>JAMXBD010000895.1:0-585011 GCA_024138025.1 Combretum micranthum | reverse complement strand
ATTTGTAAGAAAGTCCATTTGTGATATAATCTTTAGCCCAAAATGGTGGTTTCCAAGCACGTGTTGTATCACACAAGTATCATTAGTGAAACTTACCCACTCTTTTACGAATAAGTTGCCTATCCTGGTCCTATAGTGTGGATATGGATATATTATGCTTGTTGATAAATTATTGGACGTATTTTGGCATGAATTAGTCTTATTATCTTTATGATATATATGTGTGTGTACCATTCCAGTTACCTATACATGCCTCATTGATCAATTAATATTAAAGATACAAGACATACAATCATCAAAGTATAATAACTTTAATGGCAGGTTAATTTTACTTACGGTACCTGAACTTTTTTTTATTATAACAAGATTATATCTAAACAAAATTTCATTAAAAAAAAAAAACTTAACTCTTTAAATCTTTCACTTATGGTACCTTTGGACGGATTCCATCCACTTTTCCATCAAATCGCCAATGTGGCAAGGACCAATTAAAATATTATTTTTTCTATCCTACTTGGCATTTTTATTAAGATTAATGACGAAAATAGTATCTAAACTTTTGCAAAAAGAACAATTAAGTACCTGAAGTTTGGTTTTCAATAATTTAATACTTGAACAAAGTTTAAGTTTGTTTTTAGCAATTTTGATACCCAAATAAAGTTTTTGTTGACTTTTTTAATACTTAAAGCAAGTAAAATAGGGTATGAAAAAAGTCAATGAAAAATTTATTTAGGTACCAAAATTGTCATAACTAAACTTTAGGTAAAAAAGTTAACAAAAACTTTACTAAATCATTTAAAACCAAATTTTAAATATCCAATTGCTCTTTTTGCAAAATTTTAGGTACAATTTTTGTCATTATCCCTTTTTATTATTGTTTTAATGCTTTTTTTTAATCTTTTTCTTGATCTTCTTGCTTTTTCTTCTTCTTAAAAAAAATTGTCAAGAAATGTCAAATACCTAGAAATAACAAAGTACATATATATATATATATATATATATTATTTTTTAAAAGCATAAACATTTCGTTTAAATAAAGTTTGTGTCTTTTCTAATTTCAAACCTAAGAACAGTTCTATCTTGTATGTGTCATCTAGGTCCGAGTCCTTTTGAGAAACTAAGGTAACGGTCAAAACAAAGTTTTGTTTTCTATAGGGTTAATTTCGCCAATCTCTATCACAACTTCACCATTGCATCACCGCCACTACCATTTCCTTCCCTTCCTCTTTTAGTGCTTTCGATAGCTTAGAATGTAGCAGTCTTACTCTTAGTTTCAATGACCACCTCTCCATCATCATGACGACCACCACCTCTTTTGCCTTCTTCTCCTCCGCCCTTCTACCACCGTAAATATAACCCCTATGGTTTGCCATCAAAACCACTACCTCTATCTCATCCGATGAGAAACTCTACCTTCACCAACTCAAGCTTCTCTGCAGCTGGTTGAAGCGTGTTAGGTTAAATGGGTTTTGAGGGTGACAACTATGGAGGTTGATTGAAGGTGTTGAATGGAGGTGATGGTAGTAAGCTTGGTGTAGGCTAACGAAGGCGGTCTATGGTACTGGAGATTAGGGTAGTCGGTGGTGGAGATGGTGGTTATTGGGTAGTTATTCGGTTATTGATGCCAAAGACAAGGGAGATTGGGTAGGTGAGATGTCTGAGAGTAAGATGAGGGTAGAAGGGAAGCAGGAGGTTTAGATTATGGTCAAAGAGGGAGAGAGAGAAAGGGAAGGTGAGTTTAAAAAAGAAAAGGAGAGACCTGAGAGAATGAGAAGTCGAGGATTTTAGAGAGAGAGAGGTTAGTGGTTTAGATACCATCCATTAATGGTCATTTCCACAAAATGAAGAGTCAAGGTTGATTTTGTATTATTTCCTCTTGTTAATTAAAATTAGAATTAAAAAAAAAAAGCTCAAATGAGCTTGTTTTTTAGAAATCGGAAGCTGTAAGGTTCCCATCTATAGGGAAACTCTATGAGAGTTAGAGAGAGAGAGAGAGAGAGAGAGAGAGAGAGAGAGAGAGAGAAGAGGAGAGAGAGAATGAAAAAAGTAAAAAAAAAAAAAAAAATTTAAAATTGCCAATGTGTGAAAAAATTAATTTTTTAATTGGTTTAACCTTATATGTCAGTAATTTAACGAAAAAATAGACGAAATCTATCTAGAAATACCCGTAACTAAAATTTTAAAAAGTTTAGGTATTTTCTTGTAACAAAATTTTTTTTAGGCATAATTCTGTTATAATAAAAAAAAAAAGTTCAGGTACTATGAGTGCAATGAATTTTCGAAGGTATGCTTATTTATCTTAGATAGTAGCTTCTATCTTTGCTTGATCATGAGATGAAATTGTAATTGTCACTATTGCCACTATGGTTCTTTAATTTACAAATTAACCATTGAGATATTCTAATTTTTTCAAATAGTTTATGAATTAATATGATTTTATCATCTTTTTTATAGCATCAACCATTAATTACATTTAACATTATCTTACTAGGGTGTGAATGTTAGGTTTATTTTTAATAAATTAATTTTGTAGGCTTATGTGTGTAAATTAAATTAATTACCAGTAAAGCTATTGTCATATATAAAGTTTAAATAAAGTAATCTAATAAAATCATGAACTTTAAATGTGTCATATATATATAGAGTATGAAATATTATGTGAAGAAAGCATATATATTGTTTCCTATTTTATGATGAGTCAAATGAGAAATAATAAATATGAACTTTCATATAAATATATGGTTATGGTCCCCAAGTACATATTACACATTACTCTCCTAACATCCATCGTTAGAGAGAATGGAGAGCAAAAGGAAATATCCTAAAGTCTATGTATTGACTTGGAAGACTAAAACCATCTAAACCAAAAAGGGATTTTGTATATCTTCCATATAACGGATCTAGGTACACTTTTGCTCTTGTTTTTATTTGAATCATGTGTTCCAATTTGATGCATGAGATCTTGGAATTATGGCAAATCATTTATTAATCCAATAAGTGGTATCAAAGTAATCATGTGTGAAATTAGAATCTTGATTTGACGAGTAAATGTGTTTTGGGAATCTAATATTTATAAAGTTTTATGTTTTAAGATTGAAGGTAATCCTCAATTTCCAGTTGTCGAGCCTGGATTTTTCATTTTTGATTTCATTTCTTTTAATCTGATCTGTATTAAACCAATACTCATTTGATACGAATTCTTGACTAGAAATTAAAAGAAACTTGATTTTGAAAAAAAAAAAACATTTTGGAGTCGCCACTCAATTAAAATCGGGAAAAAATTGTAAGTTGGGATTAATGGGTTGATTGATCCTAACTTAGCCACTAGTCTGCGAAAAAATTGATTTTAAAACTAATTTGATAAACCAAAGATTTTGTTATTGGGGCTATTAAAACTATATGGTTACCACTTAAAATTCATAAATTAAAATTTTATCCTACTAATTCTCAAAAAAGAAAATTACTAATCTACAGACTATGATATTTATAATTTATCATTAAAGTTCATAACAATGAATTAATTCAAAATTTACAAACAATAAAAAAGGTTTTTTTTTTTATATCGCTTCGAAGGTGCCTACGTACTCGCTAATCGAGACCAGACAACACGTAGTTTTTTTCCTGAAAACTTTAGTATATTGGTTTATTTTAATTTTTTGATCTTTTTAATATAAGTTTATTAACTTTTAGCTTTGAAAAGATTTTTTTTTATATGTTTCCTAAATACTACCAATTTACCTTTTTTATTTAAAAAAAAAAGATTTGTCTAGGTGACAAAGTTTATTCCCTTGACATCTATTAATAATTCCCATTTATATTTCTATTTTGATTTTTTTTTACTACAACATATTCTTTTTTTTTTTTTTATGTATGCTTTTGGTATTTATTTCTTTACATATTTTTTATTTAGTAAGTTTAATGCATTTTTGATTAATTGAATAACAAATAAAATAAAGAAAGGGGAAAGTAAACTTACTTGAAGCAGATAACACATAGATCGTGGAGCAAAGTCTGGACGAGGCTCGGATCAAGGCACGGGTTGCTGACGAGTCAAATTCGTACTTTGGATCGGTGGAGGAAAGCGGCGTCCAATGACTATTCAAGCAGCAATTCTGGAAGCATCTAAGGTGATGTTTTAACAAGACGTAGCGGTGGTTGACTGCGGAGTTCGATTGGAGTGGTTGCCGACATCTTCGAGTTACTTCTAACTTAAATTTGGACTTTTTTCGTAGAGATTTCTTTGTGATTTTGATATCCTGAATTATTTTTTTCTCTCTGTTTTGTATTTTTCTTCTGTGTTGTTCTGTTATTGATATGTTTTAGGTATTTATAGGCTCAATATGCTCACCTACCTGCTTACTTACCACTCATTGATATATGCGCTTACCTCATCTAGCCAATGGGAGCGTGTGGGAAAAAAGAAAAAGAAAAAGGACAATTTGCCTCCTCGTAGAATTGAACCCAAGTCTCCCTTACACATATTAGTGACTTATCCATACATTTAAGTCTTTAAAAATGGCCCCTATTAAATAGGCCAATTTATATGGGCTATTTAATTGAGTCCAAAAATTTATAATTAAAATTAATATTATATCAAGCCTACAAAAAAAATTTTTCTTTTTTTTTCTTATATATTTATTGTGATGATTTTCCTTTTTTATTTTTTTTAATTTGTGGGCTTAGATAATATTAATTTTTATTATAAATTAAAGCCTTAAATGGGCAAAAATCGGTATCTATGGCTGCCTCTCTTTGTGGTGATGTTTGATAAAAATTCACCATAAAGATAAAAAGAGATACCCCATTTTTGGCTTTTAAAAGCTTAAGGCAAACTAAAGGCGGAAAATGAACTCTTGCATTTGATCCACTGGAGATTATGACCAGATGACGAAAGTCTTTTGACCATGCCTTCTCAATGATTGGGACGAGTGCTCCATGAGTTAGCCTGTCATTTGGTGCAAGTGCACTCCTTGATGGCACTTAGTTTAGATAGGTGCTCATTGAGCTAGCATAAGATCTCGTGTAGATGCACTCCTTGAGTTGGCATTTAACTTAGATGTGATATAAGTGCACTCCTTAAGCTGGCACTTGACTTGGACGGGCACTCCTTGAGCTGGTTTGTGATATGATACAGATGCGCCCCTTGAGTTGGCATTTGGCCTAGATGTGGGCTTCTTAAGCTGACACTTGGTTTGGGTAGGTGCTCATTGAGCTGGCATTTGGCTTAGGTTGTTACAAGTGCGCTCTTTAAGCTAGCATTTAGTTTGGGTAGGTGCTCCTTAAGTTGGCATTTGGCTAAGGCTTGTTATAAGTGCGCTCTTTGAGCTAGCACTTAGTTTGAGTAGGTCCTCCTTGAGCTGGCCTATGACTTGGTGTAGATGTGCTCCTTGAGCTGGCATTTAGCTTAGATGGTATAAGTGCGCTCCCTGAGCTGACACTTGGTTTGGGTAGGCACTCCTTAAGCTGGCATTTGGCTAAAGGAGGTACTCTTTGATCTAACATTTGCCTTAGGTAGGCACTCTTTGAGCTAGCATTTGGCTTGGATGGCACAAGTGTGCCTCTTGAGATGGCATTTAATTTGGAGAGGCACTTTAGTTGGCCTATTATCTTGATATAAACGCTCATTGAACTGGCATTTGGCTTTAGATGTGGTATAAGTGCGCTCCTTGGGCTGGCCTATGATTTGATAGAAATGCGCTCTTTGGGCTGGCATTTGGCTTAGACTTGTTACAAGTGCATTCTTTGAGCTAGCATTTATTTGGGTAGGCGCTCCTTGAGCTGGCTTATGATTTGTGCAGATGCACTCCTTAAGTTGGCATTTAGCTTAGATGATACAAGCATTCTCCTTGAGCTGGGATTTGGCCTGGATAGAAGCTCATTGAGCTGGCATTTTGCTTAGAATTAATACAAGTGCACTCCTTGAGCTGACACTTGGTTTGGATAGACGCTCATTGAGCTAGCCTAAGATTTGGTACAAATGCTCCTTGAGCTGGCATTTGGCTTGGATAGACTCTCCTTGAGCTGTGTTGGTCCCAAATAATAATCAAGAAGGGGGTTTAAATTGATTATTACAAATTTTTTTCCTTTAAAAATTAATCCCCTTTCGATTTTGATAAACGAGAACAATATATCAATATAACAAATATGCAAATAAATTGCGCAAAATTAAAAGATAGAGAGAAGAAAATCAGGCAATGATTTATAGTGGTTCTGCCTTGTGCGTCAGTCCACTCTTCGGCTTCGAGCCGGGGACTTCGATATCCTTCGGGTTTGTTCCACTATATCCCATAATTTTCAATTACAAGCTTGTGCAATTCTCTTTGCTCGATTCTCACAGCTATTCTCTAGCTACAACCGATCTACAGAGTCTAAACTTGTAATTAAACTAACTCACAAGAAGGCAAAACACATTCCTTCGTTTACAATAAAATAAAAATTGTAAGGTGCAGTACAAAAAAAAAAAAAAGATTTGCACAATTCAGATGGAAGGAGCTTTGCAAACTTAAAAATTTTCGTTATGAAACAGCATTTGAATTAGCAAGAGGAGAATTTTTAAAACGTGAGGAGCAAATTTTTGTAACATAGAGATATGAATAGTGCTTCTTTTCTTCTCCTGACAAATTCTTTTTATTTCTTCCTCTTGGCTTCAACATTAAAAAATCAGATAAGTTACTATTGCATGTATCTCGGATGGATCCTTATCTTTTCTTTCAAAAATCTGTTGAAAGCTTATCTTCAATTTCAAATTCAAAATCTGGTCGAAATTCAAAATAGATATTAATAAAGCTTCCTTCTTTCCGTTTTGATTCTAAGATACTTTGCCCAATTTGAATTTCTTGTATAAGGAGAAAATGGATAATTTTTCCGTGATATTTGCTGAAATCTTATAATCCAAATCTTTTATTCCTCATAATGTTTGTCTTCGTTCTTCTTTTGTTCCCATATATGCGGATCTAATTTTAAGATAAGTTTGAAATTATTTTGATACTGAAAAAGTTGTTATGATTCTGAAGAAGTCAACTAGAACGAGTTGGATAAGATTGAAGACAATGAATAGTGAAATTCGTAATTTTCTCGTTATTGTTCAAAATTGCAGCTGATCTTCTGGATTATCCTCTAGACTATCCTCTGGACGACACTTAATACTTCCATTCTTTTTATTAAATCCCCTTGGATATTGTCCTACTTAAGTGGAATAATTAAGGATACTGTCCAAATATACTTAATAACTCGAAGCTAGGTCTTCAATATACTGAATTGTATCAAACTTAAATGAATTTGAATACATTTGAGAGCATGAACAGAAATTTCTCGTTGAACATTATGCTGTCAAAAATTGTAGGAGCACCTTCTGTACTAACTTTTGGATAATATAGTGATGCTTCCATTTTCATTGATGAGGTAAATATCCTCTGAATTATTTGGAAATTCACACATCATACAACCTTCTGTAATAAGTTCTATATTTTCTTTTGTGTACATTTCAACTTTAGAAAGCCATATAACTTGTATCCTTTCATCTTTCTCTAAATTGTTAACCTCTGTACTAACTCCTGGGACGATATCTTACCAAAAACAAAGCCATACAATGTCCTTTTATATTCTGTGTTATCTCTGGTTTTTGAATTATATTAAATATCCTCTGCACACTTATAAATTAATTAGATATCTTTAACTTTTGCTATCATCAAAATTGTATTTATAGAGAATCAACAAGCTGGTCTATGTTTTGATACAAATGCGCTCCTATGAGTAGGTGACCTTAAAAATAGGACAGTGCTCCTTCGAGTAAGTGATCCTAAGAATTAAGGAGAAATAATTGACTTGATGAAGTCTTCTAGACTGAAACATTTTGGATAAAAATAATTTTTTCTTTCAAATGATTAAACTGATGCCTTAATTTCAAAAACTTATTTTTTCCTTCTCTGAATTTTCTTTTCTTTTAATTTTTGAAAACCTTTTGAGCTAAAAATTTCTATTTTTTAAAATTTTTTATGGAAAAGTTTGAAGGAAATTTTTTTGAAAAATTCTTTTTACTTTTTATTTTTTTTTATTTTCTCTTTTTAAAACCTTTGAGAAGTTTTTTTTTTCTTTTTCTTTTTGTTTTTGGAAAAATTACCAATGAATGAGGATCCTTCGAGATCAATTACGCATCGGCTTACCTTGTTGATCACTCATTTTAGTTCAATCGTAGGCTTGACTACTAAACCTCATTGAAAAACTTTTAAATGTTAGGAGTAAAGCTTTTCTTTTTAGGATTTTAATTTGCTTTTATTGGGACATTGTCTTTCAACTTTAGGGCAAATAGTTCTTAAACTCGAGGTAAATATCTTCTAAATTAGGGAAAATGACTTTTTATGCCACTGTGGGTGATTTTTTAACCTAGAGATAATTATCTCGCTATGAATTATCTAGTATAAGAGGACTTTCTTACACTCTCTTAGGCTTATTTTCATATATTTAACTTGGATTCCAGAAATAATGGTTCGACTTGTAAGTGATACATATTGGTCAATCTATTAGGTCTTTTTTGGATCATAATGAAAGCTTTTTGGTTTTTGGCTTCTGGCTTCAATCAAAAGGGATATCATATACATAGGCCATTTTGAAATTTATCTTCAATACTTTCCAGGTTTACAAGTCAAGAACCCTTAAAGAAAACTAATAATGCACTTGTCCCTAGTTTAAAGAGTATTAATAAATCAACTCCTATGCTATGAAGAGTCTCTAAAGGGATAGTGATGAAGGTGGGTCCATAATATAAAATTAATATAGATTTTGTGTTAGAAATAATGCACAAGGAATACTTAAGGGGGGAAGAGAGGATTAAGTATCACAAATTTTTCTGTTTTATCAAACCAGATTAATTAACTAAGCTAAGATAAGAGTTAATTTAAAAAAAAAACAAATGCAGTAGAATAAACTAATTAAAACTTATTAATAATAAGAAGAGATAAGGAAGCTCAGAGAGAGAGAAAGAGAAGCAACACAAGGATTTAACGTGGAGTTCGGCCCACTATCTACTCTCCACGGTGCAAATGCCTCAAAGAGGATGAGAAATTACAACAATGCCCGTTACAATAGGACTCTTACAATTGCCTTCACAAAGGACTTCCACTTGATAAATCAAGTGTTGTGATGGTAACACGCGATCAGATTTCAAATGCCTCCCATTGAGGAGTTCTGCCTAATTGCAATTAGGACGATGCTGGTAACTCCAGGCTAAACTTCAAATGCTTCCTACTGAAAACTTCTCTTTGCCTCTGAGGACTTCACTTTGCCTTTACTGAGGACTTTTCTTAATGCCTCCACTGAGGACTTTTTACAAATAGATCCTATATGAGTAGATTTACAAATTAAAAAGCTCTTAAGGAAATATACAAAATTTCCTTTGCAAAGAAATGCTCCTACTTAAGCAGATTTACAATAGAAAATACTTTAGGAATTTCACAAATTCCTTTTACAAACTGAGCTCCTTAAACGAGTAGATAATCAACTTTTGTATATCTTAAATAATGCTAAAAAACTCTCGTTTAGAGTGTATCAGCAAATTTCGAAACAAAGTACTAATTGTTCTATTAAAAAAAATTCAAATTAACGAGAACGAAAAAAAAACACAAGTAAAAAAAATTATAGAACATTGTTTTCATTTTTACTATGCGTTAAAAAATTCTAGGATTTTCTTCTTTTTCAAAGAGAGGAGGAAAATTCTATTTATAGCTCTTGATAAAAATTTGCCTGTTATAAAAAAGTTTCTAACAACTCATACTTGTGTTTACTAAACTTAACGTTTTAAAAACGTGTAAAAGTCAAAAGTAGAAAAGAGCATTAAATGCATTCCAACAGCTCTTTTCTTTCTAAAGTCAAGGGCAAACTTTCTGAAGTCGAGGTTTGAGGTCGAGGCCTAAGCTTCAACCCTTGACTTTATAAATTTTGCCAAAGGCTAAATTTATGAAGCCAAGGGCAATTTATAAGCCAAGGTCTGAGGTCAGGTCTAAACTTCAGCTCTTGACTTTATAAATTTTGTCCAAGGGCAAACTTTCTAAAGTTGAGGGCAAATTTATCAAGTCGAAGTCTGAGGTCGAGACCTAAACTTCAGCCATTGACTTTATAAATTTTGCCCAAAACTCCAACCATTGACTTTACGATTTTGCCGAAAACTTCAGCTCTTAACTTTATACTTTTGCCCAAAACTTCAGCCCTTGACTTCACGATTTTCCTTAAAACTTTAGCACTTGACTTCATATTTTGCCAAAACTTCAGCCCTTGACTTCATAGTTTTGCCTAAAATTTCAACACTTGACTTCACAGTTTTGACCAAAACTCAGTCTTTTGTCTTTATCTAATAAATAGTGCCTCTACCTTTCTTCTACTAGGCTCGATAGCTTTGTCTTGATTTTTCTTTAACTTTTTACTCTGTTAAAACTTAAACAACAGTAGAACAAATACAAAGCATATATATATAAATATTTTAAGTATTTGAACAATTAAGGATATTTAAATAATTAATTGTGTCTCATCAAAATGATTCGTGAACATAAAGTTCAACAATCTTTTTCTTTTTTATGAGAATAAATATGCACAATCAATTCTAAAATAATTCTTAATTGTGCAAATACTTCTCCCCTTTCTCATCAAAAAAAAAAAATAAAGAAAAGAAGAACACAGACTTTGTTAAAAAAATATTAACAAAATCAATTTTCTCCCCTATCAAAAGCACTTTTTCAAAAAAAAAAAATTTCTCCCCTTTTTAAAACAAACTTTGCTTCTTTTTTTTCTTATGAAAAACCGAGACAGAGAAAAGAAATTTTCTTAAAAAAAAGTGTCTCCCCTGGTTCAAACAACCTTTGTTTTATTTATTTTTTAAGAAAAATTAAAACAAAGCATAGAAGAATATAAACAAATTCATAACAATAGAAAATTACAGAAGACAAACATTGGCATACAAGACAAACACAAACACAAACACAAACATGCATGCAAGTGCAGACTCTAGTCTAAAGTCTGCAATATTTATCAGCTAAGAGACTTAAGATCAGATTTTCAAGGAAGTTCCTGATTCAAAAATATTTTAGCACTCATCAATCTTTAACATGCCCAATTCTCCTCTTAAAGTGCAAAACCGTTCTTCACTCAAGGGTTTAGTAAAAATATCAGCAAGCTAATGGTTTGTATCAACAAATTCCAAGCAAATGTCCTTGTTTAGAACATGATCACGAATGAAATGATGTCTAATCTCAATATGCTTGGTTCTTGAGTGTTGAATGGGATTTTTAGTCAAATTTATAGCACTTGTATTATCACACCGAATTGGTACACTTTCAAATTTTAAAGTCAAAGTTTTCCATAAAATTTGTGCACAACAACTGCCAGCAGCTATATATTCAGCTTCAGCAGTTGATAATGCAATAGAATTTTGCTTCTTTGAGTGCCAAGATATTAAAGAATTACCAAGAAAATGGCATGTGCCACTTGTGCTTTTCCGATCTACTTTGCTACCAGCAAAGTCAGCATCAGAGTACCCAACAAGTTCAAAAGAAGTATGTTTGGGATACCACAAGCCAATTTCAATAGTGCCACAAGGTACTTGAAGATGCGTTTGACTGCACCAAGTGAGATTCTTTTGGGCAAGATTGAAATCGTGCACATACACATACAGAAAACATGATATCAGGTCTAGAAGCTGTTAAATATAACAAACTACCTATCATGCATCTATACATCTTTTCACAAACATTTTTACCTTTTTCATCTTTGTCTAGTTTTACACTAGTGCTCATAGGTGTAGGTTTAGACTTACAACTATCCATTTTAAACCTTTTTAACAAATCTTTAGTGTATTTAGATTGATTAATAAAGGTTCCAGATTTTGATTGCTTAATTTGAAGCCCAAGAAAATAAGTGAGTTCTCCATCATACTCATTTCAAATTCTTTTTGCATGGACTCAACAAAAACTTTTATAAGTGAAGAATTAGTAGCACCAAACACAATGTCATCTACATAAATCTGTACGATTAATGTATCAGAATTGTGATTTTTGATAAAAAGAGTTGTATCAATTTTTCCTCTTGAAAATCCATTATTTATCAAAAAGCTACTAAGTCTTTCATACCAAGCTCTAGGAGCTTGCTTGAGACCATAAAGAGCTTTGTTCAATTTAAAAACATGATTGGAAATTCATTATTTTCAAAACCCGGTGGTTGCTCGACATAGACCTCTTCTTTTATGAAACCATTTAGAAAAGCACTTTTGACATCCATTTGATAAAGGATAAAATCTTTGTGAGCAGCATATGCCAAAAGCATTCTTATAGATTCTAGTCTTGCAACCGGGGCAAAAGTCTCATCAAAATCTATCCCCTCTTCTTGTGTATAGCCTTTAGCAACTAACCTAGCTTTATTCCTAGTTACTATTCCAGATTCATCCATTTTATTTCTAAAAACCCATTTTGTTCCTATGACAGTTTTATTTTCAGGCCTTGCAACAAGATTCCAAACCTCACTTCTAGTGAATTGGTTTAGTTCTTCTTGCATGGCTTGAATCCAAAACTCATCTTCTAAAGCTTCTTCCAAGGTTTTAGGTTCATGTTTTGATAGAAAAACTAGATTGGTTGTGTTTCTAAGAGATGATCTAGTTTGTACCCTATTTGAAGTTTCACCTATTATTAAGTCTTTTGGATGTGAACTAGCATATTTCCATTCCCTAGGTAGATTACTAACATGCTCATGCACATCATCAACAACAGTAGATTTTTCAACAACAGAAACAATACCAGAATTTTCAACATCAGAACATGAAAGATCATTTATTCTATCACAAACATCATCAACATCATTATTAACATTTATAGGAGCCAAACTCAAAAAAACAACATATATAATTCTTCTATAATAGAAGTTCTTTTATTATATACCCTATATACTTTACTAGATGAAGAATATCCTAGAAAGATTCCTATATCAGATTTAGCATCAAATTTTCCTAGATATTCTTTTCCATTTATTAAGATATAACACTTTGTGCCAAAGGAATGAAAATAAGAAATGTTTAGTCTTTTTCCTTTTATATCTTCATAGGGGTTTTCTTTATGATTGGTTTAAAAAAATTCTATTTGAAATATAGTAAGCGGTATTGACAGCTTCAGCCCAAAAATATTTTGCAAATTATTTTCACACAACATGGTTCTAGCCATTTCTATTAAAGTTCTATTCTTTTTTTGACTACACCATTCTTTGTAGGGTTCTAGGTGATGAAAAGTGTGCTCAATACCATATTTTCACAAAATTATTCATTTCAAGATTTTCAAACTCTCCCCCATGATCACTTCTTATTGAAGCTATATTAAGACCTTTTCATTTTGGACTTTTTTGTAAAATCTAAAAAAGACATCATTGGTTTTGTCTTTAGAGGCAAAAAAGAAAGTCTATGAAAATCTAGAGAAATCTTCAACAATAACCAAAATGTATCTTTTTCCTCCTAAACTCAAAGTTTGAGTAGGACCAAAAAGATCCATATGTAACAGTTGCAATGGCCTAGAAGTAGAAACGGCATCCTTAGCCTTAAAAGAAGTCTTAGTTTGCTTTCCTTGTTGACATGCTTGACAAATCTTGTCATTTTGAAAATTTAAACTTGGTAAACCTTTGACAAGATTTTTCTTTGCAAGTTTTGAAATTAATTTCATGTCAGCATGTCCCAATTTTCTATGCTATAACCAGCTATTATCATTTTGAGAATACAAACAGGTTTGACTTGATGATTTAAAATCATCTAAATTAATTTTGTAAATATTTTTATGTCTATATCCTTCAAAGCATACTTGGTTATTATCAATTCTTTCTATGGTACATCTTTTGACATAAAATGTTACTTTAAAACCATTATCACAAAGTTGACTTATACTAAGCAGATTATGTTTTAGATTATCTACCAACAACACATCATTAATAACAAGATCTTTATTAAGGATAATGCTACCTTTACCCAAAACAGTCGATTTTCTATCATCACCAATGGTAACACTCCCTTGATCCATCAAGTCCAGCTTTGAAAATCTCAAAGCAACTTCGGTCATGTGCCTAGAGCATCCGTTGTCCAAGTACCATTTGTTGCTACCACTTGAGGATCCCTGCAAAGCAAGTTATTATTTCTTTGGTACCCTTTTCTATTTCGCTCCTCTTGGGTTAGAAACAGATAAAACTTCTTTTTAGCCACCTAAACATACTTGCTTTTATGATCTGAGAGCAAAGCCTTACTTATTGCACACTTGTGTGCAATATGGCTAGACTTGCCACAATAATTACAAGTGCCATAAGTGGCTTTTACAAACGAGTCTTATGAGACTTATAATTCCTATACCTATTAGCCAATACCATATTTGTTATGATAAGATTTTTGCTCACTAAGGAGAGTATTTAAATTTTTCTCTCATTGTGTGAATTTAGCTATGATAGCTTTCAAATCATCTAAGCTAGATTTCAGATTTATATTTTCTGTTCTTAGCTCATCTAGCTCTTTCAAAAGTTCATTGTTATTGATGTTGTTACTAGTAGATGTAGGTTTATTATCATCTTTTATAGTTTTAATTTCTAGATCTAAAAGATATTTTTCAATTTTTAATTTATCATTTTGTTCAACCAGAATTTTATTTTCTATTTTTAGTTTCTTATTTTTATTTCTAATTTCATTAATTTTCATATTCATGCTACTAATATTTTCATGCAAGCTATCTCTTTCAAAACCTAGAGCTGTTATTATTTTATTTTTTTTCATTTTCAGTTTTAAGCTCATTAATTTCATCTTGAAACTCTTCTAATCTAGCTAAAACATTTTGCATCAGATTTTTAAATTGTTTATTATCTTCTTCAGATTTTTTAAGTTTTTTACAAAGTTTTTTATACATATCAAGCAATTCATCATTAGAGCAGGAAGATGAAGGATTATTTACCTCATCATGGATCGCCATGAAGCAAAACTCTTCTTCATCAGAATCTGATGACTCTTCATCACTCCAAGTAGCAATAAGCGCTTCACTGTTGGATCTTTTTTGTGCTTTCTTGAGGAGAGGACTGTTTGGTTGGATGTGTCCTAATTTCTGGTACTTATAGCAAACAATATCCTTCCTTTCCTTTCTAAACTTTGAGGAGCTGCCAGCTTTAATAAATTTGTTGAAATTCTTTACAAACAACACAACATCCTCGTTTATCTCCTCCTTATCATAATCATTGTTGGTTTCCTACAAAGCAATAGCCTTCTTTTGGGATTCCTCACTTTGATTCTTGATGAGCTCACGAGTCTTGAATGCACCAAGAAGCTCTTCTTTTGTCAGTGTGCTAAGATCCCTGGCTTCCTCTATTGTTGTCCATTTTGCTTCTCATTCCCTTGGCAATGCTATGAGCAATTTTGAATTTATTTCAACATTAGTAAAGCTCTTGCCCAAAACACTCAAAGGATTAATGATATTAATGAATCTATCATTCATTTGATCAATTTTTTCACCAAAAAGCATCTTAAAACTTTCAAATTGACCAACCAACAAGCTTATTTTAGTGTTTTTGATCCTTGATGTTCCTTTATAAGTTACTTGAAGTTCATCACAGATTTCTTTAGCAGATTTACAAGTACAAACTCTATTGAAATCACTTTCATTCAATCCACAATGAAGAATATTCATGGCAACTTCATTCTAATCCAGTTTTTTCCAATCATCTTCTGAATATTGATCTTCATTTTTATTTTCAATTGTAAAAGGTCCTTTTTCAACTACTCTCGATATTAATCTATATTGAGCTTTCAAAAATATATTCATTATACACTTCCAATAAGGGTAATTACCCCCACTAAGAAGCGATGGCCTATTTATAACCTGACCCTCCAAGAATCCTAGTGTATTAGAAGCCATGATCTTTTCTCTTTTGCTTTTAAGCAATCAACCACAAGAGACCAGGTTCTGATACCAATTATTAGAAATAATACACAAGGAATATTTAAGAGGGAGGGAGGTGAATTAAGTATTATAAATTTTTCTGTTTTATCAAACCAGATTAATTAACTAAGATAAGACAAGAGTTAATTAAAATAAAAAAATGCAACTGAATAAACTAATTAAAACTGATTAATTAATAAGCAGAGATAAGGAAGCTCAGAGAGAGAGAAAGAAAAGCAATACAAGGATTTAACGTGGAGTTCGACCCACTGTCTACTCTCCATGGTGCAAATGCCTCAAAGATGAGTTTTACTACTATATTGATTATTCCAAAATCAATACACCTCTTAGACGAAGAATTACAACAATGCCTATTACAATAGGACTTTTACAATTACCTTTCACAAAGGACTTCCACTTGATAAATCAAGTGTTGTGCTGGTAACACACGACCAGACTTCAAATGCCTCCCATTGGGGACTTTCACCTAATCGCAATTAGGATGATGCTGGTAACTCTAGACCAGACTTCAAATGCCTCCCACTGAGGACTTCTCTTTGCCTTCAGCAAAGAACTTCTCTTTGCCTCTACAAGGACTTCGCTTTGCCCCCACTGATGACTTTTCTCAATGCCTCCCACTGAGGATTTTTACAAATAACTCCTATATGAGCAGATTTACAAATTGAAAAGCTCTTAAGGAAATATACAATTTTCCTTTACAAAGAAATGCTCCTACTTGAGTAGATTTACAACAGAAAATACTTTGGGAATTTTACAAGTTCTTTTTACAAACTGAGTTCCTTAAACGAGCAGATAATCAACTTTTATATATCTTAAATAGTGCTAAAAAACTCTCGTTTAGAGTGTATCAACAAATTTCGAAACAAAGCACTAATTGTTCTCTTAAAAAAATTCAAATTAACGAGCAAGAACAAAAACACAAGTAAAAAAAAATTTATAGAACATTGTTTTCGTTTTTACTATGGGTTTAAAAATTCTAGGGATTTTTTTCTTTTTCAAAAAGAGGAGGAAAATTCTATTTATAACTCTTGATAAAAATTTGCCTGTTATAAAAAAAGTTTCTGACAACTCATACTTGTGTTTAATAAACTTAATGTTTTAAAAATGTGTAAAAGTCAAAAGCAGAAAAGAGCATTCAATGTGTCTAACACATGCATTAAATGCATTATGACAGCTCTTTTCTTTCTAAAATCGAGGGCAAACTTTCTGAAGTTGAGGTCTGAGGTCGAGGCCTAAGTTTCAGCCCTTGACTTTATAAATTTTGCCCAAGGCCAAATATATGAAGTCGAGGGTAAATTTATGAAGTCGAGGTCTGAGGTCGAAGCCTAAGCTTCAGCCATTGACTTTATAAATTTTGCTTAAATGTAAAATTTGTAAAGTCGAGGGAAAATTTATGAAGTCAAGGTCTGAGGTCGAGGTCTAAACTTCAGCCTTTGACTTTATAAATTTTTCTCAAAACTCCAACCATTGACTTCACGATTTTACCAAAAACTCCAGCTCTTGACTTTACGATTTTGCCTAAAACTTTAGCTCTTAACTTTATAGTTTTGCCCAAAGCTTCAACACTTGACTTCACAGTTTTGGCCAAAACTCAGTCTTTTGTCTTTATCTGATAAATAATGCCTCTACCTTTCTTCTCTTGGGCTCGATAGCTTTGTCTTGATTTTTCTTCAACTTTTTGCTCTATTAAAACTTAAACAACAGTAGATCAAATACAAAGCATATATATAAATATTTTAAGTATTTGAATAATTAAGGATATTTAAATAATAATTGTATAATAATTATTCTCATCAAAATCATTCTTGAACATAAACTTCAAGATTTTGGACTTTGAGTTTTGATGGGTTTTGGTGGTATTGAGCTTTGAGCATGTGCCTCCAAGCTTTAGGCATGATCACCTTGTTTAACTTTTTTTTTTTTCATTTTTTTCTTTTCTTCTTCTTTTTTTTTTTAATCCCTTTTTCTTCATCCTTTTTTTTCTTCTTTTTTTTTTTTAGGGACAAGAATCTAAGGTGATTTGTGTTTCTTTAACTTTCATTGGATGACTTATAGCTCAAAGTCTATGGATTGTGTATGGTATTGAAGTAGAGACTCTTCTTCCTTTCAAAGGAGATGAATTATTTATATCAATTGATTACCCTTGAATTGATACAACTAAGGCAAGCACATGTAAGTTAATACTTCTCTTTCTTAATAACCTTTACCTCCTCATTGCCCCATTGTGGGGTGCCATTACGGGTGGTTCTTGATAGGGTTTATTTTTTGAAAATACTTCTCTAATAGACTCAAATGGGTTAGCAAGGGATATCTGTGTGTTAGGATATTGAAATGAATGCTTAATGTCACTTTGACCCATATATCAAATTCAAGTTGAACCCCCTTTAAGGAATGAGTTCTTTTCTTCTTTTAAATGTCACTCCACTCTCGAGTGTTTAGGATTTGTGTTTGAGATTGAGTTTGCCCATTTTCATTCTAGACCTTTTCTTTTCTTTTTCTCTCTTTTTTTTAATGAGCTATTTTTATTGGTTATCAATCATCCATTCTTTCAGTCTACCTCAAGATAATTCACTAAATGCCCCTTTTGTATTGGGTTTATATCTTGGAAATTAAGCCCAACAAATTCCCTTAATTAGTAAATTATCAAGTCCTTTTGGTTACCCCCTATTTCTAATCTCTTATCATTTGTAGTTTATTTTTAGCTTAAAGTGAGTGATCATTGGGCCAACAATTTGAAGTATCCTTGCCTGTTAGCAATCCACCTTTTCCTTTTTTGTTTGAAAAACTTTTATTCTCCCTTTTTTTATTTTTAAATTTGGTAGAAAACAAGTTTGAAAAACTTTTATTCTCCTTTTTTATTTTTAAATTTATTAGAAAACAAGTTTGAAAAAAAATTTATTCTCCTTTTTTTATTTTCAAATTTATTAGAAAACTCGTTTGAAAAACTTTTTATTCTCCTTTAATATTTTCAAATTTATTAGAAAACAAGTTTGGAAATCATTTTATTCTTCTTTTTTTATTTTCAAATTTATTAGAAAACTATCTTCTGGAGATAACAAAACATTAATTACTAAAAGAATGATGGATATTTACAAAAAAAAAAAATTGAAAATCACATTTTATAATGATTATTTAAAATTTAAAGGGGAAATTTATTTACAAAGATAATTCATTATTATTTTTTATTTTCTTTCATTTTCTCTTCTTTTTTTTTTCCAAGCATAAACTATTTTTACAAATTAAAAGAATAATGGTAAAAAAAATGATGACCTTTTTTTTATAAAAAAATAATTTTACAAATGGAGACTAACATTTGTAAAATGATAGATGATCGAATTATATACAATCTATAGGTATTTATAAGTCTACTATACATTTTTTTAGAGAAAATTTTCATTTATTCGAAAAATATATTTTAGAAATAATTAATTACTGAAAGGATAACTAATATATTGTACTTAGGGGTCACAATGAATATTTACAACCAAGGGTTAAAGTTTTTTTTTTCTTTTTTTAGTGAAAGAATTATTTTAATAAACTAAAGAAAAATATGATTTCTAAAATTTACAACATATGGGATATTTACAGGATTATTAATATTTTTCTTTTTTTTATTTGTAAGAAGTTAAAAAAAAAATTTACAAAAGGAGTTTAAAGAAAATTTGATATTTACAAATTGAAAGAATGGCAAACTTGATATTAAAGAAACGGAAAATCTATGAGAAAAAGCTGACTTAATTGAAGAGGGCCTATAACTATCTAGAAGAGGAATTAATTTAATGATGATCGAATTATGTACAATCTACAAATGTTTACAGGATGCTATACTTTTTTTTTAACAACTTTTATACACAAGTTTTATGTTTACTGTATTATGATCTATAATCTAAAGAGTATTTCCCGGTTTATTTATTTTTTTTGAAAATTTATTTATTTACAAAAAAATGAAAAAAAAAAGATTAATGATGATTATATTATATACAGAATTTTAATATCACAATCATGTACATATCTAACGAGTAAAAAAAATCTTTTATCCTTTTTATTTTTGTACTTTTTTATTTAAGAAAATTTACAAGTTTTAACAATTTATTTATTATTTTTTTTTTACAAATGACTATAATGCAACAATAAGCTATAAAGAACAATAAATCACTCATATTACATATTATACATGCAATTCACATAGATGCATATTAGGGATTGACAATTAATTAATAATGGAGGCAATTTTGAAAATTTTCATTTAGTTATAATCTTGGTTTGCAAAAAAAAAAAATAAAAAAATGAGATTAATGATCTTTGAGGGGAGGATTTTAAAAGGATTTGAAACTGTAACTCATGGTATGCCCCGTTACTATTTAATTACCAACCGATTTCATGAATGCAATTTGGTGGGTTCTAAAGGTTCCCTGGTCTGGTAAATCACGAATCAACACTAAACCGGAGTGGAAGGTCATTTAGTGAATCAGAGGGTGAAAAAGCTACAGCACCGGATCCTACTAGCGACCTTCCTACCTTAGGTCATAAGATGGCCTGGTTCTGGCCGTATATAGCACACAACTTTCATAAACTTCTCCCAAAGATAACACTTGCCTCAATTAGGGTAATTACAAAATTTTCTTTTTATCTTCATCACTTAAAGAAAAAATTAGTACAACTATTTACAAATTAATAATTATACAAATAGTATACAAGAATGAGCATAAAAGGAAATAAAATTTAAATTTAAGAATTTCAAGTGGTTAGCCCTCTAAAAAATAGGCTTCCATAGTGGAGTCGCAAGCTGTCGAGCCTGGATTTTTCATTTCTGGTTTCATTTCTTTTAATCCAATCCGTATTAAACCTAATCCCATTTAATATGAACCCTTGACTAGGAATTAAAAGAAACTTGATTTTGAAAAAAAAAATTTTGGAGTCGCCACCCGATTGAATTCGAGAAAAAATTGTAAGTTAAGATCAATGGTTGGTTGATCCAAACTTAACCACTAGTCTGCGAAAAAATTGATTTTAAAACTAATTTGATAAATCATAGATTTTGGATTCGGGGGCTATCCTATTAAAACCATATGGTTACCACTTAAAATTCATAAATTAAAATTTTATCCTATTAATTCTCAAAATTTTTTTTTTTACTAATCTACAGACTATGATATTTACAATTTATCATTAAAGCTCATAACAATGAATCAATTTCAAAATTTACAAACAATAAAAAAGGTTTTTTTTTTTTAATTTTTTATGTCGCCCAGGATGTGCCTATGTACTCGCTAATTGGGATCAGACAACACGTATTTTTTCCTGAAAACTTTAGTATGTTGGTTTATTTTAATTTTTTTATCTCTTTTCAATATAAGTTTATTAACTTTTAGCTTTGAAAAGATTTTTTTTTAATATTTCCTAAATACTACCAATTTACCTTTTCTATTTTGATTTTTTTTTACTACAACATATCCCTTTTTTATGTATGCTTTCGACATTTGTTTCTTTAAATATTTTTTTTAGTAATTTTAATTCATTTTTTATTAATTAAATAACAAATAAAATAAAGAAAAGGGAAAGTAAACTTACCTGAACTAGATAACATATAGATCATGGAGCAAAGTTTGGATGAGGCTCGGATCACGGCATGTGGGTTGTTGACTAGTCGAACCCATACTTTAGATCAATGGAGAGAGCGACGTCTAATGGCTATTCAAGTGGCAATTCTAGAAGCATCTAAGGTGGTGTTTTAACAGCATGTAGTGGTGGTCGACTGCGGAGTTTCGTCGGAGTGGTTACCACGTCTTCGAGCTGCCTCTAACTTAGATTCGAACTTTTTTTCGTAGAGATTTCTTTCTGATTCTGATATCTTGTGTTATTTTTTTCTCTCTATTTTGTGTTTTTCTTCTATGTTGTTATGTTATTGATATGTGTCAGGTATTTATAGGTTCGATATGCTCATATACCTGCTTACCTACCGCTCAATGACATATGCACTTATCTCATTTGGCCAATGGGAGCATGTGGGAAAAAATAAGGAGAAAAAGGACAATTTGTCTCCTCACAAAATCGAACCCAGGTCTCCCTTACGCATGTCAATGACTTATCCATACAGGCTATTAGCCTGTACCTTATTCTGGTTCGCACAAAATTTGTATTTAAGGCTTTAAAAATGGGACCAATTTAATAGACTAATTTATATGAGCTATTTAATTGAGTTCAAAAACTTATAATTAAAATTAGTATTATATCAAGCCCAAAAAAAAAAAAAAAATTTCTTCTTTTTTCTTATAAATTTATTGTGATGATTTTTTTTTATTTTTTTTAGTTTGTGGGCTTAATATAATATTAATTTTGATTATAAATTGAAGCCTTAAATGAACAAAAATGGGGTGTCTACACCAATGTTGGTATTAACATATGCTGTATTTATATATTTAGAAAACTAGTGTAATTAGAATGTACCATGTGCTATATTGCATTTTTAGTAAGCATATGTAATTAGATATAGATTAGCCTTATTTAGATTAGCCTTTTTTTTAGGTAGCTATGATTAAGGAAACAACAGATTTTTGCTTTCTTGTAAATCAGTATATATTGCTCCTTTTAGGCTCAATGAAAGACAGTGTTTTTAGCTATCTTTAAATTTGTTTGTGACAATGTATCAGAGCTTATCTAGGTCATCGACCTTTTGTTGCCATGGCTGGAGAAAATAGAAGTGATGCAATGATACAAAGGAAGATGACTTCATCGTATGACATTACAACAAGTGATAATCCTAGAAGTTTGATAACACATATTGAATTGAAGGGTGAAAACATGATGAATGGGCTCATTCTTTGCAGACTACGCTAAAAGCAAGAAAGAAATTTGGTTTTATAGACAAAATGATCAACCAACCAAATGAGAAGTAGCTAGATCTTGAAGATTAATGAACTAATAATTCATTATTGGTCTCTTGGATTATGAATACAATTGAACCTTCATTGCATTTGGCTATTTCACACATGGAAGTGGCGCAGGATCTGTAGGAAGACATACAAGAACATTTCTCGATAGCCAATGGACCACACATAAAGCAATTGAAAGCTGAACTGGCCGAGTGCAAACAAAGGGCATTGAGTGTTGTTGCTTGCTATGGAAAGCTGAAGGAGTTATGGGAAGAATTGAATAATTACAAACAGATGCCAATGTGCAAGTGTGGGTGATGCAAGTGAAAACTCAAATCTGCATTGGAGAAGAAGCGTGAAGAAGAAAAGTTCATCAATTTCTCACGCGTCCTGATGAAATGCTTTATGGAACAATGAGATCCATTATACTTGCCCAAGATCCTTTGCCAAGTTTAAATAGAGTCTATCCAATCTTAGTGCAAGAGAAGCGTATGAGAATCATTGCTCGGGGGAAAGAGGAATGTGGTAAAGTGATGAGCTTTACTATACAAGCTAGATCGAGATCTCAAGGGCAAAGTGAAGGAAAAGACAAGAATATAAAGTGCAGACATTGCAATTGTACAAGGCATGAACCTTATAGTTGTTTTTAGCTAATTAGATATCCTGAGTGGAGGGGAGATCACTCTTGGGGAACAAGATGAGGAATTGGATGGAACAAGGGAGGACAACAATTTATTAATTCTAGGAGCAGAGGACATGGAGGAGGAGTTAAAGGAATGTAGTTCAAGCCTCAATATCAGGAGCAATGGGTAATATTGTAGTCTTAGATGTTGACAAGACTACTGTTACTAAGCTTAATAATGAGCAGTGGGAATATTGAGGAACCTTTTAAGTGTTGCAAAGATGGAAGCAAACGAAAAATTAATCGGTAAGTCTTCTTCCATACAATGGATAATTGACTCAGGTTCTTCTTATCACATGACATGAAGGCTGAAGTTTTTGTGTGATGTTCGAGATGTGATGGAATGTCTTAAGGCTTCCGAATGGGAAGCAAAATGCTGCCATAAAGGAGGGAACAATGGTGCTTAGCAATAAATTGAAGTTGAACAATGTTCTTTATGTGCCAATTTTGATATGCAATTTGATTTCCTTATTACAGCTACATGATGAATTAGATCGTGTGGCTCAGTTCATGAATAATTTTGTGTTATATAGGACCGCATTTTGAGGATGCTGATTGGTACAAGTGAGTGATGGGAAGGGCTCTACTTCTTTTTGTTCGATGGTGACTGCAACGTCTATGAAGACTAGTTGTGAGAGCTCCTTTCGTTTGTGGCACAAACAACTAGGACATCCATCATCTAAGGTTGTGGATTGATTTTTCTGTTAGTTCTAGTAGGAATAGTAGTTTGTGGAATAAAGCATGTGAAGTTTGTCTTAGAGCAAAACAATCAAGAGATCATTTTCCTATTAGTAGTGACAAAACTCGAGAAATATTTCAACTGATTCATTGTGATTTGCGAGGGCTTTATCAAACCCTAGGTTTTTGTGGTGCAAGATATTTCTTAACCATTGTTGATGACTTTTCACAAGCAACATGAATTTATATATTAATTGATAAGAAGGAAGCATTAATGACTTTGTCTAATTTCTTTGCTACGACGAAGCGTCACTTCAACAAACAAGTGAAAGTTATATGTAGTGATAATGGTACAGAGTCTAGATGCATGAGTAATTATTTTCGTAAACATGGCATTGTGTATGAAACATCTTGTAAAGGAACTCCACAACAAAATGAATGAGTAGAGCACAAGCATAGGCATACACTTAATGCAGCTCGAACATTGCACTTTCAAGCTAATCTTCCTATAAAATTCTAGGGGAATGCATTTTGGCTCCTGGATATTTGATTAATCGAACACCCTCATTTGTCTTGAATGGTAAAACACCATATGAAATTTTGCATGGTAAAGCACCCTTACCTAGACATTTGCATGTGTTTGGATGCTTGTGCTACGTGCATAATCAAGACCATAAAGGAGACAAATTTATTAGTCATAGTCGAAGATGTTTTTGTAGGCGATCCATATGGCAAAAAGTTAGAGAGTGTATGATAGAGTTCGGTGCAATTATCTTCAAAGGGATGTAGTGTTTTGTGAGTGTAAGTTTCCTTACTTGATAAAAGATAATGATGGACCTAGTAATATGGAAAATCGGTGTGGTGTGGATAAAGATGGTGATATGGCTGTTATGAGATAAAATCTTGTGTCTCAAGAGAACGAGAAATTTACATAGATTAATGGTGATATTGTACTTGATGAAGTGTTGAATAGTGATGTGGGATGTGAGAATAATGAAGTACGAGGCCCGGGGACGGGGGGAATGGGTCATGGAGATGTGCAAGAGATGTTGAGAATAAGGAGCCTTTGGGCAGTGGACATAAAAAAAAGTCCTATCCACTTGTTTGCGAGACTTTATGACAAACACTGTTTGTAAATTATGCTTCTCTATGAGTTCATCTGCTCAATCGTACTCCTCAAGTACGCCTTATCCTATAGCACATTATGTGAACTATAATAATTTTTCTCTACGACATCGGAAAATTTTTGCAACTATTATTGCAAGAATTCAACCTCAATCCTTTGCTGAGGTTGTGAAAGATGAAGGTAGAGGAATGCAATGCAATAGGAAATATAGGCGTTGGAAAATAATGGCGCTTAGATCGTGGAAGCACTTCCTTTAAGGAAAAAGGCTATCGGTTACAAGTGGCTTTATAAAATTAAGTATAATTTCGATGGATTAATTGAGAGGTCTAAAGTACGGCTTCTAATTTTGGGGAAAATCAAGTTGAAGGGTTGAATTGTAATGAAACTTTCGCACATGTAGCTAAAATAGTGACTATTCACACTTTCCTTGCGGTTGTAGTACCTAAAAATTGGGAACTTCATCAAATGGTTGTCCATAATGCATTCTTATATGGCGATCTTAAGGAAGAAGTCTATATGAAGTTGCCTCCTAGCTTTTGTTCTGAGGTACCATGCAAAGTTTTGTCGACTTCGAAAATTGCTGTATGGGTTGAAACAAGCTCCTTGGTGCTGGTTTACCAAGTTGGCTAGTGTTTTGAAACAGATTGGTTTTCATCAATCATATTCAAACTACTCTCTTTTTACATCACAATGTGACAGTTTGCAACTTAATGTGTCGGTTTATGTTGATGATCTTATTATTTTAGGAAATGATGGTAATGCGATTCAAACCTTCAAAGCCTATTTGAGTAGATGTTTTTATACGAAAGATCTTAAGGTTCTAAAATATTTTTTGGGGATTGAGGTGGGTCAAAATCACATTGGTATTTTTTTTTTGCCAATAATAATATACATTGGGTATTATTTTTGAAGTGCATTTGTTGGGAGAAAAACCTATTGTTTTCCTTTAGATTAGAACCATCATCTTCCCTTGGCTAATGGAAAACCTCTTCTAGATCTAGAGCATTATTGCAGGTTGGTTGGCCAATTAATTTATCTTTCGTTATGAGACTTGAACTTTCTTATAGTGTGCATATGCTTGCATAGTTTATGTAGTGGCCAATGCAAGAGCATTGGGATGCGGCACTTCGCATGGTGCGTTATTTGAAAGGTAATCCTAGTTAAGGAATTTTGTTACGTGTTGACTGTGATTTGTAGCTGTATGCTTGGTGTGATTCAAATTGAGCAGGTTGCCCTTCAACTCAATGATCTCTTACCAGATGGTTTATTCTGCTAAGTAATTCTCTTATTTCTTGGAAGATTAAGAAATAGCATACAATGTCTCATTCTTCAGTGGAGGTAGGGTATTGATCCATGTCCACAACTGCTTGTGAGCTAAAATGGTTAAAGGCATTATTGTTATGTGTTGGAGTTGGACATTCTCGACCCATGATGCTTTATTGTAATAGTCAGGCTGCTTTGAATATTGCAACTAACCCAATTATTCTTGAATGTACTAAGAACATTGAGGTTGCCTATCATCTTCTACGTGAAAAAGTTGTTAAGGGAATTATCGCTACCAAATATGTACCTATTCATGTTCAGCTGGCTTACATTTTCACCAAATCGTTAGGGAAGCAACAATTCGATTTCTTTATTTGCAAGTGGGGCACTTTAAATCTGCATGCTCCAATATTAACATATGTTGTATATTATATATTGGGAAAAATCATGTAATTAGCATATACCATATGCTATATACTATTTTTGGTAGGCACATATAGATTAGCTTCTTTTTTAAGTAGTTATGATTAAAGAAACAATAGATTTCTTACTTTCTTCTAAATCAATATATATTGCTCCTTCAAGGCTCAATCAAAAGTAATGTTTTTGGTCATCTATAAATCTGTTTGTGATTATTTGGGTCTGGGTTTCAAAGGGTAAAAAATAAAAGGTTATATATGTGTTTGTTTGTTTGTCTCTATGTGTGTGTGTTTAGGGGGGTGGGGGTGGGGGGAAGGAGGAGTAGGAGTAGATGGAACTTTGGCAATCTAAATAATATGAAGTTTATCGGAATTCCACCCCCCTTAGTCTAGAGTCATTAGAATCCGTGCGTTTCCTCCATTTATTTATTTTTGTCTGCTTGAGGGATCTCAGCCATGGACTCCCTTCACTGAACATGCCATGGGAATGTTGATTAAAATATTGTAAGATGCGTCCATGATAATCAATGTCGTCACAATTCGGACTATCATAATTAAATATGGATACGATGATTTGACTGGCTATCATATTATTCCGATTATCATGTCTAAGGAAGGATACAGTGATTTGATTTCCTTTCGTTTTTCTGGAAAGTAATTTTTTTTTTTTGGTAAATTTTCTGGAAAGTAATAGTTAATGTGATTATATTCCGACGAACGCAATCCCTGTGCGTGTTAGTCTTTCGGGAAAGTAATTTCTTGGATTGCATTACTATGTAATATATTTATTTATTTACTTTTACTTTGGATGTGATAATGCAAAGTGTTATAGGATCCATATTTAAAAATTAAAAAAAAAGGTGGACCAGTAGCTCGGGGCATGATTAAATTCCGAAATTCAAATTTTGATAATTTTGTATCTATTATTCAAGATAAACGTTGAAATAATGTTACTAAATTAGCCTCTCATATGGAAATCATTTGCTTTGAATAGGAAGAAAATGTTATGTAGATGTAGATCAAGTGATATTGACTGGTCCAAAGGAAGGTTAATACTTGGTTGACTTAAATATGCACTTGCAATGATAAATATGTTATGGATATCCACTTTTTTATGTGAATGATTAGTCGGTCCAAAGAAAGACTTAACCATTTGACATAAATTTACTATGTATGTTTGATCACTGCATCAAGAGTATCACTTATAAGTTTTTATCTTTGTCTAAAGACTAGATGTAAATATTGTGCTAGGTATCTTGTGATGAGTTATGACATTATTTGAATTATAAATAATAGTTTTTAGTATGAATGTGAGCACGATTTTGTTTCTACTTGTTTTGTTCTTTATTCAGTTACTAGAGTTGCTTCAAATATCATTGATAAAATTAGGACAAATAAGGAATACCTTTTAGACCGTGAAAAAATGTTTGCTTAAGCCTATTTAGATTGTTAGATTTTTACCTATATCGATCTATATCGAATTAGTATCGGTATTGGTTCAATATTGGTTCGGTTTGATCGGTTTATGAGTAAAAACTATTGTTTTTTTTTGTATCATATCCGTGTCGGTTTAGTATCTTTTTTATTTGAAAACGATGCCAAAACAACACTAAAAAGATGATCCAAATAGACCCAATTGAAAACACTGAATCTTGTCTGATCCATTCTTAACAAAGTATATCTTAATAAGGTGTAAAGATAATGGTGTTGCAATAAAGACACCGCAAAAGAAACAATATAAGGAATTGCACCATGATGATTGTTTCTTTTGTGGTATCAAATGTTTCAAGGAAAAGCAATATACCAACTATTACGCTTGGCGTGGAATGAAGGCTATGCTCCTCAATTTTGTTTGTTTAAAGGTTACTTGACTTTAATGCCTGGGCACATATAGTGGATTCATCTAGGTGTGACTACTCACATTAATGTGTCCATGCAAGGTTGCTTGAGTTACCAAAAGTCTAATGAGGGTGAAAGATACATCTATATTAACGATAAGAAATCTGTTAAGGTTGTGGCAATAGGACATTTTAGATTATTATTGAGAACTGGATGTTATCTAGATCTGAAAGAGACGTTTATTGTACCATCTATTAAATAGAATTTGATTTCTATTGCCACATTGGACAAATTAGGTTATATTTGTTCATTTGGCAATAGTTAGTTCAATCTCTTTTATGATTCAAAGACAGTTGAGGCTAGTTCTCTATCTTATAGTGATGATCTATATGTGCTAGATACTATTGCCTCATATAACGAATCGTTGCACACTGGTATACGAGGCTTAAAGAATAAATTAACTAATAAGAATTTAGGTTCATTGTGGTACAAGAGATTAGGTCACATCTCCAAAAGGAGAATGGAAAGACTTGTGTCTAATGGTATGCTCAATCCCCTTTATTTTATAGATTATGGTATCTCAATTGATTGTATAAATGGGAAATAGTCAAATATTAAGAGACTAGGTGCCAATGGAGCCACAAAAGTCTTGGAACTAATTCATGTAGATATTTGTAGACCATTCCCTACGGCTTATTAGGGTGTTCAATAGCATTTTATAACCTTTATAGATGACTTCTCTCGATATGACTAACTACGTCTTTTTCATGAAAAGTTTCAAGCATTGGACATATTCAAGAGCTATAAGGTTGAAGTTGAAAATTAACTTGGCGAAAGAATCAAGAGTGTTAGGTCTAACCATGGTGGTGAATACTATGGCAGATATGATGGATTAGGTAGACAATGTCCAACACCATTTGCTAAATTTTTAGAGGAGTATAGTATTGTCCCACAATATATCGTGTCGGGTACACTTGCAATGAATGGTGTTGCTAAGAGATGAAACTAAATGCTTAAAGGCATGGCAAGAAGCATGATTAGTCATTCTACCTTACTAGAATCACTCTAGGGAGAAGCAATGAATTTTGCACCGTACTTAGTTACTTACTCAATAAAATACCAATTATGGCAACTAACAATACCCCCTATGAACTAAATAGATAAGAAGCATAGTTTAAAACATCTGCATGTTTGGGGATATCCGATTGAGGTTAAGAATTATAAGCTAATTGAAAAGAAGTTAGACTTAAGGATCATTAGTTGTTACTTTATAGAATACTCTAAAAGATACGAGGGCTATAAGTTTTTATGATCCCACTACTAAATCATCATTCAAGCCAATTAATGCTAGGTTCTTCAAGAATGTTGAGTTTTAGGGGAGATAAGGTTAAGGAGTTTTAACTTGAGAAGGAACATGTTGATGTCCCTCTAGTTGCTATTAACAGTGTTTAGAATCATATTATAATACCTGATATTGCTGCATATCCAAAACAAGACAACATAAATGACTCTCCCATTCAAATTCAAGAAACTCTAAAACAACAAACTTCAAATCCTCAAGACCAGTGACATTGAGAAGATCCACTAAAGAAAGGAGAAGTGTAACTCCAGATGATTATGTTGTATTTCTCCAAGAACATGGGGATGACATTGGAATGATGGAAGAAGATCCAATCAACTTTCATTAAGCTGTGGAAAGTTATGATTCTTAACAGTGGTTAAATGCCATGAAGAAAGAGATGAAGTCCTTGATGGATAATGACATTTGGGACCATGTATCATTACCTAAAGGTGTGAAACCCATTAGTTAAAGCGGATATTTAAAACTGAAAGGGATTCGAAAGGCAATATAGAGAGGTATAAGGCACATCTTATTGCTAAAGGCTTCCCTCAAAAGGAAGACATTGATTATATAGAGACTTCTCTCTAGTTTCTTTGAAAGACTCTTTAAGGATTATAATGACACTTGTAGCACATTTTGATCTTGAGTTGCATTAGCTGGATGTAAAGATAATGTTTCTTATTGGTGATATTGATGAGATGATTTATATGGTGTAACCAGAAAATGTTGAATAAGGAGATTCAAAGAAAATGGTGTGCAAATTAAAGAAATCCATCTATCAGCAAGCATCTTGATAATGGTATCACAAATTTCATCAAATCACTGTTTCATATGATTTTGAAATGAATCTTGTAGATGATGATGTATACTACCGGTTCAATCGGAACAAGTTTATTTTCCTGTTATTATATGTGAATAACATATTGCTTGTTACATATGATATGAGCCTATTGAGTGAAACAAAAAAAAAATCATAGAATTTTGAAATGAAGGATCTTGGTGAAGTTCGTTTATATTAGGAATCCAAATACATTGCGATCATACACGAGTTGTACTTGGATTATCACAAAAGAGCTATATTGAGTGAGTGTTCAAAACATTTGGCATGCAAGATTGTAAATCAGGAGATACCCCCTGTTACTAAAGGTGACAAATTCAATCTAAGTCAATGTCATAAGAATAACCTTGAAAGTAAAAAGATGGAAAGGTCCTTATGCTTTAGTTATAAGGAGCCCTATGTATGCTCAAGTGCGTACACATCTGGATAGTATGTACATTGTTGGGATGCTGGGAAAATATTTAAGTAATCCTAAGATGGATCATCGGAAAGCAACCAATAGAGTCATGCAATATTTACAGAGAATAAAGGACTATACAATCAATCTAGGAAATCATATTAGTTGGAGATCATTGGACATTCTAATTCTGATTTCATAAGATGCCAAGATAGTAGAAGATCCACATTTGGATATATTTATCTACTTGATAGAGGAGCGGTTTCTTGGAAAAGTGCTAAGTAGACACTCATAGCTTCTTCCACCAGAGTGGTAGAATTTATGTCATGTTATAAGGCATCCAATCATGGAATATGGCTGTGAAATTTTGCCATTGGGCTAGGCATTCTAAGTAATATTGAAAGACCACTAAAGATATTCTATGACAATAAATCAATAGAGTTGTATTCTAACATCAACATGAGCTCAATGAAGTTAAAACATGTTAAGTTTTTTGTTGTGAATTAAAGAGTTAAGAATGGACAAGTGTCTATAGAGTACATAGGAACCAACTCTATGATTGTGGATCTATTTACTAAAGGTTTAGCATCCAAAGTATTTCATGAGCATGTTGCTCATATGGATATTATGTATTTTCAAAATGTTTAGTTTCAGTAGAAGTTTGTGTTTTGAGTTATTGCTCATTATTATAGACATAATTTATTATCCATAGACTACTATACAATTATAGTTAAAGTTTTCAATTATAAAGTAATAAAGTTAATTCTAATTGTAATGTTCTCTATTCAAATTTGATTTTTGAACCCATACAGCGTAAAGTATAAAGTTGAAATAATTAAAAATAGACATGTTACATCACGTTACATGTAATTCCCATGATACACGTCTATACTTGACTCATGTCATTGAATTATATTGATGTATGTGGTCATTGAAGTATTAGTTGTGACATATGTGAGAAAACCTACTTTTGTTCTATATTGATATGGTTGATAGACCAAATTATTTCTAGATGCATTTGGTAGTGATAGAAAAATTTTAAGTACTCATATGGTTTACACCCAATTATAAGGATACATATATATAGCCCAAGTGACAGATGGTTAGGTTTATTTTTAATTAACCAATTTTGTGGGCTTACATGTGTTGTTAGTGATAAAATCTCTCTATGCACTTATAATATTTTATAATGTTTTGATGATAACAAAATTCTTAAGGAATAATCATATACTTATACATGCTTATATATTGATCTTAAAAGTGCATGTAAGTCCATGATGATTTCAAGAGCATAGGTAAAAGTTTGGAAGCTAAACTTTTCTTTATTGGAGCAACAAACTTAATTGAAGACCTAGCTCCACGAATTGAATATAATTATTATAGGGAAATATATTTACTTGTTCCACTAATAAGTTGGTTTATGATCCAATGGGGAAGTTAAACAAATATCACAAGTCAATATAGCATTTTGACATAAATTATTTTTTTGTGCGATATATGGAAAGAATTAATATGACATTTCATATTGTTGGTAGGACATAATTTTAAGAAAAGTGGCGAGCAAGTTTTAACGAGTTAAATCATGAATAGATATTGAAGAATAATCAAAGAAGATTGCGCCAGTTGAAGAATCTTGCAACCATGGAAAGAATATACTAAAAGTTTGCTTGTACTATCTTGCTCCTTATGACAAGTTTCAAGTTGAAATCTTCAAGACACGATGTAGAATATTTTTTATCATATATTTAACATCTCTTTGTAGCTTTCAAAGGAAGAATTCAAATTAATATGAGTTAGAGAACCACAAAGATATTGAACCAATGGGCAAAGGATTATTTCTTACAAAATTTACATAGAGAAGGCCATTACTTGCTACATTATAAATTTAAGACTTGTTTTAGAGCAAAATATACAAGATTTACTATTGACAAAAAGCTCTACAAGCCTAAAAGTTTTGTGAGATTTGTCAAGCATTGATTTGAGCCACTTTAACGTTCAAAAGAAGCATTTGAATGCACTCATATTTACCTTTAGAAGCTGTTGAATCTCTCTATTTACTCTTTGTAATGAAAAGTGAGTATTTTTATTATTACACTCCTTTAAATTTGAGATACTCTCTTTTGTATTGGTTGAGTTAATGAGAGAAGTGACAAAGAACACCTATAGGATCATGAGTTAGCTTAATGGAAGCCAAGATAAGTGATGCGAGTTCTTAACACTATGATGGTCGTAAGATTACTTTATACTTCTTCATTGATTTGATATGGTGGAACAAATTGGTAAATACAACCATGACCTCAACATAGTGCTAGAAAAGTGGACTGACGAACAATATGAAATCACTATATATCGAACACTCTTTTCTCTCTCTCTTTTACCTTTTTCATTATTTGTCAAAAGTTTTCAACGAAGGTTACTTAACTTTTAGGATCACCATGTGTAAATTAAATTAATTATATAGCAAAGCTATCATGATATATAAAATCCAAATAAAGTGATCTAATAAAGTGATGGATTTTAAATATGTTATGTACATATATTGAGTATGAAATATTATGTGTTTCCTATTTTATGATCGGTGAAATGGGAAATAATAAATATAGACTTATATATAAATATATGGTCATAGTCCTCAAGTCATATGTATCATACATTACTGTTCTGACATCACATCATTAGAGAGAACAGAGAATGAGAGGAAGTCTCCTAAAGGTTATGTTTTGACTTTGAAGACTAGAACCATCCAACCAAAAAGGGACTTTATATGGCTTCTATATCATGGATTCAGGTATACTTGCACACTCGTTTTAATATCAATCATGTGGTCTAATTTGATGCATGAGATCTTGGAATTATAGAAATTCATTGGTTACTCTATTCCAATAGTGAATTGATGAAAATTAGAGGAATGTATTGAGAGATAAAACCCAGTTGGTGGTGTCTTTTTAATAATAAACATTAAAGGAATATGTTCTCCTTATTGGATAAAGAAATTTAAAAAGTACTAATGTTTGAGATCAGCTCATCTAAGGTATTAAAGTTTTAAATAGTTAAAAGGAGAAATTACCATTTTATAAAATAGGTCAAATGAGGTATCAATAATTAACTAATGAAGAAAATTAAAGAAGGTTAATAAAAAAACTAATCTAAAAGTTGATATCTGAAATAAATTTTACAAAACATTATCATCAAATTTTAATTATTTTATAAAATATTTATATCTCTTTCAACCAGTCAAAATATTAATATTTTTTAATATAATTCCCTTTTTATAAATTTGTTATGAAAAGGTAATCTTGGCAGAAGAATGCCGCCCACACTGATGCGGATGACATTTTTATTCATATCATTCTGTCGGGAGAGGTCCTGTCATTCAAATTTGCTTTTGACAGGAGGATAGGCAAGAGACTTGGCATCCTCTCCAGTCAGGACTGTCAGGTTGCTTTGATTAGCAGGCAATAAGGTGATGCGTAGAAGCGGATGCTGTCAAATATATATGCACATAAAACATTCTACACCTTCGTCCCTCCACCTCAAATTCCCAAAAACTAAACTAAACATAGTGACAGATTTAGTACTACAACCAGACAATAGTAGTGTACCCGCAATGAGTAAGATAGTAATAATAACGATATGGAGCTTTTTATGGGTTTCTCAGTTTCTATTATTTGCCCTAAGAGATAAAAATATCCACCACTTTGACTTCATTGTAAGAATTAAGAAGAAGTTTGATTTTATTATTATTATTATTATTATTGTTATTATTATTATTATTATTGAGTTTTTGTTTTTGTTTTCTGAGGGTGCAGTTGAAGGAAACGAATGTGACGAAGCTATGTGTGAGTAGGCAAATTTTGACGGTGAACGACAGTCTTCCAGGTCCGGTAATTCGCGTCCACAAAGGCGACACTGCATACGTTAATGTCGTCAACCAAGGAGATTATGGCGTCACACTTCACTGGTATCTTTCTCTCTCTCTCTCTCTCTCCCCCACACTATTTCCTTTCTTGAAAGAACCATACCGTGGCAGTGATTGTCAATGCCAATTCCGAAGTCAGTGCCAATATCCTTATATATCATATATATACCGGTATAAACCATGTTGTAATTGAAAATTTATTTTTAACTTATATATCTCTTTCTTCGATAAAAGGAGAAGAATTACCTTCATAGATCTAAGCATTGAAGGATTAATGAGTATTACCATCCAGATATCATTTCTTAATTAACGTGTGATTTCATTTTTATATTAAGGCATGGAGTAAAGCAGCCTGGCAATTCATGGTCAGATGGCCCGGAATTCATAACACAGTGTGCCATTGGACCCGGAGAAAGTATGAAATATGAGGTAATTTTTTCAGACGAGGAAGGTACGCTTTGGTGGCATGCCCATAGCGACTGGACTCGAGAAACAGTGCACGGTGCCATAGTTATTTTCCCTAAAGATGGTACAACATATCCGTTCCCAGAACCTGATGGAGAAGAAATTATTGTTTTAGGTATGTTCGTAATCAATTCATAAAAAAAAGGAAAAAATCCTTATGATTACGTAATTATTTGAATACTAGCTGATAAATTTAAAAGAGATTAGATAAATAATGAGAAAAAAAAAATTCTTAAATAAGAATTTGACGATAACATGCAGCAAAGTACTTAAAAAGTCAATAGAAGGATCCAAGTTTTCTTCTTGCTTTATATGAAAAGTGTAATAACGTTGAAAAGCAGACAAAAATATTAAAAAAAAAAAATAAAAAGTTGTAATATTGGTTTCAGATATGAGTGCCATTTCTTGTACGCACCCCATCACTCAGTGGAAAAAAAAATTATTAATATTAATATATCACGTATTTGGATGTAGGGTAAACACATATCAATATTATGATAATGAAGTGAGATTTTTAGCGCAAAAAACTACTGTAAATTCTTTATATTTCTCTTCCATTTTGATTGGTAGAATCAATACATGATAAGTATAAAAGTATTAAAAAGATACTAAGCTACTCTATTGAAAAAAATTACGAATAAAGTAGAAAGTTTTTTAATAAAAAATAGTATATAAGCTACTAATATGACACATGTGAAATTTCTTAAGCAACTGATTAATAAATATGACCAAAAAAAAAAAAAGTAATAGTGTATAATTTTTTAAAATATTATTCACTATTAAAACTACATTGATGTGTATATCCTACCGGTTAATTCACATAATATATATATAAATGGATTAATAATAAATATAACCAAACTAGTATTGGTAATAATAGAATCAATAACCAATTTAGTATATATCAATATTATTAAAAACTTTCTAGTAATATGCCTTTTAATAATGTCTTAACTCCAAATGAGATATGTCCGCTTCCATTTATGGCTTTTGGACAGGCAAAAAGTGGGTAAACTAATTAAAATGCGGCGCTGTATTTCGCATCTACTTTCAATTATCACATAAGGACAGTCTTTCTCCAACAACGCATGTGCGTGGATGGTGTTCAGAGACAAGCCCTGGCTAACTCTAAGGAAGAACAACAAAAACCACAGCAAGGTCTGCGCTGCATTAATATATAGCACGTGACTTAAGTTTATTTCCTTTAATCAAATTCACCTAAACAACTAATTTGAAGAAAAATATCAATGACAAATGAATTTAAAAATCATTTTAACGCCACCATAAATATTTAGGGTCTGTTTGGTTGGTATTATGGTTGTTTTGATATTTTATTTTTATTATTTTTAAATAAATTATTTGTAAAGAAATAGATACAAATAAGATATTTTTTTTCATAAACAAATCGAATAGACTAGATAAATATCATATACCGATAAGATATAAATACAAATAGATATATATATACGATCAGATAAGATACAAATAAATATAAAATAAACGATTCAAACAGAGCCTTAATATGCAGTTGTGTCACTTCTTTGTTCTTATGAACTAATGATCATTGTATTTAGGAAACATAAAATCCGAATAGATAAACATATTGGCAGAGATATCTGGATGGTCCAACATGATATGATGTTTATAAATAATCTCCTGCTAGTTTATTATCATGTTTGGCTATGGATTTTAAACTTTTACTGGAAGGACTTATTTCCATTTCTGGATTTTATTGTGTTGTATAGGAATGCACTCCCCAATTTTATTGTTACATCAATATGTCGTTTGATTTCACCTGAAAAAAAAAAAAAAATAAAAGTATTGGCAGACCTGGTGAGTAATTGATATGGCCTTGGCTTCCTACATTTTAGACAGTAAAAATAAGATTTTAGCCAAATCACACAATTAGGTTATATTTATGGACGATGGCGCAAATTATCCGGATAAACAAATATATGGTAAGTACTCAAAATAGAGCAATTATTTGAACATAAATGCCTCTTAAAAAAGATAATAAAGCAGTTTCGACACCATCCTCGCGTTCTGTCGTCGTCGTTAGCATTATTGTTGAGCGCATCATGCACGTCTAATGAATTAGAATAGACCACCAATTTAGTATCTGAAAACAATAGGAAATTAAAAAAAATTATTTAAACATTTTGTTAGTGGTTACATTTGAGGGTTAGCGGATCTACGATAGTTAGAATATAAAGTTTTTCCATATCCTCTCCCAGTAAGGAACATGGTACAAAGTTTTATAGTTAGATCATACCATGTAACACCTTATACCCACTCATACCCTGTATCTTATAAAATTCATAGGATACTTTATACATTGTGGAATTTATAATTTTATTTTTCAAATTTTAAGATATATTATGTAAAACTTCCTTTATATATATATATATATTATTTTATAAATAACATATTGAAAAAAAAAATTTAAAAAAAAAATTTCTAATATCACAAGTTTTACAATATGTAGAACTTGTTAACAAGTTTTTGTAGACATTGATTACATGATTTTAACAAAATTATAAAATATTTAGCAAATTTTAAGATAAGAACTCTATAAATACATATGTATTAATTAGTCTTAGAAGATTAATGACACTTCTGTATAACTTAGAAGTTTAATTACATACCATTGAAATTCTTCCAAAAAAAATTACAAATACTTTCATGATAAATTAGTACAAGTTTTTCTAAATAAAAAATTCTCAAAGGTAGACTACAAATAATAATCTAGCCACAAAAGTGATTGCAAAACGAAATATAGAGTATTATTGTTTATTTATATTATATTTTTTAATAAAGTACATGTTTCAAGATAGATACAGAATATCCTGAAACAAATATATTGTATTATACAAGTTCTGGGGTGGATACATGGTATAAAGACCCCATACCTATACTCTACCTTTGGAAGTAGATTCTTAGAAGACAACCTATATCTTATTCTGTAGCCCTCAGTACCTATCTAAACCTTATCCTGTTAAATCGGATATGAGTGGGTTCTATATATGCCAGGGTTATCTGCTCACTCTTAGGTGAATTGCATATAAGAGACAACAATAAAATCTAACATATTCTATGAAAAAATTCCTTCCCCTACTTCTTCTTCTTCTTCTTCTTCTTCTTCTTCTTCTTCTTCTTCTTCTTCTTCTTCTTATAGAAGGTTGAGGTTAATTTATGTTTTCTTTTGTCGAAGGCACACCAAAGTTATGAAAGCTGCACCATATAATAAAGCTAATGGTAACAACTTGCGTTTTTTGGCTAATGTCATAAATGATAACTAAACTTTCATAAAATATATAATTTAAATTTTTAAATTAATTAATCTAACACCTAAAAGAACTTTTTATATACTCCAGTAGTATTTTCATCAAGTTCTTTTATGTACTAGATTCAATCATTTTAAAGTTTTTTTATATATTAAATTAATCAATTTCAAAATTTATATACTAAATAAATTGATCAATTTTAAAGTTTATATATTAAATGATGATCAATTTTAAAATTAATTATTTTGCCAAAATTTATCTATCATCCGTGTTATATTCTCAGTTTGTATTATATTGCTAAAGTAAGTCATATGTTTAAGCGGGATTCGTGGTAACCGTTTCACATTAAATAGAAAAGACGACATAATTATATGAAAAATATCTGAGTGCTCACCACTCCAAGTACAGCTGTTGCATCTTTATTTTACAATGCCTTGGCAGGCTATGTTAGGTTTTTAACTTAGGATCGCTTCCCCATCATTATTTCCCAAATTTAAGAAAATAGTAGAAAGAAATTGAAAAAAGAAAATAAAAAAGAAGAGTTTTTAGTCACAATGTTCATTTGGTTTCATAAAAGGGGTCAAGAGTAATGCTGCTGTATTTTAAAGAGTAAGTATCATATTTGGTATCTATATTTTATTAATTTGTGTCATTAATTATCTAAAATTTTAAAATATCTTCACTAATTACAATTTTTTCGAGTTTATTTACACTACATAGATTATGTAATTAATGATAAAAACAAGTAAAATTCATGTAGTTAATTATAAAATTTGACAAAATTCAAATAGTTGATTATAAAAGTAGAAAAAAATTTAGGTTATAAATTGAAACTTTTAAACTTTAGGTGCTTAATTGACAAAATTAAGTATCAAATATGGCACTCACTCTATAGAGCTTCTACAATTCCATCGATGGAATCGTCCCGCTATTAATTTAATCGTTAAAATAAATATAATAAATTAAATATTAACTATTTCTGATGGTACTTTGGGTATTACATTAATATATGGAACATTAATATAGAACTTATGGACGAATTATAAGTTAATAGTTAATTGATTAATGCGTTAATAGGCTTTTAGAATCATAATCACTGGATTACAAGTTCCTTTATATATAAGTTATAACCTGGTTTTATTATTTAAACTCAAAAAAGATTCATTGATTATATTGTGCCACATGTTACATAATCAAATTGTGGATAACTATCAACGTTATTGGACAAATGGTGATGATTGTAGATAATTTTAATAAAACTGTTTTCCTTTGTTATTTACCTGGTACTACTCAATCCATATATTGTTTTAATGCCATTGAAAACTTTCTTCTTTAAGCTCATTAATCTCAGCATTTTTTCTTCGTGGAATAATCTTCAGACTAACTAACATTCAACATTCAACGAAAACAAAACTACCAAAGAAAAGATCCGATGGTAATGATTAACATTAATTATATACAAAGAGAAGCTTTTCCAAACTTATTTTATTCATTATGCCTTTCTTCTGTTGATATAAACCAAAAAAAATGCAGGTTCGTGGCACAAGGGAGATTTGAAAACGGAACTAGACGAGGCCATGGCTGAAGGAAGTGACCCACCGCATTCTAGTGGTTATACCATCAATGGTGAACTTGGAGATTTCAGTAACTGCTCCAGCGGTATTTCCTTTTTCCTGAACTTATTGTCTTGAGATAGTATTATAATTAACATAAAATGGATTAGGTTCTTCAAATTAAAAAAAAAAAAAAAGAAAACTAATACAACTTCCATAGGAAATTAAAGAATTATTATTATTTTTCATTTAACTATCTAAACTTTGACAAAATATGCAAGTAGCCACCTGAACTTTAAAATGATCAATTTAGTACCTAAAACAACTTGATAAAGGTTTATCGGCATGCATGAAAAGTTCTTTCAACTACTAAATTGATCAATTTCAAAGTTCATATACATAATTTTATATTTTGTTAAATGACATATATCATTCGTAATATTAACAATATTATATATAACTAGTTAAGAATATGTGCAATGTGCGAATAGTAAATAAAATGATAATTATAAAATAAACTTACCTAAAATGAATTTGATGCAATTGAGTTGTTTAATATTTATACTTATACATGATATTATAGCAACAATTTACAAAATTAAAATATGCTTCCAATTCTTTAACTAATCTTATACACCTATCTTGTAATGAGACAAATAATTATTTGGACAATCCAAAAATTATACATTAATATAAATATATATATATATATATAGAACAAATGTATTTGAAAACCAAAATAAATCTCTTCGGAGATCATATATAATGCCTAAATTTCTTAAATGAAAATTTATAATATTAAATCTTAATAGAGTAAAAAATATATGGATAAAATAAGATGTTAATAACATAAAAAAAAAAGAAAAAAAACTTTAAAATTCCATGAATTCAATGTTGTCAACATTGCCAACATGTTACACAATTGTTGTATGCATAATGAATAGGAATTATATCAACATGGTGGAACTCTAATCATAGAGGTACCTTTTCGGTAATGGCTTGGAGTTTATCAGAACTCCAAAGTTAAGCGTGTTCTGGGCAAAATAATCTCACAATGGATGACTCCCTAGGAAGCGCTGGCACCAAAAGAATAGAACCGTGCGGTGTGTGACGAAAGCAGACAATACCTCGGTAGGTAGAGTTTTGAGATGTTACACAATGCCTCTGGTGTCTTGGTTGCTTGAGAGTACATTGGGATGGCCAGTATACCTGACATTACAATCCCTGCCCAATGTGGCATGAGAGCCTAGGGGCACCCCCTCCGTAGTGATAGAGCCTAGGGTGGTAGGTTGTGACAAATGGTATCAGAACAGTGGTTTAAACCTGTGTAACGAAACTGACGAGGACGTCAGTTCTATAAGTGGGGGAGTATGTAATACCCCTCAAATATATATGGTTAAACTCTAATCACAGAGACACATTTTCGATGTAATGGCTTGGAGTTTATTAGAGCTCGAAAGCTAAGCATGCTTTGGTAGAGCAATCTCAGGATGGGTGATCTCCAAAAGAACAAAACCGTGCGGTATGTGGCTAAAGAGGACAATATCTCGGTGGGTAGAATTCCAAGTCATTACATAACGTCTCTAGTATCCTGGTTGTGCCCGAGGATGTACTGGGAGGGTCAGTGTACCTGGCATCACGATCTCTACCCAGGGTAGCCTGAAAGCCTAGGAACACCTCTTCCACTATGGTGGAGCCTGGAGTGATAGGTCGTGACAATAGGAAACTCCACTTGAAAGAAACAAAAACAAAAATGCAATAAATTTAAATATATGGAACTACAAAAGCTATATCATGGATAAAGTGAAAAAAATGAAAAAGAAAATAAACGAAATATCCGAGAAATGTAGAAGAATCAAATTATTTGTCAATTATATTATAAGAAAGTGAAAAAGTAAAATAAAAAATGCAAGAAAGACAACACGTTCATTAAAGTAAATTTTCTAGAGAATGGAGTAGATCAAACGAAGGTTGAAGATATAGAAAGTTTACATCTAAAGAGACAACAATAGTATTTTATTGCCTAATTACACTAAAATAATAATTGCTTATGGAAAGAGTACGAGTATAGGACAAATTAAGAGAAAGATTGAGTGGTCAACCTCAAATTTTATTCTTTTTTCAGTGGCAACATATAAAATCCCTTTTTATAAAACTTACAGTAAAAAAATGTATTTATATGATATTAGAAGTTATGAATATGAAAAGATGAAATATTTTATGAAGTATAACATTACAATAATATTAAAATGGTTCTAATAATAAATGCATCACCCAATAGAAGTATTCCATTTGTTATTATTCTTCTTCAGTTAGCTATATATGCATTGTTGATGACCGTTGACAAATGATTAATGTGATACAGAAACAACATATCGATGGACTGTTGATTATGGAAAGACTTATCAGTTCCGAGTCATCAATGCTGTTTTGAATGCGGAGCTTTTCTTCGCCATTGCAGACCACAACGTAACGGTGGTTGGAATGGATGGATCCTACGTAAAACCTTTCAACACGAGTTACATTCTGATAAGTCCAGGCCAAACAACGGATCTCCTCCTAACAGCAAACCAGTCCCCAGGTCGCTATTACATGATGACAAGGCAATTTTCTAGTGAAGATTTGGCTGTCACTGGATTTGACCATAGCAATGGAAGTGCCATTCTAGAGTACAATGGAAACTATAGCTCCTCCTCATCTCCGGTTTATCCACATACCGAACTTCCAATGTATATGGACATGCAAAAGGCAAAAGACTACACCAGTAAGATTAGAAGTTTGGCAAGCGCACAACATCCGATAGAAGTTCCACTAAACATATCCACTAATATGTTCATCGTCGTGTCTATGAATGAGATCTATCGTCCAAATGAACCTTCTGATGCATCCATTGATCCCAACAAATTAGGTTCTAGTTTAAATAACATTAGTTGGGTAAACCCTTCCATTGACGTACTTTCTGCGTATTACAGGTTTGCTCTCTCTCTTACACCTAGTCAAGGTATTTTTTCTATGTTTTGCTAAAGTTAAATTTCTAAATACATGCTGAGGTTATGAGAAAAAAGATTTCATCACAATAATATCACATGTTTTTTTTTAAATTTAAACAATTTTAACCATTGATCTATAGCTTTAGGAAATATTAGCAAAAAAAATTATAATTGACCCAGATCCATGTATTCATATTATTTTTGGAAATGGATCAAATCTCTAAAGTTTCTTTAAATTTTTCTAAATTTAGCCTATTAAAATACTATACGTATGATCAATAGTTGGGCTTATAACAATAAATTAAATGTCATCGTAATAACATTAAAAGATTTTTAAAGAATATAGGCATAAATCTTAAGTGTGGATTGTAAATTTAGGAACATATAGAAAAAGTAAATTTAGTGGATGTTTTTGTTGTTATAGTTTAGATACAAGTGTTTATTAGAAATAATAATCATACCAACTTTATATCAACTACTCATATTATATGCAGAAATATTAGTGGGTTTTACACAACAGACTTTCCAGATTTCCCACCTTCTGTTTACAACTTCACAGCTGATGATCTCGGTCAGAACATTTCATTGACAGTTCAAGCTACCAAGGTTAAAGTGTTGAATTATAATGAGTCGGTAGAAATAGTGTTCCAAGGCACCAATGTATTAAAAGGCCCTGCTAATCATCCAATGCATCTACATGGCTATAGCTTTTATGTTGTGGGTAAGGGAGACGGCAATTTCAACAACGAGACAGATCCCAAAACATATAATTTGATCGACCCACCAAAAGTGAACACTTTTTCCGTTCCCAAGAACGGATGGCTTACTATTCGATTCAGGGCAAATAATCCTGGTGAGTTCATTTACTTTCTCTTTGTTGAGACTACCAACTAGTGCAAGTTTGTCATTTACACTGTAACACTATTTATCGGAGAAGATCACATGTCTATCCTTCCTATAGAAAAAAAATTACCCATATATAAGTACGATGAAAATAATTATCAATATACCATTATAATATCACATCTACAAATCAGGATATATTAATTTACATATAAATCACGATAATAAAATAAAATATAAAGTTTAGATACTGTTATTATATCATAAAAATAAAACAAGATGTGATATTTTTGTACATAAATCATAATTATTTATCACAATATTACAGCGTAGAAATTTCGAAACCTTCTTGCTTCTAGCACCATCTTTCTCCCGTGGTCACATCATTATCCCCCTCCCCTTTCTCTTGCCTCTTTTTGTTTTTCTTTTTTCCGCTGTGGTTGCTTTTTCTGTCACCAGTCACGTCTTTTTTTTAACAGTTTGCGTACTTATCGTGAATACTAAACACAATAATATAACGATATGTATTTTTTACGCATTTGTATATAAGTCGTGATTTAGAGTAGTATATTGGTAATTATTTTTAATTTAATCTTATTTAAGTAATTATTATTACTAAAAAACTCTAAACCGAAATTTATTTCCTTTTTATTGCATTGTATATGGTTCAACGATGCTCCCAGCAACAAGAGAAGAAACAATTATTTTAGTCGATTACACCACTAAATCATTATTATAGAGAAAATTTCTTGTTTATTAATGCCTTAAAAAAATATATAAATATCAATTAGACAAAAAAAAAATTACATAAATATCATTACAGTATGACAGTATTATATTTAATATGTGTGTTACTACATTTTCATAATTATTAATTACTTATCACATATAATATACGTGACTTGTGATAGATGCCATACTCACTTTTTCACGAGTATCACATTTATTACATGCCATATGCATTAAAAAAGCCATGTTGCATATAATAAATGAGATAATGCAATGATGTTTTGGTAATAGTATTTATATAATTAATATTTTTTTTAAATAATCATTAACATGACTTTTTACCCCATTATTATATTTTTTGGGCGGTACCCCATTATTATATTTGGTTTATATATATTGTCGGTTAACTTATAACTAGTGAGCTTTGTGTCATATGTTGTTGATAAATAACTAGGTGTGTGGCTTTGGCATTGTCATCTGGATCGCCACATGAGTTGGGGAATGGATACTGTATTCATAGTAAGAAATGGTGGCACCGCAGAAACAAGTCTTCGTCCACCTTCTTCCGTTATGCCATCTTGCATGAATGTTTCCGACATTTTCATGAGAACTTCTACTGGTGGGTCCTATGTAGATGCATTATATTAGTAGCATCTTTTATGCCATGAATGGTTTAAGGATATATTTGTGACTTGATTGCAATTTTTGTATGAGCTTTCATACTTGTCATGTTTACTTCATTAAGTGTAATAAAATTATTATGAAATAGTTATTATAAATTATGGAATAAGGTTGTGATAAGATATAAATAATTTTTACTTTGTTTAGTTAATTAGCATGGAATCACTATTATTTCACATTGTAGTTTAATCTGGTTTAACCGATTAATTCATATAGTCCTAAGCATGGGAGTGGCCATTCCTTCATCAAAACATATACCTAATGATTATGCAACTTGAATAATCTAATGAATAATTTGGCTAATCATTTGGTTTGTTGATATATAATGCCCATGAAGAGTACTTGTGAATATTAAAAAAAAAAAAAAAAAGTTTAAAGCATAAGATAAAAGCATAATATCCTTTAACTCCAAAAGGAGAAACTTGAAACTTCCAAGCGAAGAGACTCCTTCTTAAGCATACTCTCTCAAAATCTCTTCTCAAACTAAAACAAAATCTCTCTTCTCTCTCTCACACACACACACACATTCATTCAGTTTTCTTTTTTATTTTTTCCATTTTATTCAAATAATTTTAAATTAAAAAAGGTCATGGATTGCTTAATTTATGTAAAGAAACAACCTAAATGCATGGATATTGTCACATCTAGAAACCTCAAAGGTAAATGACAAACCACCACATAATCCACTTAAATAGGCTCTACTAAGGTTACTACATATAAGAGTGGGTATCGATACCAATTTAGAATTATGAAACCATTCATTTGACATTTGAAAACACTTTAGCATCCACCAAAATAATTTGTAATGTATGTAAAAGTTTATCAAGGTATATCAAAAAGTAAAAACGTAAACATAAAAGTGTTGAGGTTTGTTGATAAGCTTATTTGTACTCTCGTAAACCAATTTGTCTTGAATCCATGGTGATGCGATCTAAGAAGTTGTGAATGTTTTTATGCACAAATGGAGAAAAAATTGCCAGTGACAGTTTCATAATATTGGGAACCTTTCGGGAAGTTGAATTTTTGCATTTTTAGGGCCTAGTCCAAGGGAAAATGGGTCAAGGATCAATGTAAACCCATGAAATTTTCTCAATCAACAACACAATGAAACATCTTGATTTCAAACTTTGTCAAGATGACCACGTAAATGAGATTATAAAACATTGAAATCTTTAATAATGAAAAGAATGTGAGTGCATAATTTATATGCATAATGTTATATATAGCCATACAAGAATGGGAAAGCGAATTTAAACCTTCTTTTATTATCATGTCGCGTGAGTATGTGTCATCTTAAGTTAGAGTTGAGTCAAGTCAAATATCGGTCATCTATCGTCTTGATTGAGTCTGAGTCTTCTCCAAAGGTAAAGTAAGTGAAAGTTGAAATCGCTATACCAAATATTATTTATTTATATATGCCATATTGCATGGAGTATCGGTTATATAAGAGTTAAAAAAATTAAAAATTCTCAAAATTGTCGAGCTAAGAAATAAAACCATTTATACTAAATAAAAATAATAAATCCCAATACTTTTTCATGAAAATGAAAAAAACAAGATATATCAAATAATTAGGGTAAAGAAACAAAACAATGTAATCGTAATACCTATAAGAGATAAATTTAACAAATGTAAAGTACGGTGAATCTCACACATAAGGAATGCTAACAAGATCTAACCAAAGTTTTCTCACCAAGCCTAACAAACTATGTACGCGTAATAAGTTATGAGGACAAATTTTTCTTTAAAGGAGGTAGGTTGTAAACCTCTCAAATTTTCAAAACTCTTAGAAAATAATTCTAGAAATAAAAACCGAAATCGAAACCCTAAACCAACCTAGGTTAAAAACAAATTCTAAAAACTCTAAACAAGATCAAATACGAATTTCATAACCTGAAGAAAAAGAGAACCTTCAAAAACAAAATGGAAAATCCTACAAACGTTCGGTTCAAACCCATACAATTAACAAACCATCTATCTGATCCCTAACATGTAAATCGAGACAATATGCTTAAATATTATTTAATGATAAAATTATAAAACCTTAAGACCTTCGGCAAATTTTAGGATAAAAATTAATGCTAAAAGTCAACCCGAGTCAACATATAATCCTAGACTCGATTGAACAATCTCAAGAACCGCAAAATATTAAATAAACCATAAAAAATAGAGTAAAACTTAAATTTTGAACTGAAAATATAACATAAACCCCTAGATTTTAAAACTATACAAGTAAATCTTCCGCCAGTACATGAATGTATGCCGCCAACTTAATAAATTGTACACCACCGGCATACATGTCGGTGTATGTGTATAACAAAAATGACCCCAAACAAAATGGCAAATGGAATGGCTATCAGCTTTAACGTTTACACCACTAGCCTTAGATTTATGCTGCCCGTGTACGTTGAAAACTGCTAGCGTATGTATTTAGGGAAGAAGAAGAGTTGCACGGATTTCCTTTATATCCAACCTAGTGTTCTCTTCTTCAAAACACTCCTAAACCTAGATATCTTTTCTCTGAGTGATCATAGCTACCAAGGGGATTCAGAAGTCCAGATCAAGTTGATAGATCACTATCTTTTCTCTAAGATTTCATAGGTCTATCAGTTTCCTTAGGGTTTTTCTATTTGTTTTGAAGGAGAATTGGAGAAAACCCTAGATTCATTGGAGATTAAGATTTTTGGATGATCAAGAAGGGTTAAGGATCAAATTATAGGTAAGTTGATATATTAATATCTTTTATAATATCATAGTTATAAATTTTGTTGATTTCTAGTCTGTTTGGCTTTGGATGGAATTCTAAGGTTTAGAAGAACTATTAAGGAAATTGATTCTTTTGGAGCAATTCTATAATTCAATCAAAGAGAAAGATGTGAAATTGTTATTTTTTGGAGATTAAGGTTTTAGATGATATTTGGATTAAAATTATCTTATGGAAGGAGATGTATTGAAATCAATGTTGTTTATGTGATAAGGATTTTTGTGGAGTTAGGAATCTGCTCCTTGATATTGATACGAGTACTACCATTCCTTGCTTGTAGGATTAGATTTGATAAATGGATCTAATTACATCTTACTTTTAATTATATCTTGCTTGTTGATTATGTTTGGCTACTGTTAGTAAAGACCAGACTTACTGTGACACTAACGCTGGCAACTTGATATCTATATATGCGGATGTCCCGAGTGGGCTCGTGCATAGAAATGATTCCAATAGTTTAAGATTGTCTATTGATGGCACCGAATGTTTAGGGAGTACCCAACATCCATATATGTATATATTATCTATTTTCTATATTGCTTATTTTTATGGAGTCATGAGTAACTCCAGGTTTAGGACTAGTGTACAATGGTTCTAAACTGTGCTGCTTGCTAGCTAAATTAACAATCTATGTTTGTTGCATTAGAATAGATTATATGTGATTATGTATGATGAATGCTTATGTGCTTGTGTTTACGGTTTGGCGTACTGGGATAGTTTAGCTCACTCTTTTATCGTTTTCAAGAACATGTGAAGATTAGGTATATTATGTCTTATCTGGATTTAATGTTTTTGTGGACTACAAGGAGGACTATAGTGAACCAAACTTTCCTACTGATATTTAGACTATATGGATTGGGATTATAATAAGTTGAACTCTATGATATTTACATGTTTTATGATTTTTGGACAGAGTTATGAGATTTCCTTTTATGTTATAAGTTTGGATTAGTTGGCTTTAGTTTATGCCAACAATATTATCCAGGAGCTTTTATTTCTATGAGATCCTTTATACTGGTATCCTTTATATATTAATATTGGAGATGAATGATTTTGATTAATTGTGGATTAGTATTTCGTAGCTTTAGCGTATCCAGCTATTCTATGGACACGTAGTCAGTTGTAATACCATCAGGTTAGAGTGTTACACAAGTCATGTACACTGATGGTGTATTCCATGCACATAAAGTTTTTCCTACTATGGAGTCATGAGTAGATATACGAGTCACGTATAACTAGAACTTTTCAATCCAAGATTTTGAGCTATCACGAGTCAATATACATTGCCTATGTAGCCTATCGTGTACGACTGGATTTTTTCATTTAGCCTACTATGGAGTCATAAGTAGATATACACGACTCATATAAAGGTCGTGTACAACTGGAACTCCTTGTTCCACGCTTCTGGATAGTCAAGACTCAAGGTACACATCTTGTATATGGCTATAGTGCATGCATGCATACATACATATATATATATATATATATATACGAACATGATACCCATCACCTTGTATTACTTCATTTGCTCGTCTCTATAAGGAAAAAAAAATACCATTCACAATACCTACTTATCCTCTCTACAAAAACCACTCACAAACATGCATCAATCCTATCACTCATTCATCCATGCATCATTTTCTTCGAGAAACAAGTATGTGATCATTCTTCTCTTTCCTATGATTATTTCTTTTCTTCTTTCATCCCTATATGCACACAAATCTAAGAATCATGAGTAGATATTGAATTTAAATTGCTAAGCAATGATCCATGTGATTTGTGTTGTTTCTTTGTTGCTCATCATAGTAGTGTGATGCTCATGTTGATTTCTTGTTAAAAACACACTCGATCCACACATGCACATGACATGAAAATCGCCCTAAGGTTCATGAAATTTTTTGAATGGCATATAAATTAGGGCTTTCACTTTTTTATTGCAATTAGACAAGTTCAAAATAGATTGCACCGATTCTTAAAGAATTTCTTGCCTGAATATCCTAATTCAAGAATCTAGGGCTTGTTTCATTTAAAAATTGGGGATTTTGTGCTTAAATTTGGGGCATGGAGAAATTCACTAAAGATTTGTACCCTACTTATGTTTTGATTATTGTTATGATTTTCAACACGATCTTTGTCACGAGTAATTATTCCTACGCTCGTGTTGATTTCAAATTCTTCTTTTTCCAAGTCTACACTACCCCATACACTAGTCATGTATATAGGTGGTATACTCACAGAATAGCCCCCATTCATTCATACCCTGTTACTAGGTTAGATATGCTACTATATATCTCACTTATGATTGATGGACATTCTTGACCTTGTTCCTATGTATGTTAATTATCCTCCACTTTGTAGTGCTAATTTGTGCTTTATATTTTTTCTTCACAATAACATTAAGAACAAAGTAAACTGTCAAGAAAATCCACCATCTCAGCATGCTTCATCATCAGCAGTGCCAACAAAGAAAATGAAGGTTACTCAACCTGAATCATCATGAAAATCCAATCCTTTACCTTCTGATACTCCTTGCGCCAAAATGAGAATGTAAAGATTAGAATAAAAACCATTTAGAGACCAAGTATGTGGGTTAGGAGATATTGGGCAGAATATGGGATAGAAAATGAAATTAAGAAGCTACTCTCCATAGGACCTTAGGAAAAGTTATTCACCATTCACACCCCAGCCTATAGAGATATTACTATAGAGGTGTTGCCTACCTTAGAATATAACAAGAAGGCACTAAGTCAAGGTTGATCACTACCTCACTTTTTAGGTATATAAAAAGGTTCACACAATCTTCCTTACTGATTTTTGTTGGTATAGGGGACTCTATATAAAGCAAGAGATAAAATAAATTGATTTTAGATCTTTGTCAATAGGGTTACTGAGAGATGCTCTACCAGAAAATTACTGGCAATAATTATGTGGTCAGCCAATAAGAGACTTCCTTTCTAAATCTAAGGCCTCATGTATGGAGAATGATCACTTGAAGGTGATCCATCATATTCTTTCCCATACTATTGAAGCACATGGAAGTAATAATGGCGTGGTCAACAACTTCGAACTAGCTCATATCTATAGTTGATAAGTGTATTTTACTCTATTCTATTCATAGGAATTTGGGCCTAAATTCATGTATTTTTGGATAAATTCTTTGAATATGATACTTTTATTTTTTACTTGTTGTTTACAACTCCTTGAATTTAAAGAAGAAGAACTGGAGTGTTTAGAATCAGATTTGGAGCAAGACAACAACAATAATTGAAGATAGAATTAGACAAGCCCCGCAAAAGCACTGATCAAGGCCAAAATATTAAGGCAAAACAAGGCAAAATTGATCTATCGTACCCTAGATTGAGCCCTCGAGATATGTTCTGAGGTGATCAATCTCTGCAATTAAAGAGAAGTCTCTCTCGCACCACACTATCGAGCTTAATCTTGACTTGCAACGAAGACCGAATGAAGACTAAACTTTAGTTTGACTTAAGCCGTGCCTCAAAGTCTTGAGCCCTCGAAGCCCTCAATTTAGCCCTTAATGGAAGAATAGATAGCAATGACAATGTTATATCAACTCAAGTCGAGCCCTATCTTTAATGCGACACTCGAGCACTTGACCTACCCCTCAATGAGCGATTGTTTGAAAAAGCAATATAGATGCGCACGCGGATAAAGAAAATGCATTATGTTATAAAAGAATCTACCATGTTAGCGATAAAATCTTCATAATTTTCGTGCCCTAAGCCTCTAAATAAGTGTATAGAGGCATGCGTTTAAGATGTATAGAATAGAGTGTAGAATATTGTACATTTTTCCTTGACCTAGTATAGAGAGAGAGAGAGAATTCTGAGGTGAAAGAACAAGTTTCTTCCTGCTTTAGAAATCTCGTGTTTTCTGGGTAAAATCAATTAAACCCATTGTTTGTAATTTCTGTGACTTTGATAGTAATTGAAATATTCTTTGATTCAATTTTATTTCTTCAAAAATTGTGTTTAATGTTTAAACCTATGGATAAATAATCTCCTATAGCTTAGGGTTTGTGAATCCAAATCCTAATTCATATAAATTCAAATGCACTTTCAAGTAAGTTGATTGGTTATTTGTGATTAGTAGCTTGAATTTATTTTCATGGGTTTAATTACGTGGTACACCTGTTAGACCTATGTTTAATTTCAATTGAATAGGTTGAGAAGTCATTCTTTTGAATAGATCTGTGGCTACTAATGGAGTAAGTCATAATCACCTTGAAAGAGGGGTTGTGAGACTTTTTGTCTCTTGTTTTGAAAATTCACTAAGTTGGTTTTAAAACAAAAGATTCTTAAGCTTTGCATGGGACTAGACCATTGATAGCTTGAGAAGAGATTCTGGTGGTCTAATCTAGGTCTAGAGTTAATGACCTTGAGAGAGGCTTTAACTAAGCCCAGTGAATCCGACGGTATAAATATAGCAGCAACAACTCTCTCAGAGTTTTGATTTGAAATTGCATAATAAGGAATCGGTGAAGCAAAACCCTAGGCTATTTTCTTGCATTTTTACGAACTCATCCTTAATTTTGCCTTGAAAATGTTTGTGAATATCATTAACCTAGTTTAGCTTCTATTTTTAGTATGTTATTCTGATTTTCTTTGGCTAGATAATGGATGAAATAGGAGTAAAGTAGTTGCCACCATTCCTTTGGAATCCGACCTAATTCTTTATATGCTACTTCAGTAGATTCACTTGCCTATGTTGGTAGTTGCTATCCGAAGTTGAATAGAATCAATTAGCTTTATAAATTTTTTGAAAAACTTTAACTTCAATTTGTTCTTTTAAAAGTGAGTTTTATAATTGTACACAACGAACCAACAAAGTTTTTTTGGCACCATTGCCGGAAAACAATGTTGGATTCAATCGGTTGAAGCTCAATAAGGCAATACCTGAAAGCATTGATTCTATCATTCTAGCTGCTTTTGCATATATCTATTTGTTTATTTAGCCTTTCTTGTTTCTCTATGATGTGCATTTTGTTTTTGTTTTCGCTTGTTTTTAAGCTAGAATGGAGGGGGAGACCTACTAGATAACTCAACAAATTGAAGAAGTGATGAGAAGATGACACACTGGAGGTGAATTCTTTTCACCCCACTAAGGTTGTTGTTATAATCCTATGGAGACAATTGATCAACACTCGCCAACAATTTACCCTGAAGCATATTGGAGCCATCAGCAGCAATGGAGTCCATACCATCCATATCAGAGCATGCATCAAGGAGGCTATTACTTTAATGTTTGTCAGCAGAAGCCTAACATGGAAGAGCTCTTCTTAACCTTCCTTAAGAATGCTAAAGATTATTTCCAACAAACTAAACTGGTAATACAAAATCGTTCTAATTCTCTCAAGAATCTTGAATGACATGTGAATGATGTTGTGGACATGCTTAGAGAGAGAATTCAAGGAGTGCATGCTAGTACTCTGAGAAGTAGGAGAGAATTGCAAGAAAAGAGAGAAGAAAAGAAAAATGAGAAAGAGTAAGAAAAAGAACAGAGAGTTGGGAACAAAAGATTGCGAGAACAAGAAAATCATGAAAAAGAGAATTGAAATGAAAAACAAGAGGAGAAAGAAAAAGAAAATGAGATTGATAAAGAAATTTTAGAAGAAGAAGATTAAGTTGAAAAAAAAAAACAAAAATGAGAAAAAAAATGAATGATAGAAGAAAAGGAAATAGAATAGAGAAGGGACACACCTCCTATCAGCCCCTACAAACCACCATTACTTTACCTAACTAGGGCTAGGAAAAGAAAAGATGAGGAGTAGTTTAACAAATTCCTTGAGCTATTCAAACAGTTACATATTAACCTACCCCTAGTGGATGCTTTGTCTCAAATGCCAAAATATGCAAAGCTTTTAAAGAATTTCTCTCAAACAAGAGAACCAGAAGAAATATCTATGGTTACTTCGAGGAAACAGTGCTCAACAGTCCTCCAAAATTAGTTCCCAAAGAAAAGAAAGGATCCAGGAAGCTTTATTATCCCTTATTTGATAGGAAATTTTCCTGTTGAGACAGCTTTGGCAAACTTGGGAGCAAGTGTCAATTTAATGCCCTATATTATGTTTAAGAAGTTGAGGTTGGGAGAACCAAAGGCTACCAGGATGAGCTTGCAACTAGTAAACAGATCTACCAGATATCCCAACGAGATAATTGAGGGTGTTCTTGTTAAAGTGCACGATTTCATTTTCCCTTTTGACTTCATTATTCTAGACATGGATGGAAGAGTTGATGTCCCACTTATTATGGGGAGACCATTCTTAGCAACCGAATGAGCTATTATAGATGTCAAAAATGGGAAGTTAGCATTGTGGATAGGGGATGATGAGATGGTCATAAGACTATCAAGTAGTGCAAAACAAGGGGTAGTCAATGATGATGATTGTTTTGCTCTAGAACTAATGGATTCTGAAATTCTTAAAGTAATGCAAAACAATGCTGATAGCTGCTCTTCAGAGACATGCTCTAAAGGGGAGATTGTTGAGAATTTTGATTCAATACAAAAGATTGAGGAGCTTTCATAGCTAGAAGTAAAGAAATATATTGTAGGAATGAAGTAAAAGAGGAAATTAATCGAGATGATGTGGAGCATTTAAAACCCTCTGTTGAAAAGCCACCTGAATTGGAGTTAAAAGAATTGCCAAACCATTTGGAATACACTTTTCTTAACGAAAACTATAAGTTGCCTATCATCATATCCTCAAAGCTCGATAGTGAACAAAAGGAAAAGTTGTTGAAGGTTCAAAAAAGGCATAAAAGAGCAATAGCATGGAAGACTGCTGAAATCAAGGGAATAAATCCCTCTTACTGCACTCACAAGATCCTAATGGAAGATGATTTAAAGCCAATTGTACAACCGCAGCGACGAGTGAATCCTAATATGAAGGGAGTAGCAAAGAAAGAAATGGTGAAATTATTAGATGCTGGAATCATCTACCCAATATCCGACAGTGCATAAGTGAGCCCCACGCACGTGGTGCCAAAGAAGGAAAGGATGACTGTTGTTCCAAATGAAAGAAACGAACTGATACCAATACATACAGTTATTGGTTGACGAGTCTATATTGATTATTGAAAACTCAATGACGCCACCAGGAAAGACCATTTTCTACTATCATTCATTGATTAAATGTTGGAAAGATTGACTGGCCATGATTATTATTGTTTTCTATATGGGATGTCAGGTTATTTCTAGATTCCCATAGCGCCTGAAGAGCAAGGAAAGACAACTTTCACATGTCCATATGGAATGTTTACCTACAGAAGAATGCCATTCGGTTTGTATAATGTACTAACACCTTTCCAAAGATACATGATGGCAATCTTTGAGGAATATATTGAAGATATCATGGAAGTTTTCATGGATGACTTTTCTGTCTTTAGAGATTCAATCAAGAAATGCCTATAGAATCTTAGTAAGGTTTTGCAAAAATGTGAAGATATGAATCTAGTATTGAGCTAGGAAAAATGTCATTTCATGGTACGAGAGGGGATAATCCTCAGCTATAAGGTCTCAAAAAGAGTAATAGAGGTGGATGCAACAAAAATTGATGCTATTACTAAACTTCCTCTACCTACAACGGTTAAGGCAATTAGGAGTTTTCTTGGCCATACAGGGTTTTATTGGAGGTTTATTCAGGATTTTTCAAAGATATCTTGGCCATTGACGAATCTCCTGGAGAAGGACGCCCCCTTTAATTTTGATGAAGAATGCATGGATGCATTCAACACATTAAAAGCACAACTCACACAAGCTCCAACAATGCTTGCACCTAATTGGGATCTACCATTCAAGCTTATGTGTGATGTAAGTAACTCGGCTATGGGAGTAGTTCTAGGATAGAGAAGAAATTGCCACTTCTAGGCAATCCATTATGCTAGCAAGATGCTAGCATCTGCTCAAGCTAATTACATCACCACTGAAAAAGAATTGTTAGCAGTCATCTTCGCACTTGAGAAATCCAAATCATATCTAATCCTTTCTAAAATCATTTTCTTTATTGATCATTCCGCTCTGAAATATTTGTTTGCAAAAAATGATGCAAAACCACGATTGATCCAATGGGTTCTTTTACTTCAAGAATTTGACTTAGAAATAAAGGATAAGAAAATATGTGAAAATTTAGCTGTTGATCACCTATCCAGACTTGATAGCCCATGTCACGCCCCATAGGGTATCTTAAACGTAACAGTCTGCTACATGCCATATAAGACCCACGAATTACTACCTTAGTCCTTCGGGAGTCTTATATAGATTAAGGCGTACCTTTACGATAATAGAATACTTGAACCAATGGAATTAAAAAGAGTTTAAACGACATTCAATAGCATTAGAATATAAATCAAAACACATATATAAATAGCTACAAAGACTAAGGGGCATTCCCCCACAAAAGAATATTGTTGAAAGGTCTATTACAATCATCCAGAGTCTTTTGGTTTCCTACAAAAGTCTAAACAAAAATGAATATAACTTCTAAAGGAAACGCCTAGCTCCTGTACTTAAGCTATGGGGTGCCTCTGTTTAAGCCAGATAAACGAGTGTTGCAACAAATAAAAACTGTAGGGACATAAGCTACACTAGCTTAGTGAGTGAGAACTTTCATGATCACATTCATAACACATCATACAAGCAAGTGATTAATCAGGCAAGTGATATACATCAAACATATGGAAATCAACAGACATATGACTAGCCGGAAATCATATGTGAATGGAATTTCGCCTTCCATTCCGGGTGAGCAGATTAACGAATACTGCGGTACTACTAAAATATGTTGTTTTGGATCACGGTCAACCAACTTATAAATTCGTTTGTGGATCACGATTAACTAACTCATTATTTCGTTTATGGATCACGATTAACCAACATTTACTCCGTTTTTGGATCACGGGCAACCAAAAAATGCTAATGCTCCATCACCATTTGTGATATGAATGAGTCCATATTGCTTATCAATTCCGAATAGTCAGTTATGCCAATTCCTTAGGTGATCAATCAACAATTGCAGACAATCAATCCAAATTCATCTATAGCACCATTAGTTAATCACCCGGCCTCGATATTCCTATATTCATTTTCTCATATCATCAGCAAACATACATAATTCTCATTTATCCCCACCATACATATCCATTTATCTTTGCCTAAAATCTAATGCAACTATCATTACAATCACATACAAAAAATAGAATCGGAAAGAAATACTCACTCAGCCATTGGAACACCGGTCCTCTAGTAAAAGTAGTCGGTGGAAGGGAATCGTCGATCTCAGGGTCATCTAAAAAGGAAGAAATATCCTAATGAGTATTTCATCACTTAACTAAACCAAACTATTAAACAAAACTAGTAATTTCGTAGTTCTCGTCATTTACCGAAGTCCCGAATTAAAAGGCCGTAACTTAGTCATTTTAACTTGGAATTTCGCAAATTATATATCGATTTATATCTGCTTTGAAAGATCTATCCAATTATAATATTATTTCCAAGTTTTGAAAACATTTAGGTTTCAAAACATTCCGATCATTTCTGATCAGTAACGAAATCCAATTCCGAAAAATAGTTTTGTGAATGTTTGAAATGTTTCTACTATATAGATCAATTATGCATGCAATATTGATGATTCCCCATCATGAATGGCATGTTATGAGCTTGATGTATGCATGATCACTCTTGATCATATTTACTAAAACAAAATTTTAGAACCCTTTATTTTGTAAGACTCCATGAATACTTACTCTTAAGAAGACTAGTTTCATGGCTTTGATCATTCTCTTTTGTTTTGAAATTATTTCTTAGGAAAATCTAGTTACCCTTACTAAAATTGAGTCTTTATTATATCTATTCCTTAAAGCCTTCATTTCTTCATAAAAATCCCCATTTTATACTTTGTAAACATGTTTTCAAATAGGGGCTATTCCTAAATCCGAATTTTTATATAATTAGTTTTTGAGTGATTTGTTTGAGAAAAACTTGTTTAATACTTTAAAATTTAAGGCTCTATTATACCTATCTCTTAAGGACTTCATTTCTTTAATAAAACTTGTATTTTGAGTTTGGAAAGTAAGTGTTTTCATGCCATTACTCTTTTATTACGAATTTCTTAAAATGGCAAGCAACTCAAAATTTCCTATTTTATTTCTACTCCTTGTTTTACATATTTTTCTTAGCAAATCCCATCTCAACTTATAAAAATCATTACGTAATGATATCTATTACCTATACTCTTCATTTTTTATATAAAACACAAGTTTTAGAGTTGATAAAACGGTTTTTAAGGCATGGTCTTGAAACCATCCGAATTTACATTTGATCATTTCAAACAAATAAATTTCATTTTTGAGTTCCTTGTCTCATCTACTTAAAGATCTACAAGCTACATTATTTATATACACAAGACAAAGGTCTTGATGATCATTAATGCACCAAAACACAAAATATCCATAAGATCATAAATGTCAAGTATAATATGAGCATTTAAATGCTAGATCTATTACTTAAGATGCATGAAATTGAGTTTGAAAACATGAACATGGATTTTTATGCAAGATCTTTACTTTACTCTACTATTATATGCATGAACATGAATATCATTATATAAAAACACATTTAAACATAAGATCTACTCTTGTGATGGCTTGATATTCATGTAGTAGTATTTTCTTGTCCCTAGCAAGAAGTCATGGAGACTTAAATGTGAAAATACTCATGAATGGTCTTGCCATTACAAGGTTTAGTGGTAGAAAGGTTAAAGATCCATCACCTAAAGCTTAAATCAAGAGGAGACTAAAGAAGAAAAATAAACTTGTGTGAGTGTGTATGTGTGTGCTAAGGGTTACGGCACTAAGGAAGAAAAGAGAGAGAGTTTTTACTTGAGTGAAAAGTTGAAAGAGTAAAAATGAGGAGAGAGAGTATAAATGGATGTATATATAGATATATGGAAGTAAATAAGAGTTAATGGATTAATAAATTAAATAAAAAAAGACCAATGAGGGTAACAGAATGTGGGTGGGGTGGGGTGTGTGTGTGTGTGTGTGTGTGTTGGGGGGGGGGGGGGGGGGGAGGAGGGGTAGGGGGGTATTGTGTGCGCCAACCATAGGAGAGGAGAGAGGGAGAGAAAATAATTTTTGTAAAATTTTTCAAATTAAAATGTGCAATGAAATGCATTGGAAAAGTAATTGTAGGGAAGGTGATATATAAGTTATGATTTAGTTGTAAGGATGGATGTAAGAATAGGGTATTGTTTGTGAGTGTGAGTAGGGTATGAGCTTATACTTGTGAATAGTAATAAATAGTAATCAAGACAATTAATTTATCGGTAGTAAGAAAATACGAGAAAAATGGCTATATCTGTGTTTTCCATAAATCGAAAAATTATAAAAATTATATTTTTGAAATCCTTATTAAATTTCGGTTCTAAAGAGTATTTCGGAATATTTTTCGAATTTCGAGTTCCGGGGCCTGCTTTTCTGTAATGGATCTCGGGAAGGCCCGGAATAGAAAATTTTTGAAATCAGATCTTTTTATGGTTTGAAATATATTTTAGAACAATATTCCATGTTATATTATTTTACAAAAGCTCTTCAATTTGAAATCGAAGGAAAGCTGGATCTAGGGTTCTTAGGTTTCTCTCTTAAGCTTAAGCTAATCCGATCTAGGGTTTTAATTTTCGATTCCCGGAGTCTACTTGATTACTAGGAAAACCGGGGTTTATAGCCCATTTTTAGAAGAGTTGAAAGAAGAGATTGACGATGCTTTCCCAAATGAGAAGTTATGTTATATTTGTACCATAAATGAAACTGTCTTGGTTTGCTAACATAGCTAATTATTTAGTCGACAAAGAAATTCCTATTGAACTCAATTTTAATCAAAGAAGAAATTATTTTTTGATCTAAAGTATTTTTCTTTTGGGAAGATCAATATCTTTTTCGAATATGTTTTGACCAAGTAATTAGAAGATGCATTTCATACCAGGAAGGCTAAAAGATTTTAAGTCATTGCCATAACGTAGCAACAAGGGGTCATTATGGTGCAAACAGAACAGCCCACAAAGTTTTGGAAGCGGGTTTCTATTGGCCCTTAAATTTTAAACATGCAAAATCGATGGTTTCCAACTGCAATAGTTGCTAAAGGACGGGAAATATCTCAAAAAGGGATGAAATTCCCCATAAATTAATTTTAGAATGTGAAATTTTTTATGCTTAGGGAAAAGTGATAAGTGTCCTAAGAACCTTAATAATTGTGATCAATTGATCATATTTTTTTATGATATTTTGTTGATCTACTCAAGAAAAAGGTACTTATTTGATAAATTATTCATTTCAGGAATAAACGAGAAACAATTGAGCTTTTCAAAGGATTCATGATGAAATAAGCAAAGATTTGTGAAGTTTTGGAGCTATAAATGCGATATCAAGAATACATTACAATTTTTTGAGAAGTAACGAAAAGAATATTGAGTACCAGGAGTACACGACCCACATACATGGGTCGTGTATGTCATGTAGTGTACAAATTAAAGAACATGGAATTTTTAAAGATGCTTCAGTATACACGACCTACATACACGGGTCGTATAGGGAGGTCGTGTATGTCCAAAACAGTATAAATGCATCCTTTTTTGTTCTTTTTAAGAAGCAACCACTTTTTCTACAAAAACTCTAGAGAGAAAATCAAGAGCTTTAAGAGGAGAAGTGTCAGGCTTCATCAAAGATCACAAAACATTAATGTGCTTTATTGTTTAATCATGTTTATAATCTATTCTTCTAAATTTCTTGTTTTGATTGTAAACTTTATGTTGGAATAGATTTATTTACCCTAAGTCTTTTGAAACCCTAGATCTATGAGCTAAATTAGTTTAAGTAATGAAAGTTTATGTTCTTGAGTCTATTCATGATTTCTTAATTCTTCTTGTGATTGATTTGTGGCCACAATACATTGCATGATTGATTTCTTTAGATAGAAAGAAATTTCATCTAATAGAATAAATCTACATGAATAGAGAAGTTTAGATGTGGATTTGGACATAAATTGCAGGAACTTTCTACATAAAGATTGAATCTTTATTAAGAATCTTGAACCATTATGCAATTATATATGTAATTGATGATGAAAGACATTTTCATTAATCATGTAGAGTTAGAATTCAATTATCTTGAAAGAGAAGTTGATGAATTTAGGAATTCATGTAGTTCAAGATATAAACAATTCATTAATTAATTCTTTATTATAAGAAATTAGGGTTTAGGGTGAATCAAGATAAAGGGATATTGTTTTATGATTGTATTATCTTAAGAAGGTACATAATTAACTATTAGGGTTATTAGTTAGAAAATTAATATTCATAATCTCATCTCAAGTATAAGGTTAAATAGTAGAGAATCGGTAATACTAGTATTTGACATCCAGATTCTAGAGGACGACACCTGTAGTAATTCTATTCTACGATCGATAGGTGTGCTGCCTTAGAGTTTATCGTAGGATTTCTATTTGGTTTATAAGTTTTATAATTTGATACGACTAATATGCTCTTATCAAGTTTTTTGGCACCATTGCCGGGGACCTAGAAAGCCAATCCTTAGAAAACCAAGGATTTAGAAAGTCAAAGTGAGAGACTTGTCTCATAGTTTTCTCAACGCCCACATTACGACCATATTGACCACATCATCCTCTTGCTTGAGCAATACTGATGAAGATCCTAAAAGAAAAAAAAAAACACCTATTTTGGAAAGGATCATTGATTCAAGATATGATAACATAGATTTTTTTGTTAGAATGATGCAAGCACTTTTTGAAGCGGACTCATGACAATGTGCTCCTATTGTTTACAAACTCATAAGCATAAGAGAATTTATCACTCTTCTAGGGTCATCTCAAGAGTGGGTATTTAACTTGATCGAATCTTTTGAAACTCTCAGGAGACATGAGAAAGTAAATAAGGAGATAATTACAAGTCCCTTAAATGCATCAGGAGAAAATGATCCAGCTATACAACTTGAAGAGAAAAAAAAAAGTGAAGGATGGGTTGGTGAAGAAGGAAAATGAAATTGAAGATCATATGGTAGATCTAAACAGTTATGAAGATAAGTTAGACTCTACTGAGGAAAAGGATGAATGTGAGGAAACTAAGGTATTATATCCTAATCCTTCCCCTAGTAATCTAATCTTTGAGAGCATAAATCTAGAGGATATAACTCAAGTTACCCCAAAAGAAGAGATGTCTGGAGAGATTGAACATGAGATCAAATTGAAGATATTAATTTCCCTTCATGTAATGAGATCATTGGGTGGTTGGGAGATGTTGAGCTTATAAGTTATATTATAGAGTTTGAGCCAACACTGATTTATAAATTCGCTCCCTATTAGAAACCAATGACATTTGAAAATATGAGAATTGGATTTAAAAGAATTGGAATAAGAATGAGAAAGGAATTCCCTTTATTGACTTTAGAACTATGGGAGTGAGACACATTCCCATGGGATCTAGGTGGAATACTAAATGTCGAGCTAACAACATAAAAAAAAAAAAAAGCACTTCATGGGAGGCAACCCATGTCTAACATATCTAGGTTGTTTTCGTTCCTTTTTCTTTTTATTGTTCTTTTATGTCCTAACTCTATCTATTTATGCAAATTTTAGAGCACATTAAGAGACGAATTTGTACTTTCAAGCTAAGTGTAGGGAAGAGCATCTATAAGTAAGATTTGAGGGATAAATACACTTTCTAAGTGTCCAAGGTAAGTAGATTCTATCATGCACTTTCATTACAATTGGCACTTAGAGGAATTTTTCGCACTTCAATTTTTCTAGTATACACTACTAGTGTACACAACCCGTGTACTTTGGTAGTGTACAATTTTTCAGCATTCTATGGGATCACTAGTCGATATACACAACTTGTGTACTTGAGTAGTGTACATTCAAATTTTGGAAATCCACATTCTGACCAGCCATGCATGCTCATACAAGACCTATGTAGCTTGGTTGTGTACATTCAAAATTTTAAAAATCACATTCTGACTAGTCATGAGTAGATATACATAAGTCATGTACATCAGTAATGTATACCCTTGTATTGAAGAAGCCTTCGTTCTTTTTTACTCATCACATATACGATTTCTTCTCTACTCACATACTCCTTGCACCTTCACATTCCTATCTCATTTCCATCAATAATAGGTATGTGATTCTCTATTCTCTTTTATGGATTCTTCTTGGGTTCCCTTTGTGAAAAAAAGAAAAAAAAAACTCTATTAGCTATTGTGGTTTGATGTTTCTGGTGGATGTTACGATAATTTAACTTTTTGTTTTCTTCTTAGTTTTTCTTTGTTTTCATTTTTGGTCATGCTGGATTTGGGTTCACAAGATTAATGATGCTGCTGCTAATATAAGCTATACGAATTTCTCCTTTCTTGTACCTGTTGTCATGAGATGGGATTTTCAGTCCTTAAAGAGTTCCTGTGCGGCGCTCGACCATCTCTCCAAGCATCGTTTTTTGTTAATCTGGATGGCGAGCCAACCTAATCTTCCTTGACATCTCAGGTCAGTTCCGAGCTTCACATTCTTATAAGAAGCATAATCTCGGCTTTGCCATGATCCCCCATACGTCTGGGGGGTTCAACTATACGAACTGGTTTTGGCCTATCTTGGCCTCATCAGGAAAGCGGCATCAACTCTCAACCAGTTTGTCCACGGGAGGCTAGATCCCCCTTCAAAGACAACCCACACCACGAACAAACCTTCTGCTGATGCCACTCATAACTCAACATGCCCAAGCTAAACACCCCCATAAAGTCCTCGACTCTTGGACCATGATACTCTCCCCCACTTAAATTCATGACGTCCTCGTCATGAGGCAAATATGCTGCACCAGTACCCACTCTCAAGCTCTTACCCCTTCTCTACACTTGTTGTCAACATACCAAAGATCATCTCACCAGGACTTCGGGCTTCCATAGGCTTCCTCTCGCCCTCACCTATTCATCCATGTTCCAAGATCGCCTCTTGTTGAGTTGCCCAACAATAAGGTTTGAGCGTAAAATCTTGCTTCAACCCTAGCTCGCGACACAGCTGTACCCTAGCAATGATGTCCTCACTCTAGTGATCGCTCTGCTTGAGCTTCGCCCACACGAACTGAATTAACAACAAGATAAGGGAAAATCCTTGTCTCCACGACTCGTGAGACAACTACTCTCTAGTAACAATGTCCTCTCTCTGGTGGTCGCTCCTCTTGAGCTTTGCCCACACAAACCGCATCCACAATAAGAATTACCCACTCGCAAAGAACTCTGGGTAGCATCTAAGTGGTCCAATGGAGATAGGAACTTTGGCTTTGATACCATTTGTCACGGGACGGGAGTTTCGGTCCTCAAAGAGTTCTCGCGCGATGCTCGACCATCCCTCCAAGCATCGTTCGTTGTTAATCTGAATGGCGAGTTAGCCTAATCTTCCTTGACTTCCTAGGTCAGTTCCGAGCCTTACATTCTCATAAAGAGCACCATCTCAGCTTTGCCACAATCCCTCATACGTTTGGGAGGTTCAACTATACAAACTGGTTCGGGCTTGCCTTGGCCTCATCAAGAGAGTGGTATCAACTCCCAAACAGTTTGTCCATGGGAGGCTAAACCCGCCTTTAGAGACAACACATACTACGAACAAACCTTCTGCTGATGCCACTCATAACTCAACATGCCCAAGCTAAACACCTCCATAAAGTCCTCAACTCTCGGATCGTGACACCTGTCCCGCCTCATGCCCCAACAGGTACCTTAAATGTGACAGCCTACCTTATATAATATTAAAACTTAAGAATGACTATCTTAGTCACTCGGAAGCTTTCATATTAGTACAAGACGTACCTTCACAACACAGAGAGGCCGGTGGAGTTATGCATTTTAAGATAATGGCAGCGGAGCAATCAAAGTAATACTACTATGATTCATCAAAATATAAGGTCTTACGACTTCTACGGGACATTCCCCTGATAAACTTCCATAATCTAAAGTCTTCAAAATAGAATTTCTCTAAAAGCTCCCTAAAAACGTAGGTTCTACTCGAACGGTCATGGTGGTCTCAAACACAAAAACAATGATCCTGTAACATTAGAAATCTATTGGGTAATAAGCATAACTAGCTTAATGAGATATTCCTTATGAAAATTGTACTCATAACAAAGCAATCAAATATGCCCATTAAGCAAGCATATGAAATGCAATAACCATATGATCAAACAATACATACAACTTTCATGTTTCGTATGTATGATGGATTTACCCATCCATCAGTAGTTAAGGAATCATTTGAATGGGACACCAACAACGTCCTTGAAATTTTGTGCACGTCTTAGGGTTCCAACAACCGTACTACTAGTCCTCGGGCTTTCCTTACCTAAAGTGATCGATCCGGCTCGACTACACCTTGAGGTCGTATTCCCCGAATGTCCTAATTCCTCAAGATGTAGTTAGGTAGCTTACCTTTCCGGTCCTATACTGAGGAGTAGTAGCAAAATGCGAAATGATATACTAAGTAATATACATGAGCAATTTAGTTTAAGGGATTTCGAATTCGACATTAATTCATTTAAGGCAATCAATCAATATTTGCACACACAGCAGTATACATAGAGAAAATTTATATCAATCAACCAATTGAGCTCCATTATACTTATCGTTTATTCATCACACATAAGCGATCACATACATAGCTCCTATGATAACTCACATGCATATCAATTTTTATCTTTTCCAAACATCGAGTGCTCTATTCTACAAGCACATGCGTGAATATATAAAATGTAAAGGAAAACTCACTCATCTATTTCGCAATCTTCTTAGTCGTAGTAGGCCTCTGGAAGGAAAATCCCGTATTCTTCACCGCCTAGACAAAAGAAATACCCAAGATGAGACTTCATGGAAGTTCTATGCAAACTTTCTAATTCTATTGTTCTATATTCATCAAAAATCGCATAAAATGAAATTCTAACTTAAAATGGCCATCACTTGCTCATTTTAACTCAGAATTTCGCATATTATATGTTATTTTCAACCTACTCGAAAAGATCTATCCATTTCTAAGGTTATTTTTATGGGTTTGGAAATGATAGAGTACAGAATCATTACGAAATTTCTATTCGTTAAACATAATTTTCCAAACTTTTCTTCATCTAAAAATCCTTAAGCAAAGATATAGATATTCATATGATTGAAAAATCCTTTGAATATATATATATACATATATACATAGACTCATATTGTATGCATGATATTAATGATGTTACCTCAAAATAAAGTTTGTAAACAATTTTGTGAAGATAGAATTTTGGGAAAGGTCATTCTTTGACTTGTGATTAATTTGTTATTTTCTAAATTTGTGACTTAGTAACAAGAATGTTATAATTCAATATATATTTTTTTAAAATCTTTATAGGTTTCATATTGTTCACAAATTCTTATTCAACAATTTATTTTTATAAAACATGGTTTTCCTTATCTGTGACATAAAAACTCAATTGCATTTCTTTTTAAAGAATTTTTCTAAGTTTAACTCTTTAAAAAAAATTCTAATTTTTAGATTTTGTAAGTGTGAAGCTTAATTAAAGAAAATCATTATTTCATACTTATTTTGAGCCCATGAATGTTTTATTTTCATGTTAAACTCCTTCAATTAATTGTTTTCCAAAATACGAACCTTTATATGGTTATGAGGAAAAACCATTTCAAGTTGTATAAAAGATGTTTCAAGTTTTAGCATATAAGAAAAATTTGTGAGTGACTTATTCTAAACCTTCATGCTTAAAATATCTCTTTATTAATTCATGATTTTTCCATAGATGGACCTTCATTTGAAAATCTTTAGTTTGGTACAAGTGGGTGTCTAGTCATTATAAATGTTGTTTGTATTTCCTTAATTCCATAAAGAAAAAATGGATATCGCTTCGTAAAACTTGGTTTCTTAAGTTGTATACCGATTTTACTTCTAAGTGGATTTTAACTTAGTGATTTGATTTTATCTTAACTTTGAAAACTAGTCTAGTTCTTGATTTTTATTATGGAGTTAGAAAAGAAATCCTATACTTAAGTTTTTATGAAAAATTTGGATATCAAAGAGTTATTAGTAACACTAAGTTTTAATAAACTTTATGTTATTCATCATAAAAAGATAGTGTTTATTTCTTTAGTTAATTTCTTTGGTCAAAACCATATTTTATTATTATTGAAGGAAATTTACGATGGGTTTGTCTAAATTTTTTAAAAGAATTTATAAAAATACTTTTTCCACGTTTTTTATGATAAAATCTTTATTTAAGTTCAAAGTTAGATAATAAAAGAGTTTGATTCCATTTTCCTTTATTAAAGAGAACTCCACTTTAAATTTGTTGTGGCAATATCATTACAATGATGCATACACATGATTATGTAGTATGGAAAAAGATGAAAATATCACATAATAATATAAGAAAAATTATAAGAAGCAAAAATAATCAAAATAATATATTCAAATATTGGGAACCTTAGCCTCATCAAGGTAACCTGGTCATGTATTGGGAGCCTTAGCTTCATCAAGGCAATCCGGTCAAGTATTGGGAGCCTTAGCTTCATCAAGGCTTCCCGGGACTAAGAATAAACTAGTCCCAAATGAAAAAGAAAAGAAAGAAAAGAAAAAGCAATAATAAGAGCAATAATAATGGTAAATGCAAGTCAATAAGAGTTAGCGAGTATTTAGACTCTAAAAAATATATAGATATACATATATATTATTATCTATATGTATATATAAGGTTAAATTAGAAGCATAATAACAATAATAACAACATAATATTATCATAATAACAAGATAATAAAATAGGAATTCTTAGCTTGTGTAAGAACAAAACATGAACTTGTTGTTGCTTCTACAACTCCTATGAGTTTCAAGAAACAATACCATAGTCATGCTAAGTTACATGACATGAAAAAAATAAATTGTTGAAAGTTTTACCTATAAGTATTTTTTAGTTGAAGGAAGATGGTAGATGAGTGTGGTATTATGTAGGTAGTAATATGTAGTGAATGGTTTACATAGAGAAGGATTTTGGGAGGATTTGGTTGTAGAGAGTTTTAGTAGAGACGATTTGTAGAGAGAGAATTTATGGAGTAAATTTGAGAGAGTTTTGTTATGTAAAATGAATGTGTGAAAGAAATAGAGGGAAATGGGATATTCATAGATAAATGTGGAGGGACTTTTGAGTTAATTAAATAAATGAAAAAGAAAATAAATGGAAGAAAAGAGAGAACGGCAAGAGAGGGAGGGATAGAGAAAATGTGATAAAAATTTAATTTTTATAAAGAAAAGTAATAATATGTAAAGTATGATGTGAAATAAAGTTGTATGAGAAAAGTAAAAAGTAAGAAAATATGTATATAGGTAGTAAGAATAGGTAGTAAAAAAAGTAGAGATGAATGTATAGTAATGAATAGTAAAATAGTAATATGAATAGTAGACTAGAGAAATAAAATACCGGTAGTAATAAAAATTTGCATAAACGGACTATATCAGATATTTTTAGATTCCAAAAAATTCTAAAACTAATATTTTTGGAACCTTTATATTTTTATGAGTCTAACGGTGTTATCGAAATATTTTTATTGTCTGGTGCACTAGGGCACAATTTTCGAAAACTGATCCCGTCTGGATCCGAAATACACTGGAAATTAGTGAATCTAATATTTTTAAGCTTTCCTATATTATTAAGAATTATCCACAATTATCTCAATTCTGTTGTTTAGAGTTTAAGAGCGCGGGATTGCTGGATCTAAACACTAGGGTTTGTTGTAGACCTTGTTAACTTTTAGGGTTCGGGTTTGACTTCTGGCTTGTTGATTTATTCATAAGATCATAAAATTTTAGGGTTTTAGACCGTATTATATTTTTGGTTCAGAATTTATGTTTTATTTTATCTTTATAATTTATTTAATATTTTTCAGTTACTGGGATTATTTAATCAAGTCTAGGGTTGTGTGATTGACTCAGTTTGACTTTCGGTATTAATTTAGATTTTTTATTTCAAAATTAGCCGAAAGGCTTAATGTTCTATAATTTTTTTGTTGAATATTATTTGGATATTTCATCTCGATTCATGTATTAGGGATCAGATAGATAAGTTATCTTATGTTCGGGTTTTGAGTTGAGTGATTATTGAATTTCTATTTTTGTTCTTGAAGGTTCTATTTTTCTTAAGGCCATGAAATTTCATATTTGATATTGTTTAGGGTTTGGTTTTAACTTGGGTCTGCTTTTAGGGTTTCAATTTGGTATTTTAATTCCATGATTATTTTCTAAGAATTACGAAAAATTCAAGGTTTACAGTACCGGTTATGAAAATTCATGCTGACATCTCCATATAAAACGAGGAACTTTTAGTATCCTTTTTCTCTTTAATTTCTTTCTTTTCCTTTTTCGTTGCTTGTGCTTGACTAGGAAGACATTGGAGATGATGTCTCATTCTAAGTGTGGGGAAGGGGTATGCTAAAAAAGAAAATTTTTCGATTTTAAATTGAGCATAATGATGTTTATACACTTGTTAGTCAAATTGCCCCATTTATAAGTTTGCAAATTAGCTTTAAAGATGATATGCTTTAATAAGCTTGGAATCTTGAAATTATACTCATTCTTTTATAGAGTTAGCATTTAGAAAATATTATGAAAGTGACTTTGTGTGCCTTACTCACCTATTTTGAATTTGGTATACTTAGTTAAAGTTTTAAAATAAAATCTAAGTAGGTTAAGTTTACTGGCTATTTAATGATTGAATCTAGAGTCATGAAAGAGGCCGAAGTCCCTAGTTTAAAGGTAAATAGTTATGTTTCTAAGCTTGTTGGTTAGTATATTTACTTTTCAACTATTTTGAGAGTTTTTCTAACATTTTTAGTGAAAGGTGCATATGAAGTTGATCACTTAGTTATTCTTCTTGAGTAATCTCTTTAAAATAAATCAATTGTTGCGCTTAATTGTATATAAAAAAGCTTAGCCAATATAGGCGGCCTTTGGCCCTCAGAAGAGTGAAATCAGACTTTACTATTGACTAAACAATGTTTTTTATATATCCAATTGATTTAAGTCTTAAAAAAAATCTTAAATTGAAAAGAAATGGGCGAAAACCTATCTAGATGAAAAGGAAAAGAAACGAACTAAAACCCATCCCTCTAAAGGCTATTAAAATTTTTGGAGAAATTTCAATCAAAAAAAGAAAATCTAGGGGAATGATGGATGCCATATACTAGGTTGCTATCCTTAGAGAGGTAGTTGAATGGTTTATATGCTCTCTAGTAAGTGTGAGATGTAACTAAGCTTCTTTTGCTTTGTTTGACTTTGTATTTTTTTTTTTTTTTGTGACTTTGGAAGCGATTATTAAATGGTGAAGGTAATAGTTTGACTTACTTGGATTAATCTTAAAAATTTGATCATAGTATTCTAGGTGTACGTACAATTATGGTAGGTTTAAGCAGTAGGCACTAATGAGTCACTTAATTTAATCGAATTAAAGAATGCTACTTATGATGTGATATTTTCTAGTGAATATAATTGATGATGGATTTCTTTGTCCTTATTTTGTGTGCTTGAGGATAAACAAATGGTTAAGTGTAGGGAAATTTTGATAAGTATCCTAAAGCCCTTAATAATTGTGCTCAATTGATCATATTTTTTATGATATTTTGTTGATCTACTTAAGAAAAGGGTACTTATTTGATAAATTATTCATTTCAAGGATAAATGAGAAATAAGTGAGCTTTTCAAATGAATTATATTGAAACAAGTGAAGATTTATGAAGTTTTGGAGCTATAAATGCGATATCAAAAATACACTACAATTCTTGGAGAAATAACGAGAAGAATATTGAGTACCAGGAGAACATGACCCACATATATGGGTCATGTATGTCATGTAGTGTGTAAATTGAATAACGTGAAATTTTTAAGGATGCTCCAGTATACACGAACCACATACACAGGTCGTGTAGGAGGGTCATGTATGTTCAAAAAAATATAAATGCATCCTTTTCTGTTCTTTTTAAGAAGCAGCCACTTTTTTTATAGAAACCCTAGAGAGAAAATCAAGAGTTTGAAAGAGGAGAAGTACTAGGGCTTCATCAAAGATCACAAAACATTAACGGGTTTTATTGTATAATCATGTTTATAATTTATTCTTCTAAATTTCTTGTTTTAATTGTAAAATTTATGGAGGAATAGTTTTCTTTACCCTATGTCTTGTAAAACCCTAAATCTATGTGTAAATTGGTTTGATTAATGAAAGTTTATGTTCTTAAGTCTATTCATGATTTCTTAATTCTTCTTGTGATTGATTTGTGGCGACAATTGATTGCATGTTTAATTTCTTTTAGTTTGAAAGAAATTTCATTTGATAGAATAGATCTATATGAATAGAGAAGTTTGAATGTGGATCTAGACATGGATTGCAGGAATTTTCTGCATAAAGATTGAATCTTTGTTAGGAACCTTGAACCATAATGCAATTCTATATGTAATTGATGATGAAAGACATTTTTATTAATCATGTAGGGTTAGAATTCAATCATCTTGAAAGAGAAGTTAATAAATTTAGGAATTCCTGCGATTAAGATATAAACAATTCGTTAATCTATCCTTTATTATAAGAAATTAGGGTTTAGATTGGATCAAGATAAAGGGGTATTATTTTGTGATTGTATTATCTCAAGAAGGCACATAATTAACTATTAAGATTATTATTTAGAAAATTAGTATTCATAATCTCATCTCAAGCATAAGGTTAAATAGTAAAGAAACGGTAATACTAGTACTTGACTTCCAAATCTTAGAGAACGACACCCATAATAATTCTATTTTGCAATCGATAGGTGTGCTGCCTTAGAGCTTATCGTAAGATTTCTATTAGGTTTATAAATTTTATAATTTGTATGTTCTTATCACATAGTGTAAACCCTTGAATTTCATGCTAAGTGTATGCTTAAACCCTAGAATCAGAGATCAATCGAAAATCCTACAAAGTCAACAAAGGCTATATTAAACCCTAGTATTTAAACTCGATAATCCCGTGCTCTTAACCCTATAATAATAAAATTGAGATAATTATGGAATATGATTCGTAATAATATAGGGAAGCTTAAAAAGATTAGATTCTTCAAAATTTAATTCGTTCCGAACTCGAACCTGATCAGTTTTCGAAAAACTTGTCCTAAGACTCGGAATAGTAAAAATATTCTAATAACACAATTACACTCGTAATAATATAAGGATTTTAAAAATATCAGTTTTGTAATTTTTTTATAACTAAAAAAAATCAAATATTGCACTTTTATGCATATTTTCTTAACTACTGATATTAATTTATCTTGTCTACTGCTCATGTTACAATTCATTACTATTCATCTATCTCTACTTTTTCTTACTATCTATATACCTATTTCTTACTTTTTTCTTTTCCAATACAACTTCACATCTCTCTTATCTTACATCTTAATTACTTTTCATTAACAAAAATATAAAAAAAAAATGAAATTCACTCTCTCTCTCTCTTTTGGTGCCGGCTCCCCTTCCCCCCTCTTTTCTCTATATTTTTCTTTTTTAATTTATTTTATTACATCTAATTTACTGTCACGCCCCGAGGGATACCCTAAATGTAGCAGTCTGTCGTACACAATATTAAAGCCTAAGAATGACTACTTCAATCACGCAGAGGCTTCCATATCATGTACAAGGCGTACATCACAACCAAGGGAACGCATCGGAGTAACACAATTTATATAGATAATAAATAAGTAACAAGGCAAAGAGAATACTTATCGTAAAACATAAACATATTAAATTACAAAATACTAGCATATAATTTATTACATATAAAGAACCTTACAAAATTACTTCATCTTATGTTTCCATTTCCTTCATAGAAGCTTAACGTCCTTCCATGACTTCCTTAATGTCATGATCTTCAATTTAAGCCACGGGTATACCTGTTTCAACAAAATCTATCGGGGTATAAGCTACAACTAGCTTAGTGAGATATTCATTTTCATTCGCACTGTGTTTTCAAACAAGTTCATTTAGATTTTCACACATATGCTACGCGTATAATGCAACAATCACGTGATTACGCAAATATATATATAGTTATCCGGAAACCATATATAGAACGGATTTACCCCTCCGTATCGAAGGTGAGGGAATCGGTGATGAAGATCCTCGATCTTCTACTGCTAGTCCCCAAGTCCCCACCCAAAGCGTTCGATTGGCTAGGCTCCAAACCTAGAGTCGCATTCCCCGGGCGATTTAGATTCTCTAGGAAGGAACATGGCCCGTGTCACAGCATGATAACAGCCAATCCAACTCTACACGCAAGAGTAGCAGTCTTCCGAAAGAAATGCGACTCGATGAATGCTATGCGTGAGCATTTTATTTTTCTTAAGCTAAACCTTATTAAGGTTTATTCAGGGGCGATCAATCAATTTAGCAAATAATAAGTAGTCATAAGTAGGTAAATAAAAATACTTAAACAGACAGTTTGAAGTTGCGATATTCTTAATTCTCATTTCACGCATAAACATAGAATCACATATATATATATATATATATACATAACCCCGAATTCCCCAAATATATATCTATTTTTATCTTTTCTTAGTATACTAGTGTTACTACTTTACAAGCACAAGTAAGATAACAAAATTAAGTGGAAAAACTCACTTGTCCATATCGCGATCTTCTTAGTCGTAGTAATCCTCAGGAAGAGTAATCTCGTATCCTTCATTACCTAGACAAAAGAAATACCCGGGATGAGTATTTCATAGAAATTCTACTTGAACTTTCTAATTTTATTTCACTATGTTCGTCAAATTCGTATATAATGAAATTCCAATTTAAAATGGCCATAACTTGCTCATTTTAACTCGGAATTCCGCATATAATATACCATTTTCTACCTATTCGAAAAGATCTATCCATTTCTAAGGTTATCTTTGTCATATAAGGTCATTTGGGTTCCAAAAACGTTGGGTACAGATTTAAAATGAATATTTCTAAATTTTTGCAAAAAACCATTTTCTAACTCAACTTCATTCAAAAATCCTTTAGTAAAAATATAGATATATATAATATATATATACATAATTGATAAATCCCTTGAGTACATAAATAAGCTCACTTTATATGCAAAAATTCTAATGGTAGTGTATCAACAATTTATTTCATAAAACAATTCTCTTTAAAGTGTTAAAACTTATCTTGATAAATTTCTTTTCAAGTATTTGGAAGAAACTATATATTTTCATAGGTTATTATAAATGAGTATATTCTTATTTTATTTTCTTCATTCTTTTTCCAAAAACAAGTAAATTTTTCCTTTAACCTTAGACTTTCATAAATTTTACTTCTAGTGATAAAAGATCAAAGTTATCAAAGTGTATTAAGTTGTTGAAAACCTATTTATGAATTTGTATTTAGAATGGTTTTAGAAAATTAGTCTTTTCTTCACATATTTCTTGTTTAAAATACAAGTTTTTGTTTTTCAAAATTTGATATTTCATTTCCTCTATTTTATTTGGAAAGAATCTTTTTTATTGATAAAAATCCATTTTATGCCCTCTTTTTCAGGATTGAAGAACAATTACCTCATGACCCACATGCCCAGGAGAGACTAAGTTTACAGGAAAATCAACAATTTCTCGTTTTAAGGTTATCACTTTAAATATAATAAATTTAACTAACCATTTCCTGTATCCACCTTAGAAACTCCCTAAGTATTAATCATTTCAAAGTGATACCATAGGCAGCATTCTTCATTACCACTTAGTTCCCGTAGGACCAACGGAACAAAGAAAACCTTGGAAGAACTAACACATTAGAAAAACCAAGCGTTAACAGAGAACCGAAATATTAATACGTAGCAGGCTGTCACTCATCTTTATATGCAATAATGCAGTCCGTACAATGCATAACCTGATTATTTTATTAAGTCAATGATTCTTATTCAATTTTATGGTGATCATACATTACACACAATCATCATTCTATTACTTCACAACATCAATCATTGTATTATCACTTTTGTAATGATAGATTAACAATCATACAAGCAAATCACAACATACTCCCAACAAAGTATTCATTTGATTGTCTTTGTATTATATGTTCAGCTATTTACAAGTACAAACAGTACAATATGATTGAATTACTCACCTGCTCATACTGACTTAATCGTAATAATCGGCTAGAAGATCTTCTAGGGTATCAAAGTCACCTATTAAGATGAATAATTATTCATCAATATAATATAAATTATATAGTTAAACTCTTATATATGGCTAGTGTCCTAAACTTGATATTTATCAAGTTTTGTAGTGACTAATACTAATTTTATTTTATTCTATACCGAACTCAATATAGAAGATTATATTTATTTATTATTACTTAGTGTCATCGTGTTTCTCCTAATTTCTTTCATATAATTATTTTGTTATTTTTAGAAGTCATATTATTTGTAAATTTAGCTTATTTCAATTTCCATTCTTACCTATTTTATCTATTTAGAACAAATATTTGATTATTTATAACTTTTATTAACGCTTAATATTTTTCTCTAATTCTAGGGCTTTAAGAATTATCAAATATTAATCAAAATATTCTAAGTATTTGTATTTTCTTATCTACTTAATAAATTCTATATTATATATATATAACATATATTTAGTAAAGCTTATTGTATATATATATATATATATATAATATTCTGTTCATTTCAAAACAAGCTTTCGTAGAAGAAATATGAGTATACGCCGGCTCAATGCCGCCGGCTTTGATGCCCAGGTGCCAGTGTTTATTTGTTTTGCATATAAATTCATATCGGTTGCACCGGCTTTGAAAGCTGTCGGCTTTCAACGTACGTCGATCTCTACGCCGCCGGCGTAGAATCTCAGATATCCGGCCTTTATTTATTTTTACGTGAAAATAATTTTTACGTAGCTTTTGTTCAGTGTAAGCCGTCTCTACACCGCCGGCCTATCCTTGTAAGCCGCCGGCATTAAACGTCTACATTGCCGGCTTATGGACAGTGTTAGCACTGTTCGTCATCTTCCTCGATGATCCATTTCATATTTCTTAAATTCTCCACGTTAAAAACATTCCTAAACCATTCCTAAGTGTTTCTATATTTATATATAGACATAAAACAACTCTTAACACTTCTACAAACATATATTCTTATATTTCAATCTTAATAGAGTACAACTAGGGTTTCGGATTTTTACCTTGGTTGAGCCAATCCGATGGAATTCGAAGCTTGTTTTTGTGTTGATTTTGTTCCTATGATTATCAAAGGTCAGCTCTAATCCTTATATTTAAATGAAAACCATTCGAATTACATCAACTCACCTTTGAACTCGTTTCCAAGTATTTTTCGTATTATTTTTCTTCTGATTCAGACTTGGATGATTCAAGCGGTTTAATTTCTATTTTTAGGTTATTCTAGCTGCTACTTAGAAGTAGTCTCGTTCTGGGAAGTTTGAGAGAAGGTTGAAGTTGTTTGTTTGCTCATTAATGAACTTGAATATATATATATATATATATATATATAGAAGAAGGAAGAGAGAAGCTTGCGGCTGCGTTTTCCTCTGAATTTCTCCCGCATTTAGCTACATTTGATATGTTGTTTTCATGGTCATTAATGAGGAGCTTACTTGGCAAACATTGATTGGTTACAAGGTTGATTTTTGTAGACAAATGGGTGCATTATTGATCAAATTTCGGCTCTCTTTTCCTCAATGCAATCCAAGCCAACTTGCAACCAAAACATTCCCAACAATAAATATATATATATATATATATTAGTTAGTTTATTAACTTAGTTTTAAGATAGTTTACCAAGTTATACGGGTATAATTTAGCTAGTATTTGAGAGTTTTTGTACAAAAATATGTTTATAGGATTCTACAAAGTACTTAGATTATCCAACAATACAATTTTAAGTTTTATATTTACGTGATTAATTATTTGTAGAATTTTATCTTCCGCGATTAAGGTTTCCTAAACCTATTAGGTCAATTTTTTGTTTTAGGCTCCAATAGCTTAAAAGAACTCGAGTTAGAATAATAGCGTGATTCAATTATTTATTTGAAGTTTAGATCTTAAGTTATTCATCAGTTTATGTTTTTGTTGTGTATTTATAATCCTAACGGTTTATCTTTAGGTTATCGTTTCTTATCTATAAGCATAGTTAACTAATTACTTAATATCGCACTTGATATAGAGGCTAATCTATATATATATCTTTAGTTTCTGATACCTATCATGAAATCTTATTAGTAGCTTTTAATACTAACTAGGATTCTTAAATTTAGGGTTTAAATCTAAGCCTAGACTCATTACTACTCATTGTTCTAATCTCAAATCATTGTTGAGTTCAAAAGCAATCATTTAATCTCTATATTTATATTTTTCTATTTAAATCTATTTGTATAATAAGTTTCGGGTTTGAATTTTAGAGTTTCTTTTAATCATATCTTGAATTATTCATTCAAGATACGAAATCTCATTTTTGGTATCAACTAGGGTTAGAGAAGTTCTTTATTCGGTTTCTATATCCTTATCTAACCAAATTCAATGCATTGATCTATCCTTAGGCTTTTATTGAAATCTAAGTCTATTAACTAGTTCATGTATTCTACTTTAGAGTCGTGTACTAATGTGGAAAATTTCTGGGGTTTACAGGTGGTATTAGGAATTTCGTTAATTCTGTGCGTTTAATATTCTATGCAATATAGCATATATAAAATCAATAAGATTTGGTTTTAGCGACTTTCAACCTTCACTTTACTTGATCTTTTTGAGGAGTTTCAAACTTAACCAACACGACAGATGACTGATGACACGCCACTTGACTTGACTCAATTTTGAACTAATGACAACTCAATATGACACGACACTGGTGCATTCACTTAACAAAGGAAGGTTGTGAATTCGCTTTTCCATTCTTATGTAAGTATATATATGTCATGCACATATAAAATACGCAATGTTCATACTCATTCCATTCTTAAAGATATCGTTGTTTTATTTACATGGTCATCTTGACAAGGTTTGAGATCAAGATGAAAAATTTGGAAATTGTCTGTTTGAGATTTTATCATCACTGGTTCTAGCCTTTAAATGAAATAACTAAATGCTAGACTTGTAATAAAAATGATTCATGCATTTTACATGTAGAGTCTCATTACATTCACTATTATACATTTGATAGGACGAGTGTAATAGTGGTGGTTGGCATAACCGATAGTATCTGTATGTGCCGAGTAGTAGCCGGTAAGATCTATATATAAATGGTGTTTAGTAGCTAGTAAGAACTATAAATTCTTTAGTTGGTCGTAATTGGTCGGTATACCCAACCCCGAATGAAGGGTGTAAACTCATTCAATATGTGGTTCCCAGAAAACCATATATCTTCTATGCTCATGTGTTTGTTGCATTTCACTTGCTTGAATAATTACATTTGTTTGACAATTTGTTCTGAGTATGTTAAATTGGGAATGTTCTCACTAAGCTCGTAACGATTATACCCCTATAGATTTTTGTATGTTCAGCAGCACTTACTTTTGTACCCACGACCTTCATTCATCCGTGTAAGTCATCTTTTGGGAAGCTTTCAGGGAAAATCCAATCATAGATTTAGACCGGACTTCCTTTAAAATCTTTTGGTGAAGTTATTTAAGTTTATTGTAAAGACTTAGTATTTATATTTTGATCTTTGGACTATGTTTAGCAAGGGAATACCTTTAAGGCTTTTGTAAATAAACTTATGACCTATATTATGTGGGTTAATGTTTATCTAGATTTTTTTTATGCTTTATATTACTTGCTTAAATTACCTTTCCCACCAGTGTCTCCTATTACCATGTTGTATGCCTTACATATAATATCAAGACTTTCGCATGACTAAGGTAGTCATTCTTAAGTCTTAATATTGTATGTAGCAGACTGTCATGTTTATGGTACCCCTTGAGACGTAATACATAGACTTTGTGGGGCCATTCCCTGCCTCCTTTGGTAAAAAGTATATTATTATAGTAGTTGATTATGTGCCAAAATGGGTGGAAGCTTAAGCTTTCCCTACCAATGATGCTAGAGTTGTCACAAATTTCCTAAAAAAGCTATTTTCAAGATTCGGATGCCTATGAGCTTTAATCCTTGATAGAGGTACCCATTTCTACAATGCACAGATTGAAAAGATTTTAAAAAGGTGTGGAGTGCATCATAAGATATCTACCCCTTATCATCCAAAAAAAAGTATGCAGGTTGAGGTCTCTAATAGAGAACTTAAGCGAATCTTGAAAAAGACGGTTGCATCTAATAGAAAAATTGGACGAAAAATTTGGATGATGCACTATAGGCATATAGGATAGCTTTCAAAACACCATTGGGAACAACTTCGTACATATTGGTATATGAGAAAGCATATCATCTACTGGTAGAGTTGGAGCATAGAGCATATTAGGCTATCAAGCGACTAAATCATAACCATTCAGCGGCTGGCAAACATAGGTTTCCTTAGCTGAATGAATTGGATGAACTTCGATTAGAGGCCTATGAAAATAATAAAATATACAAAGAAAAGTTCAAGAAGTCACACAATGCAAAGATTAAGCTCCCACACGAGTTTTAGGAAGGAAAGTGGGCATTATTGTTCAACTATCGTTTAAAGCTATTCCTAAGGAAAACTGAAATCTACACGGTTAAGAGCCTTTAAGGTCAAAAAGGTTTTCCCCTATGGAGCTTGGGAAATTGAAAACTCTAATGGAGAGAGTTTTAAAGTCAATGGCCAAAGGCTCAAGTCATATCAAGGACGAACCCAAAATTCTGTAAAGTTGGAGGTGTAAACCCCGAATTTTTCATAACTCTTGGAAAATAATCTTGAAATTAAAATACTGAATCGAAACCCTAAAACCTGACCCAAGTTGAAACCAAACCCTAAACAATATCAAATACAAAATTATATGGCCTTAAAGGGGGAAAAAGAAGAGAACCTTCAAAAAACAAAAATATAAATTCAATAATCGTTCGACTCAAAATCGAACATGAGGCAATTCATTTATCCAATTCCAAACACACAAATCAAGACAGAATATCCAAATAATATTCAACAACAAAATTATAGGACCTTTAAGCCTTTCGGTTAATTTTGAAATAAAAAATCTAAATTAATATTGAAAGTCAAACTGAGTCAATCACACAACCCTAGACTCAATTAAACAATTCTAGTAACTTAAAAAAAATTTAAATAAATCATAAAGATAAAGTGAAACATAAATTTGAACTAAAAATATAACACGGCCAAAAACCCCAAAATTTATGATCTTACGAATAAATCAAAAAGCTGAAAATCAAATCGGAACCCTGAAAGTCAATAAAGTCTACAACAAACCCTAGTATTTAAATCTGGCAATCCCACGCTCTTAAAGCCTAAACAAAAAATCGAGATAATTATGGATAATATTTTGTAATAATATTCAATAATTTTTAGTGTATTTCGGATCCAAACAGGATCCGTTTTCGAAAATTATACCCTGGTGCACCGATAGTGAAAATATTCAAACAATACCATTAGACTTGTAAAAATATAAGGATTCCAAAAATATCAGTTTTAGAATTTCTTGGAATCTAAAAATATCTGATATAGCATGTTTACGTGTATTTTTGTTACTACTAGTATTTTATTTGTCCAGGCTACTATTCATAGTACTATTTCTACTACTCATTATTATTTCACTATCTTTATTTTTCCTTACAAAATACTCTTATAACCTTACATACCTATATCTTATAATTTTCATTTCCAATATAACTTTTTACTTAACTTCTCTCTTTCAATTATCAAAATAATTTTTTTTTCTCTCTTCTTTCCTCCCATGGTATCGCCGGCCCCCTTCTCTTCTCTCTCTCAATTTTTTTTTCTTTTTCAATATATTTTATTACATCAAAATTCCCTCCACATTTATCTATAAATACCTCCTTTCCCTTCACTTCTTTTACACCTTCATTTTACATAACAAAACTCTCTTAAATTTTCTCCACAAATCCTCTCTCTATAATTCCTCTCTACCAAAACTCTCTTTAACTAATTCCTTACAAAATCTTTATCATATACAAACTATCCACCACATATCACTAACCACATAATCCTGCATTCATCATCTTCTTCCTACCACATAAACACTCTTAGGTAAACTTCTACCATTATTTATTTACCCATGTCATGTAACTTAGCATGACCATGGTATTGTTTCTTAAAACTCATATGGGTTGTAGAAGCAACAACATATTCATATTTTGTTCTTGCACTGGCAGAGAATTCCGATTTTATTACATTGTTATTATAATGATATTATGTTGTTACTATTGTTATTATACTCCCAACTTAACTTTATATATATATATATATATATATTATTATCTATATGTATATCTATATTTCTTTAAGCCTAAATGCTCACTAACTCCCTAACTTGCTTTTATTATTATTATTGTTCTTATTATTGCTTTTCTTTTCTTCTTCTTTTTCTTTTGGGACTAATCTATTTTTAGTCCTAGGAAACCTTGATGAAGCTAAAGCTCTCAATACTTGACCGGGTTTGCTTGATGAAGGTAAGGCTCCCAATGCTTGACCGGAATACCTTGATGAAGCTAAAATTCCCAATACTTGATCTTATTATTTGCTTGCTTTTGCTTCTTATATCTTCCATACATTACTATGTTATATTTTAATCATTTTCATACTATGTAATCATGTGCATGCATCATTATAATGATATTGTCTCAACAAAAAAATAGAATTTTCTTTAATAAAGGAAAAATGGAACCAAACTCTTTTATTACATAACTTTGAAACTAAATAAAGATTTTTTCATAAAAAAATATAGAAAAAAGTATTTTTACAAATTCTTTTCAAAAATTTAGACAAACTCATCATAAATTTCCTTCAATAACAATAAAAGATGATTTTTACCAAAAAAAAATTAACTAAGGAAATAAACACTATCTTTTTGTGATGAGTAACATAAAGTTCATTAAAATTTAGTGTTAAAATTAACTCTTTGATATCCAAAATTTTCATAAAAACTTAATTATAGGATTTCTTTTCTAACTCCATAATAAAAACCAAGAACTAGACTAGTTTTTAAAGTTAAGGCAAGAATCAAACCACTAGTATGATAAATCTCCTTCGAGAAATAAAAGTTTACCAAGTTTCTAAATGATAAACTCATTTTCAAAGAAATAGAAGAATATAAACATGATAGGTTTCAAAAATAATAGATAATATCAACAACTTAAGAAAAAATGATTCTTCTAATTAAAAAATTCGTAAAGGACTTAAAAAAAAAAAAAAAACCAAGTTCTTGGAAATAAAATCTATCTTTAAAGAAGTTATAAAATAGAAATATAAGACGAAAAGACTTGTTTTATAGTTTTCAATCAAACCCCTTTTAAAAGGAAGAGTATATGTAATACAACTCAAATTATTTAAGGCTATCAACAACTTAGGAAAAATCTTAGGAACTTCATTTATTACCACTAATAATAAAATTTGTAGATATCCTAAAGGTTCAAAGTTTAGAAAACATTAATTTGTCTTAGAAAAAATTATAAAACAAAATTTATAAGAATATACTCATTTATAATAACCCAGTAATTTATAATGTTCTCCAAAAACACATAGAAAGGAAATTGTTAAAGTTCAAGTTTTTAATGCCGTAAGACAAATTGTTTTACGAAATATAATCATTGAGACAACACCATTAAAGTTTTGCATACAATATGAGTCTATATATATGTATCAAAGGACTTTTCAACCATATATATATATATCTATATTTTTACTTAAGGATTTTTGGATGAAGGAAAGTTTGAAAGATTGTGTTTTAAGGAATTGGAATTTCATAATGATTCTATACCCTATTGTTTACAAACCTAAACGGTTTTTTATGATAAAAATAACCTTAAAATAGATAGATCTTTTTGAGTAGGTAGAAAACGACATATAATTAGCGAAATTCTAAGTTAATATGAGCAAGTTATGGCCATTTTAATTTGGAATTTCATTCTACGCGATTTTGACAAACATAGAAAAAAAGAATTAGAAAGTTTGAATAGAACTTCCATGAAGTCTCATCTAGTATTTTTTTTGTCTAGGCGATAAAGAATACAGGATTTCCCTTCCAGATGACTAATACGACTAAGAAGATTATGAAATAGACGAGTGAGTTTCCTTTACGTTTTACATATTCATGTACGTGTTTGTAGAATAGAGTACTAGATGTTAGGAAAAGATAAAAATTGATGTGTATGCGGGTTATCATGGGAGCTATAAATGTGATTCCTTATGTGTGATGAATAAACGATAAGTATATCGGAGCTCAATTGGCTGATTGATATGAATTGTCTCTATGTATTTAGCTGTGTGTGCAAATATTGATTGATCGCTTTAAATAAATTAATGTCAAATTGGAAATCCCATAAACTAAATTGCTCATGCATATCACTTAGAATATCATTTCGCATTTTGCTATCACTTCGCTCTGTGGGACCGAAAAGGTAAGCTGTCTAGCTACATCTTGAGGAATTAGGACGTTCGGGTAATATGGCCCCAAGGTGTAGCCAAGCCGGATCGATCGATTTAGGTAAGGAAAGCCCGGGGGCTATCAATATGGTTCATTAGAACCCTAAGACACGCGCAAAGTTTCAAGGAGGTTGTTGCTGACCCAATCAAATCATTCCCTAGCCACTGATGGAGGGGTAAATCCATTCTACATACGAAACCAAATAGACGTATGTATTGTTTGATCATAAGCTAGTTATGCTTATTCCCCAATAGATTTCTAATGTTGCAGGATCATTGTTTTTATGCCCGAGATATCATAACCGTCCAGGTACAACTATAGGGAGTTTTTGGAGAAATTCTATTTTAAAGACTTTATATTAGGTTTTCTTCGGAAATCTTTTAGTCTTAGTTATTTGATTTATTAAGACTATGTTATTATGGAGGTTTATCAAGGGAGTACCCAGCAGAAGTTATAAGACCTTATTTTAATGAATCATAATAGTATTGCTTTAATTATTCTGCTACCATTATTTTAAAATGCATAACTTCACTGGCCTTCCTTTATTGTGAACGTACGCCTTGTAATAGTATAAAAGCTTCCAAGCTACTAAAGTAGTCATTCTCAAGTTTTAATATTATGTACGGCAGACTGTCACGTTTATGATACCCATTGGGGTGTGACAGGATAAGTTGCATTTGATGCAGTCCCATTGAGCTTTTAAAGAAGAAATTGTCAAGCTAAGGACACTAAACAAGCGAATAATGGCAGGTAACCCATTTCTAACCCATTGTCTTTTCTCTATTCTTTTGTAAATAAATAAAAAGATAAACGCAAATTCTTTGATCTCCAACTCATGATTTGGATAGAGTAGCATCAACCAAAAACAGCAATTCAACAGAAAATGCTACAATCAAATCAACCCCTCAAGCTTTATAGCATAGAAGTTTTCTCTTAAAACTTAGAACTTATAAATCTTGCTCTGAATTATGTTGATTGAAAATCCCCTGTTTGTTATTCATGCCTTAAAACATTGATTAACAATGTTCAATTTAACTGTAGGGGAAGAGAAATAGAAATATTTGATTTGGATTGAATTTGAAATTAAAATCTATCTAAAATAGAGTATATGTGCTTTAAATGATCATTTCTTTCTCACACACAAAAATGATAGGAAGTTAATGAAATGGTTAAAAATTTGACCAAAATGTTTTGAGAAATTTGAAATGAAATCACCAATTAACTCAACAGAACAATCAATGAAAATCATCATTTGATTGAATTATCTTTATTTTGTGTAAATCACTTAACAATATCCATGTGGAGTAGTAAAACTTGTTATTTACTTTGGAATTTTAAAGCTGGGATTAGCTTAAGGTCCTTACAAAGGCTACTCAGTTTTCTTGTTGAAGCTTAATGATCTGTATATTTTTTTTTTCAAAATTAGTCATTTTCACAGCTATGTAATCTCTTATGAAAGTTCAAATGAGGATCGTAACTTGATGATTTTTCCTTGTGCTTTATATAACCAAAACTGAAAAAAAAAAAATGAAAACCATGTGCTTAGGATTGAAATGGGCATGGGTTGGTCCCTTAGAAGAGCAATTTCTTATCCCCTCTTTTAGTTTTAAATGAGCCATGATAAAAAAAAAAAAAAAAAAGGTGAAAAGAAGTGGCAAAAACCATCCAGAGGAAAAGTAAAGGAAAGGGCAAAAACTCTCCCCTGAAGCTTTAAAGTATATAAATAAAAATAAAATAAAAAGCACAAATAAGGAAAAGATCCAGGATATGAACCGATGTATATGCCTTTATCTTTGATTATGATGCTTAAAGAGATGATTAAGGAACTACATACTCATATATCTAAGGGGATAAAAGTTAATTGAGTTTCTTTCTTACTTTGATTGACCTTTTGAATAGTTTTTTTCTTTAGAATCCTTCATTAAACAATGAGGGTAAAGGCTGATCCATTTTGATAAGTTCTGTAATTTTAGTAGAAGTAGCTTTTAGTAAAAAGGAATGATCGAATATTTGAAGTGTTGAGGTGATTTGAGCTTAATTTGATCTAGTCAAATTTTCCATTTACAATTTATCCTCTTATTTTCAAAAAGCCTTGCTTGGTTAGGATGATGTTTCGTATGAAAATGGTACTTTTAATGTTTAGTTGTTGTTTTATAGCTCCTTGAATCTGAAGAATTGATGTGTTTAAAATTAAATTTGGAGCAAAACAACAACCATAATTGAAGACAGAATTAGTCGAGTCCTGTAAAAGCACTGGTCAAAGCCAAAATATTAAGGCGAAACAAGGCAAAATTAATCTATCGTGCCCTAGATCGAGCACTCGATGTGACCCTCGACATATGTTCTGAGGTGATTAAGCCTTATATTTGAAGAGAAGTCTCTCTCATGCCACACTGTCGAGCCCTTAAAATGACCCTCGACATATGTTCTAAGGTGATCGAGCTTTTATTTGAAGAGAAGTGTCTCTTGCACTACATTTTTTAGCCCTAATCTTGACCCGTAATGAAGACTAGATGAGGACCAGACTTTTGTTTAACTTATGTTGCACCTCAAAGTCTCGAGCCCTCGAAGCCCTTAATTTAGCCCCCAATAGAAGAATGGATAGAAACAACAACGTTTTATCGGCTCAAGTCTAGCCTTATTTTCAATACAACACTTGAGCACTCAACCTGCCCCTTGATGAGCGATTATTTGAGCAAGTGGAGATGCGTGCGTAGATAAAGAAAATGCATTCTATTATAAAAGAATCTAGTATGTCAGCAATAAAATCTTCATGATTTTTGTGCCTTGAGCATATAAATAAGCATGCAGAGGCATGCATTTAAGATGTACATAATAGAGCGTAGAATATTATACATTTTTCCTTAACCTAGTATAGAGAGAGAGAATTCTAAGGTGAAAGACCAAGTATCTTCTTGCTTCAGAAATCTCGTATTTTCTAGGTAAAGTCAATTAAACCCATTGTTTATAATTTCTATGACTCGGATCGTAATTGAAATATTCTTTGATTCGATTTTATTTCTTCAAAAATTATGCTAAATGTTTAAATCCATGGAAAAATAATCTCCTACAGCTTAGGTTTGTGAATCCAAATCCTGATTCATGTAAATTCAAATGCACTTTCAAGTAAATTGACTGGGAATTTGTGATGAGTGGCTTCAATTTATTTTCATGAGTTTAGTTGCGTGGTGCGCCTATTAGACCTATAATATACAGATAAATAAATCATATTAAAGGGTAGTAATGTAATATAAGGTTATCTAAGAGCGGATTTTTATCATTTAAACAGATGGAACTGATCAAACAAGGGTCATTCGCGAAGGAGATGAAAAGCAAGCTTAAGCCGGCTTTACCGCCAGCATAAATTTTTAGGCTGCCGGTGTACGGCCAGCATAGTCTTTGTTACTTCAATCTTCGAGTCTTCAAGGTCACCAGCTTTTATTTAGGCCGCCAGCCTATCTTCCGGAGCTGCTAGCTTTCCTTACCAGCTTATATTTTGCGAATCCTTTTGAAGTTTCCTTTTTCTTCAAGTCTCTTAAACTCTATAAATATAACCCTAGTTTTCTTCTCTCTTCATAGGTCAACTTGAGGAAAATTCTAGGTAAGAATTCCTCTAAATCTCATTTAGTTAAAGTTTTGATTAAATCTCGATTTCTAAAGGTTGTTTCTTTGATTTAAGGAATCAATTTGGTGGAGACGATTTTGTTGGAGACAAATCCTAGGTGTTGTTGGATTTAAGTTTGGAGATCAAGAAGGCTTGAGAGTCAAATCCTAGGTAAGTTGGAATGATTTTCTATCCTTATGATTTTAGAGAATGATCAATATCTGAATTTTGGTCTGTTTTACAATTAAAACGGATTTTAGTGTTTGAAAGATTTTGTGGAGATATATCTTCTTTGGAGATCCATCATTCCAACTAAGTGCAAGGTGTGGTTTTGAGTTTTTTTGGTTTAGGGTTTCGTTAAATCTATATATGATCTTTTGGTTAAGATGAGTTTTGTTTATTTGATTAGGATTCTGTTGATATTAGAGTATTGTTATTGAAAGCTGATTTAGGTACGACCATTACATGCTTGTTGTTTATGCTTGTGAGATTAGAAAATAAATTGATTAAATCTTATCTGGCATGAAATTGAATTTGTGCTGCTTGTGCTTAGCTTTGGTTAGTAAAGACCATGCAAAGTGTGATACTAACAAGGCACCCTAATAATCTGTGTGTGAGATTGTCCCAAATGGACTCATGCATACAGATAATTCCGATATATTAGGTTTTGGTAGCATGGCCCTCAGGTGTGTGAGAGATTCCCAGCACCATATATGTATGATTACCTATTTTCCTATATTAGTTGTTTTTATTGAGTCATGAGATACTCCAGGTTTAGGACTAAGTTGCAGAAGGTTTTGAGCTGTTTTGATTGCTTAGAGAAGTGATTTAAGAGTTTATATACTCATTAATGTGTGGTGAAGTGTAATTGGGTCTCTTTTGCTATTGTTTGACTTTATTTTTACTTAATGACTTTGGAATCTACTGTTAAATGGTGAGGGTAAAGTTTGACTTACCTAGATTAGTCTTAGAATTTTGACTTTAGTATGTTAATTACTTTTACATGGTTAGTTTGAGTAGTAGGTACAAAGTGAGTTGCTATGATATGAAGGAATTAATGAATGCTATGTGAACTTCATACTTGTGGAAAATTTTGAGTATATTTAATGATAGATTTTCATTGTCTGTAGTTGTTTACTTAAGGACAAGTAAATGGATAAGTGTAGGTAATTTTGATAAGTTTCCTAAGACCCTCTATAATTGGGCCTTATTGATCATATTTTTATATGATATTTTGTTGATTTACTAAAGAAAAGGATACTTATTGAATGAATTATTCATGTTAGGGATAAATGCAGTATTATTGAGCTTTTAAGAAGATTGGTAACAAAACAAGTGAAGATTTGATGGATCTTTGAAGTTATCACTTCAACATCAGGAGTACACTAGAGGAGTACACAACTAGTGTACAAATTCTAGGGCAATAACGTGAAAAATATTGGATTCCACAAAGCGTCACTTAGAGCGCAAGTTTGGAAGTTGGGAAAAAAATGTATATTAGGTATAGAATGTTCAAAACTACTTTAAAATGTGTGTTATACGTGTTTTCAAGACTCAACTCCAAACACTAAATACATTTAGGTAATGTATTCAAATGTTCCACTAAATAGAGTTAAAAATCATGAAGATTTGAGTTAAAGTTTAGTAAGATTATCTAGATAATTCCAAGACTACATGAATGACTTGCAATTTTTCAAGTCCAAATTTGTTCAATGATGTTATGGATTTTTCTCATGAAGACCTAAAAATAAAGTGCAAAATAAGTGAAGCATTGGATGAGAAAGGACTCATTTCATGTTTTTAAATTAAGTCTTACTAATACATTATGTACTCCTATTTTTAAGGGATATGGGAGATGAGATGATGATGATTGTCATATTTGGATGAAGGTAGAAATTTTTCCACAATATAAATTAGTTTGAAGGAGATATTTCCATGAGTAGAAGATCAAAATAAGATACATATCGAAGCTCTAGATATTTCTTAAATTATTTATGAAATATTGAAGGTTATCAAAGATAAGAAGAAGAAGATCCTACTGCATAAATTCAAGGACAACTCAATCTTCAACATTCAAGCTTTAGCAACGTATTATTCTTTTTTATTCGTTGAGGACGAAGAGAGATAAATATAAGAGGAGTTTAAAGTTTCACTTACACACTTTGATCAACATTTTGTAATCTAATCTATGCTGTAATATTATTTAACTTTTTCGTCTACTGTTTTGTTTAATAAAGTAACTATAATGTGTATCCTTTAATTTCAGTTGTATTAGCTATGGATAGTTTGGATTACAAATTGCTCTATAGTCAATGATAGCTTAAGGATAAGTTAAGGAAGCTAAGTAGAGGGAACTAGTCCATGATTGTTGGCAAACTACTTGTAATCACAACTTTTTATTGGATTTAGTTGAACATACACGTGTAGAATATAGGATTCTCAGCTTGGAGTTAGAAGAGTGAACATAAGCACAAGGTCGAATCACCATATTTCACCGTGTCAAAGTTTTTCTCTCTACCCTCTCTTTATTTTGCACATTATAATTTTCATTTAAGTATATCATTGCAAACTTATTCTCTTGCCAACATTCAATAAGTAATCATGGGATCTCAACTATTGATAAAAAAAAAAAAAAAAGTTTCAATTTTTAAAATAGTAACCAATTCAACTCCCCTTCATGGTTACTTAATTGGGACTGACATTTTCTAAGATCAATAAAAATAGATAGATAAATAAATAAATAAAGCATAGTAGTCAAATATATGCTTTTTTAGATTGTTGATAGGCAATTTTGGGTTTGAACTCCCTAAATCCAATTCGATCTTTTTGGACCTTAAACCAACTTACCTAGATTATGGGGCATGTAAGACTCAAGACGGGCACAAAGAAAAAAGACCCTTGATCAAGGCATTTCTCCTATTTATTTATTTTTAATAATTCCTCTAAATTGTGTGACTAGATAACTCTATTTTCTTATACGCACTCTTTTCCTTAGTTGGTATTATACTTTCCATTCCTCAAAATTCTTCACTAACTCAAGCATCAAAGTGTCTACATAAGGGCCATCATCGACATCTCGTAACTTAACTTTGCTACTTGTGAAGGCCAAGTCCTACACAAGAAGTTAGAGAACCTATTAGGCCTATCCCAAGAGTCACCCAATGAAAATATCACGCCTATACCTAGAAAGCTTTGACATCTAATAGGATTAGTTATACCAAAAGGCGTCATTGTTTAAAGGTAAGTTCATTTAAAATATCAACATTTCAAGTGAATAAAAAGAGAAATTAACGTTTTTGCAAAGTAATCAAATGAGGTATCAATGTTTTGCAAAGTTCATTTAATAAGGTATTAACATTTGAATTAACTTTCAATTAATTTTTGTTTATTTTTCTCAATAGTCAATTATAGATACCTTTTTTTTGCTCACTTTATGAAACGTTGATTCCTCTTTTTAACCATATCAAATGTTGATACATTAACAGAATTACACCCAAGCATTGCCTCTTATTTTTAACCACTTGAAATGTTGATACATTAAATAAACTTAACCCTAAATGTTGATGCTAACTTTCCTACATTTAATTTCCATCAATTATTACCTTCAATATATATATTTATTTTAGATTAACTCTTTTTGGTACCTAAACTTTACTTATATTTACAATTAATTATATAAAGTTTCAATACTTTAATTTACTAGTCAATTAAACTTTTTTAATGCATTTATGCTACCATATCTATCTTCGTGTATTGCCATTTGCTGATATATATATATATATATATATATATATGTAGACCAACCATGTCTTGATATGTGTATTGTAATTTCAACTAAACATCCATGTAGATTTAACAAAAAAATACAATATATTTTCCTCCTCTTCCTTCTTCCTATACTTAAGAAGGCTTTCACTATAAACTCTTTTTTTTAACTTAAATAAAAATAATAACAAAATTAAACTAAAATCATATTCATCGCCATTATTCTTCATCATTGGACTTAGGTTATAAATCAATTGAGAGGATTTGATGAAAGAGAAAAACCAATAAAGAGAGGAAAAGAAAGAAACTTAAACAAGCCTTTGAAAGAAAAACTAAAACCTAATTCCAAACTTAAACAAGATCTAAATATTTAAATTAAAACTTAATTGATCTAAAAATTTGTAATAATTTCATTAGATTTAAATCAAGACCTAAATCATGAATTAAAAGCAAATTTTTTTTCAATGAGTTGGATTGTTTTTTATTGAGAAGATTTTGATTGGGATTAAACAAATATGGAGTTTAGATCTTTGTGATATGACACTTCAATAATGATATGAAGTAGTGCTGAGAGATTGAGGAACAAAGATTTAGGGTATGTTGAATAGAGAGAAGAGAGGAAAGGAGAAAAGAGTGAATAAAGAGAATAGGAGTTTCAAGTAAAACTAAATGAAGGGGTTTGTAGGGTTTTAGGTGTCGGATTTGAAGACTTAAAGCTTAGGTTTGAAGTTTAGGATTTTAGTTCTTATATTATGATTGCTATTGGAATAACATTTCAAAATCCCGTGGTTTTGAATAAATGGCTTTAAAGTTAGAGATATAAGAGAAAGGTGATGTATTTTTTTTTTTTTTTTTTTTTTTTTGAGATTAAGCTCACTTGAAAAGTTTTCACTTATTGTGCTTGGAATATGGATCATTTAATCAATCCATCCACATTCAATCCCTTTTAAGCAAGCTCATTTGTATAGGAGGATGGCTACTAATCTTGATCCATAGCAAGCTCATTCAAGATAAGTATGAAATAAGCTTATTCTATCTCATCTGCCAATCATTAAGTGATTTAATAACTATCATTTACTTTAAACGACTTATAAATTTTCAATCACACCCCCCTCCCCCTAACATATTTGCAACTTCAGAAAAGGAAAAAAAAGATAAATAATATTTTAAAAATGAAACTATGCTCTGAATGATTAAACACATAAATCAAGCAAAAACTACAAAGTTAATGCGCTGAGCCTCCATTTATTTCCCTTGTCTATCACTTTCACAATTGAGATATTGAAATAGTATAACTATCTGATGTTCCTTCTCATTATCCTTTCCAAATCATTACTAACAAAATACGAGACACGTGACATAATTTACTTCTAGCAAAATTCTCTAATTTACTCTATAGAGAGTAAGGTAAATAGCTTAATGTGCACAATTGAGATACTGAAATAGTATAACTATCTAATGTTCCTTCTCATTATCCTTTCCAAATCATTACTAACAAAATACGAGACACGTGACATAATTTACTTCTAGGAAAATTCTCTAATTTACTCTATAGAGAGTAAGGTAAATAGCTTAATGTGGAGGGCTAAATATGGATTTCGACTCTTTGGGCTAAGTGACAAGGCCTAAAGAGTCAAGTTCATGAAATTGTGATAACTAAGGGAGATTTAGTATGGTAGGCTTAGAGTAGGGATCGTTGGACTGGACCGACCCATTCGCTCTTAACCTTTATCAAGAAGCTTATACACTTAAAAAAAGCCTTCTATAGGCTAGAAAGCCTATGGAGAACTCCATCATTAGGAGGACCCATGTTGCGCATTGATGGTTAATGTGATCTAACGAATGTCATTAAGAGCCAAGCTCTATAAATACCTAGAGTTCCTACCTATTTCGGAGATCTAGAAATTGAGAGAAATGTCGTCATGCTATCGAAATACTTTCATAAAAGATCAAACGGAGCTTAGAGAGAAGAACACACAAGCTCTCATCTAGAACAGTGGGATTGATGCTATATAGCTCCTCTACCTATCACTAGTATATTCGAGCTCCTTAAGATTGCTCACTCCTCCTCCTATCATCTCACTCTTGTCATTCCTTGCCTATACTTCCATGTCACTCTGCGAAGATCATGTATAGCATGAGACATATGCTACATGCATATGACCACTACAATCAGATCTACCCTACTACATTTAGGTGACTCCACTAGGGAAAGGTGAAGTTGGTAACTTATTAATGGTGCCCACAAGGAAGATGACAATTGGCCCTTCTAATGCAATAGAGCATGAAGTCAATATAGAGAACATTGATCAAAACATACTAGTGCTTGAAGCTACCAATCCTGCTACCAACACTCAAGACAATACCCCTGATAATGCATAAATGATGCATACTATGCAAGAAACTACAAGAGCGTTGAACCAATTCATGGCAATAATGACTAAATTCATGCCCTCTATGGGTACCTTTACTATTATGCAATAGAGTACGATTCTCCTAAATCCTACTATTGTAGCACCGCAATAGGCCACCCAACTACCTCAATCATCCAATTCTCTTATAGTAAATGAAGGAGTTGTTCTTGAGGTCAATGAACCAACCCTTATTATAGAATTGATTGTCATTCTACAACTGGTTCTTAAGGTGAGAATATTGAAGTTCAACTTAGTGGTTCTTCTTCATCACACCTTGCACCATAGGTTGTAATTAGAGGACCTGTAGATCATATTATGCCTCTCCCTTCTATACCAATCGAAGTTGCACCCTCTACTTTAAGAGGTTCTTTTGTTACCAAAGAATATGGACATGTTCTTGAAGGAGATACAAAACAAGTCTTCGGTAGGAGTATTGGATCTCAAACTCCCTTATAATCAGTGCATTGCCGCTAAATCGTATCCTAAGGACTATGTTAGTCTTATATTCATGTTGTTCAATGGCAAGAAAGGAAGTGCCAAAGAGAACTTGTTAAAAATTATTGTGACATTAGAAGTCTATGGATTGGATGATAACCTGATATTGAAGTAATCCTCTAAATCCCTTACAAAAAAGGTATACACATGATATGTCAATTTTCCTCTTGGATTAGTAGATTCCTTGGGAAGCATGTGCAAGATGTTCAAGGAGAGATTTTTCTCCACTCAAGAACAGATCACTCTCACTGATTGCCTCTATTACTTTTCCATACATCAAGAAAAAGAAAAGTTCCCTAATGTGCTTTGTAAGGAAATGAATAAAATTATAGCTCAATTGAATGAGCTTTTCATTTTAATTCTCTTTCTATCTCTCTCTTACTTATATCGAATTGTTTCCTTTATACTACTACAAAATTAACTTTTTGCCTCCTTAATGTACATAAATATACTTGTGGTATCAATGCCAAACATATTGTAAACATCGTTATTGCTTGGTATAAGGTCTATCTCCCAAGCACGTGATATGAACACTAGACTTAGAAATTGCTGGCTGATTCGAGCACAGTCTCCCAACTACATAAAACTAAGCCTTAAAGATGTCAGGAAAGATATTTCTCTTCACAAGAGTACACACACTTAATAGTTAAGTAGTGGGCAATACCCCCTTAACTAAGAACATAGTTATTTCAAATAACGTGATGAATATAACTGATATTTATACATCATCAAATAAAATTGTTAAAAAAATTGTTGCCGATAAGCAAGAGCATTGCTTTGATGCATGACATCTTAATAAAGACAAAATAAGTCATTAGAAGTGGTGTTAACACCATTATACTTTTTTATATACATGCAGCTAGATGGGTACGTTATATCCTAAGCTCACAATGCATTATATAATACCATGAATATATTTTCACAATATAAAAACAAAGAAATGGCAAAGTAGAATACAAAAATTTGATTTTTTTTTTTTTTTTTACATTTTTCAAATACTTGTCACACAAACAAATTGGCATCAAATAAAGTGTACAGGGGAAGACAAATTGAATTGCAATACCACTTCAAGGCTTAATAACTAAATTTATAGTTGAGTTAAGATCATTGTTTCCGTGTCTTCTTTCAATCTCAAGTTCAACTTCATTGAGCTTAACCCTGAGTTGATCTCGGCGCTCAATAATGTCATGGCAATCCAATACCTTCTGAGCTTCAACAGCAATAAACCCCATCTTACTTAACCTAAATCTAAAGGCAAGTCCAGTAGCAATACTACTTACTAGAAACTCAAGTTCCATCAATGATAGGGAATCCCATGTTTTATCCAAGAGCTTAGCTTCTTTTCCAAGTAATGCCATCCTATCACTGGTCACTTCAGTGCCTAGACAAATAGAATCTAACCAGAAGTCACATTCTATCTCATGCAACAGTTCCAATTAATGCAAAAGAGAGAAAGGTACAGTGTAACCATGAAAAGTGACAAATCCTCTTAACGATACCATTCTTGTGTCAAAACTCCTTATTCTGTCTTGTTGGCGCCACATCAGTAATTATGGGAGGTAATTTTTTATTCTCTATAGACAATCGTGGATGGGAATGTTCACTAGGTATGATACCCACATCATCACCATACATACCAGCATAAAGTAAGGCATCAGAATGCATTTGAACCTCACCACTTTCTAGGTGTGCTAATTCATCACCATCACCATTACTAGACTCATCTATTGCATTGGATTCCCTAAATACTTGTGACTCTTCAATGTCATCACTTATTTCTTGCGTTACAGTGTTATCCCCATCACCATAATCATCTCCCATGTAGTCATCAGTATCTTCATATACTTGCTCAAGAGTTTCCTTATAATTCATTAATTCCTCGTCATCTTCCTCATCTACAATCACAAGAGGTACAAAGTGATCCTCAAGACGAAATTGTTTTCCTTTCCCATATTGATAAGTTTGAGGATAAGTGGTAGCTGGAATAGCACTTGATGCACTAGCACTTCCCACCTCATGTTTAGCTAGCACTTCAATTGTGTTACTTTATGTCGTTATCTACATAAGAAAGGACAACATGAAAAAAAAATACAACAGATGCATCTATATAGTAGGTAAGAGACAAGTACAGTGACAGGCCTCGTGGATACATAAACGCCTAGTGTGCCCAGCAGTAGGTAAACATAGGTGGCAAATGGTTATATTTCAGCTTTCTATGCAGCTACAAGTTGGATTTGATCCAATTGTAGGAAGCTAAAGATAAAAGTCATGCCTATGAATGACTGCTCCAGCTACTTCATCACCGACATCAACATAAGCATATTCCAGGAATGTGTCTAAACAGTTGGTCTAATATGTCAATCATCTAATAGAAGCTAATTTGAATCAATCAAGTGATGGAAAATACATCTAATGAATATGTGGATAAATATCCTCATACTTGCTTGGTGCAAGTGCCTTGGAGTACACATCAATGTCCTTATTAATATTGAGCTAGTGAAGAACACCCGGTCATATCCAAATTGACAGGCAATCCAGTAAGGTGAATATACCATCACACTTCATTTAAGGAAACAAGTCGAAGAGTTATTTCAATCATGGAGTGAAGGAAGACTCCTAAGTATACACCAGATAAGAAAACCAACTTTTGACTATGCAAGTTTCTCTTAAGCTCCTACTAAGTCTACTAAACCGTTAGAACCTCGAGGGTAGAAATGAAGACAACTCTCATAGCCATCCAACTTCTTAATATAAGGGTGGAATGTGAATTCACTGGCAACATTGATCACCTCAAGTAAGGGTTGTGTAGGCTTCCTTTCAATCCATGCCTAAGCTCAAGGATAAGCAGCCACAGATTTCTTATTCTTAGCAGGAAGGCTAAAATAGTTCCTGTAATGCTCAAAGAAAAACAAATGTAGAAATATCATGTACACAACAAAAAAAATTTTATAGCATCCCTTTGACCACACTGAAGCTAGATGATAGAGATCTAGGTGTTGAAACAATGAGCCTAAGCAAAAAAGACCTAGTGTAAAGCACTCGCCTTGGTAAATGTAAATTGCTAGAGAGAGTAGGCATGGACTAATACTTCCTTCCAGCCCTCTAGGGAATACATATAATGACAACCAAAATAAGAGGAAAGCTTCAAACTTGTACATGAAATTAAAAAAAAAAAAAAGTACATGAGTCATAATAGTATGGCAAGGTGAATGCAAATAATATACCAAAAGGTAGAGTATAAGTACTTACACACACCCATGATAGAGTCCTACAACCATGTTATCGTCGTCCTCTTCACTCCTAAAGAAGTGTTTAAGCCATAAAGCAAAGGTCATCTTCTTACTGCTCCCCTTAGCTTCTTTTATCACAACCATTAAGAGATGTTGCAACTTCTTTACTTAATCAGAAGTATTGAGTATGGTAACATCCACACATCCAAAGGAATGGAGACCATATAGAATGAAGACATCTTCAAGATTCGGGCTAATCTCACCCTATGTAGTCATAAAGGTATGTGTCTGAACAATCCATCTAGTAAGTGTCGCTCACCAATCCTTTATGTAATCTGTGCGAAAAAAACAAATGTAGCTCAGAAGTGATGACTATAGCATGATATGCTGTAGCCATATGTAATTTCTCCATATATACGAGGTTATATATGATATATTTTGCTTAGTCAGACTAACCAATAACCATCTGCCTTGGACACAAGAATTAGGTATGTGAGAGGGGAAGCTCCTTTCTCTCATTCTTGAAATGCAGTACTGACTTCTCCTATAAGGGAACTCTATGTTAAGGATAAGGCTTAGCTTCCATGAAATGTAATGCCCCATCACTAAGAGGGTACTCATATGTATCATACTTCTTCACACTTACCCAAATGTAATCTTTAATGACATTAGTGTCTAGCCATATACTGCAAGGAGAGGGCACCTCTGGTGCTCAACCATTTGAACGAACTCTTAAATTCTTCTACTTAGTAGTATTAGTATTCTAAGATTGACTCTTATTAGGTTCTTTACTCATGTTTCTTGTAATGGAATTGTCAATTATACTCAATAGTGAAAATATTGCCCTTAGGATTAGTGTGTAACAACACATGATACTGTCACCACTACTTGGGGGAGGAGAAGAATCAACTAGATGTCCTGCCTAAAAAATAAAGAAATATGAATGTTTTTAATGCCACATCAAAATGCAATGAGAAATACTGAAAAAAAAAAAGGGTAATGTAGTGTATGAAGTAAAAAAAATCGATTTCTCAAAAGGAAAACATGCATCATATGATTACAACAGGTGTTTAAAGCAAGAAAGTACTCGAATCATAGCATGAGTAGGATGAACATCAACAACTAATTAAAGCAAAAACATGCTAGAGTTTGAAGATACCAAAAAAAAAAAAAAAAACTGATGAGATCTTCTATAACTTCAGTCGGTAGAATCAATAGTTAAGATAGGTTTTGGTAAATTCAACACGTCTCTCTCATCTAAGCTTGAATTGAGGCGATTCAAAATCCTATAGAAATATAAGAGAGAAATCTAAAATTTCATGTTTTAGACTTAGTGAAATTATAAAAGTATCAATGCCAAAAAGTATTATGAAATTGATGCACATGAAGTGTAATGTTCTAATCTACAATTTCGACACAGATTGGTAAATTAGTGATATCTCTCTTATATGAGCAACTTTTAAGATGATCCAAAATTCAATAGAAAGATAAGAGAGAAATATTTAACTTTTATGTTTTAAGTTTGGCATGATTCAGAAAGTATTAAGGTAAAAACTTATTGTGAATTTACTACATGTGTAGATTAGCTCCTAGAATTGCAAGTTTGACACTATTCGCAAATTAAACATATTTCTCTCATAGGAACCTGTTTAGATGCAATTCAAAATTATGGTGAAAGCAAATAAAAATATCTACAACTTCTATGTTTTCAGGTTTTGAAAAATTCTTAATGTAATAGAATCGAAATTTGCCATGAATTTATGCACAAAGCTGTTGTGACTATTTGCTTGTGTTAGATTCAAATGACAATGGAGTGTTTTACCATTATTACCACAAAAATGTGTTAGATCTTTTCACTGAAGTACTGAGGAGTTCAAAGTTAGTTTATCCAGGGATATTAACGGTAATTTACATAGAGTGGGATTGATAAACTCATATTTTATACATTTTCTATTTCCCAATTGGTGTTAAATCTATGTTAACCTTCATTGAAATTGAAAAAATTGGTACTTGAACATGTTTAAATTGTTGTTTCATGTCTAAATATTACTTGGAAAACAAGTTCATGGAGCTAAAGAAGTTTGAGCAAAGTTTGGTTCAAAACAGAGCAACACCGGCCCTTAAGAAGATTCAACACTACCAACATACAAAGGAGCAATCAATGAGTGTTGAAATTTCCATCAATGCCGGCATTTCAGGAATCAACGCCACTAGCATTGAGGCAGTGTTGATTATCACAGAACCAAAATTCTCTACATCACCACAAACGCTGCCACTATAAGACGAGTGGATCAGACAGCTTTTGCAATGTGAATGTATGTAGGCATTTGAGGAACCAACGCTACCAGCATTTCGCCGGTGTTGAATGTCCATAGAAAGAAATTCTTTAACACCGCTACCAACGCTACCAGTATCTATTGAGAAATTTGTACGCCACATGTTACGCCGCCGGCATTAAATGTGTAACTGTCGACGTATGTTATGGCAATTGGAATTTTTGTGTGTTGTTTTGTATTTAACTTGTCTTTTGTACGGGTTTAAAGAAAAAGAAAGAAAGGAGAGATTGGGAGACAGAAAGGGGAACACGAAAAAGAAGAGTCCTTTTAGAAAAATAGCATAACCCTTAGATCTATAATAATAGTTTAGCATATTGTCAAGATTGATTGATTGTGTCATGTTCGATTATAATTGTGGACAATTTGTACGGTTTGTTTTCTCAATTGAAGATCTTTTCTATGTTCAATGCTAGTTAATTATTTGAAACTGTATTTATTATGATTGTAGTTATAATCATTAATATGTTGTCCGTAGTTATTACCATGAATTTCTAAATTGTAATGGTGGGAACTTGATGAAATTCTGAGTTTGCTAAGAGGATTGTTGAAATCGTGTTATGGGAATATTAGAACCTCGAATATTTGTATTGAATTCCTATTATGAAACCTTGCATCTGAAAAGAATTTGATTCCAAAGGATTTTGACAACTCGTGAGATGAGTCAGAGTTCATTGGAATTCTTGAATAAAGATGTAAGAACAAGAAACATAAGCTGAGTGATTAGATCTGATTTAGAAACTCTACTTATGATTAATGCAATGTTTATAAATAAAATTTTCACTAAGGAATTAGAAGAACTTGATTTTATGCAATAGACAATTAATGAATCGAACGGTTTTTAATTGTAATTTTGAGTCCACTTGTAATTTGAGTAGAAGCTACCAAATTATTTTGAGAGTAAAAGGATTTAAAACTTCAATAGGAGTTTAGAATCAGGAGTTTCATATAAATATCTGTGAGCTCTAATAATCTATATAACATAAATTTAGCTTGATTATAAAATTTGGAATTAATCTGTGTTCCCACTTCAAATCATTATATATATATATATATATATATTTTTTTTTTAGAAATCTCTAATTAAAATAGTTACAAGCAAAATTAGATAGTTTAGTGTTAATTATATACTAGACTTGAAATCTATTACCTAAATATTAGTCAAAACTAATACAAGTTTGGTACTTAATAATTCATCGCAGGAACGATACTCATCTCATCATATTACTACTTGATTCGATCCAGTACACTTGCTAGTGAATTCGCTCTTACTATTTTATAAACATTTTCAGCGAATTAGGGATATTTCTCCTAGTGGATTTATCCAAAACAGAAGCATCACCATACGAGCCCGTGCATCACAGTAGTATAGAAAGCGGAGTCAACAAAGTTTGGAGTCTACATGAATGTCACCTCTGAATTAAAGTCAATGTTGAAATAAACAGAGGAATATTGAGAAACAATGGCTTATCTATTTCATTGATTTAGAATGAACGTATATACACAAACTGAGTATTGGCATGAATCACAAAATTAGGAAACTATACTAGAACTAGGAGATTAAATTAATTAAAAGGTTATTACAATTGATTCTCTGTTAAATTTAGAATACATAGAAAGTCTACTATAATTAATTCTCTAATAATTATAATTGATTCTCTATTAAAATTAGAATATATAGAAAGTCTATTATAATTAATTCTTTAATATGCCCCCTCAAGATGGAGCTCCGAAGGAGACGCTAATCTAGATCCTTAATTCTTGAAAGTGACTTCATGGAAGTGGTTTAGTAAGAGCATCAACAAGTTGAGCTGCTGGGACGTGACCAACACAAAGAGCACCTGATTGGACTTGATCCCAAATAAAGTGATAGTCAATTGTCACATGTTTCATTCGTGAATGAAAGATTGGATTAGAAAAAAGATACGTAGCACCAACATTGTCACAATAGATGACAGGCAGTGTGGGAAGAGCGACGCTAAGCTCTATGAGAGGGAATATATCCAATTGATTTTTGAAATAGTAGTGGCAACCGATTGATACTCATCTTCTATTGATGATCGAGCAACAGCACGCTGCTTGTTGGACGACCAAGAAATAGAACGATGACCAAGATAAACAATATAGGCACTCGTAGATGTATAGTCATCTTTGTTGCCAGCCCAATCTGCATCAAAAAAGGCATGAAGAGAAAATGGATTTTGCTTATGAAGAAATAATCCAAGAGTCAATGTGCCATACAAATATCGAAGTAGTTGTTTTGCAGCATTCCAATATTCAGATGCCGAGTGATGCATGAATTGGGAAAGTTTGTTAACAGCATATGTTATGTCTAGGCGAGTGAGGCAAAGATACTGAGACTGCAAACAATTGTTCTATACTTTATGTAGTCATTCAGAGCAGTACCTAAATGAAGTGTAGATTGCTATCTACAGCAAGTGGTATGGCAATAAGTTTTGCACCAGACTTTTTTTTTTTTTTTTTGGCAAGAAGATCAATGATGTAGCCCCTTTGACTAAGCATCAAACCAGATGGAGTGATGAGAACCTCAATGCTGAGAAAATAAGACAAGGTGCCAAGATCTTTCATTGAGAATCTTTGTGCCAAGAGGTCAATGTAGTGTTGAATAACATTAGTGTTGGCATTTTTGATAATAATGTCATCCACATAAATAAGAAGATATATAGTAATGTCTCTTAAGTAGAGAATGAATAGAGAAGTGTCTACATGAGAGTTTGTGAACCCAAATTCAATGAGGAATTGGCGAATTTCAAGGTACCAAGCCTATGGTGTCTACTTGAGTCCATATATAGCCTTCTTTAATTTTCATACATGTGTTGGATGGTCAATATCAACAAATCCCAGAGGCTGGGCCATATAGACATCTTCGGAAAGATGGCCTTAAAGAAAGGCATTATTAACATCTAATTAGTGCAACTGCCAATCTCTACTAATTGCCAAGCTAAGAACAAGGCATATTGTTGTCGACTTGCCAACCGGGCTAAGGTGCCATGATAATCCACTTCAGGTCATTGATGAAAACTTTTGGCAACTAATCCGGCTTTGTACTTGTCAATAGAAACATTAGGAAGCCATTTAGTACAAAAAACCCACTTACATCAACAAACATATATGACATGGCTTTTTTTTTTTCAATTTTCTCATAGTTATTTATTTTAAGAGATAAATAAGATATCAATTAATAATATGCGTAGATCTCGCAGCTGCTCCACAAGGTTAATTATTGACTTTTTGAAAGGATGGGGGTCCATGAGATTTCAAAACTTTTCAAGGGGTGTACGTATAATTTACTCTAAAAATAAATACATAAGTAACATAATTCAAATAAAGCTTGTGCATAAAGTAATAATATGCAGTAGGTGAAATTAATGTCTCCACATCTAGGGGTGGGCATAGTTCGGTTAACTAATTAATGACCTAATTTTTTAAACTGAACCAAAATATTCAGTTTTTTAAAATGTCAAACCTAAATCGTTCCATTATTAACATTTAACCACCTTAATGGTTAGCACTTTTTTTCAATTAATATTTACATTTTTGGTTTTTAACTCTTTTTTTTTTCTTTTTTGCCATTACAACGAAGGGGCATGAGATTCGAACCTGAGACCTCTCATTTGAGAGATCAAGGAGATTCGACTAGGCTACAATACCGTTGACCGGTTTTAGCTATTTAACATAATGCTTAATCAAATTTACAGTTAACTATATTTTTAGTTGGTCCATAAAAAGTTAAATCCGTTTGTTTAATGATTACATTCAAAAATTATAAATTAAAATGTCAAATATCAAAATTATATTAAAAAATTGCAAATCAACGAGTTAAATAACTATAAAACCAACAATAAATTAGGAATATAACTCTAACATAATATTATACAAATTAAAACTTTATAGTCTTCTCCTTTTTTGAAAAAATTAAAATACAATAATAACAAATAATTAAAATATAAATGTTCGAATTATTAATATTTTAGCAATTAATTGTTAACCGTCGGTTTCTCATGGTTACAAACTGAAATCAAAAATAAAATAAAATTCATGATCCTAAACCGAAACCAATAAACTAAAAAACCATATTTTTTATAATTTTTCGATTTCGGTTTCGTTTTATTGGTTTTTTTTTTTTTACTTCTCCCTAAGCACATCCCCAAGATTTCCTCCACAAAAGACGTGATAAAATATTGCCGACATAAGCAAATTTCCAACAAGCAATTCCATAAAACCAAATTAATTAATGCGACCATTAAGGCATATTTCCACACAATGTAGATGAATTAACGCCGTTATCCTTTCCATGTAGCATTTGATTCCAAGGCCTTATGGGGCATGACATGAATATTATTTTATTACTAGATCCCAAAGTGTATCTACACCTATATCATTTATATTTGTATGTAATATTTAAATGGAGGAAAAAAAAAGTTTTCACACAACACATGGGATTACAAAATCAATCTCCTATCGCTAAAACAATGATTACATATAAGGTAGTTTAATAAAATCATATCTTAAGTTATGAAAATTGATATGTAAGTTTATACATTTAAATTAAAAAAATACTTCTTTTTTCTAAATAAACAGAAATCTAAACTTTTATGTTATGCTTATATGATAAATTTATGTTTAAAAAATTATATTGCAATTACATCACTATTAGTATTGGGGAGGTGTGTGATACAATTTGGTCCAATTCATCTCTTAGATTGAATTGAAGTATATAAAAGGTTTGGTTTGTCTTTTAAATTCAAACTTAACCATACATTTTGATTCATAATTTTTTTCAAACCGAAAAGACAGAAAAGGTTCTATGATTCAGTTTGCGATTCAAACCATTTTTTATTCTTTAAATAAAAATATATTTTATCGAAAAACTTCAATTACATATCTCTTATCATCAATTCAAATATAAGTAATAATATTTAATATTTAAAACTTATAGCGAGGAAAATATTTCATCTATCATAAAATATAATCATGTTGAGATAAATTAGATTTGACAAAATAAGAATATACTATGTGAATATAAGACATGAATTCAAATATGTTATATTCGTTTAATTAACATATTATCAAATTATATAAACCAACAAGGAAGTGAGTAATAGAAGTGAATTAATTGGTAAGATACAAAAAAAAAAAAAAAAAATGTTCAAGACACTAGAGGTTAAAATCTAAAAATTATTTTATTCGCAAACACACCAAGATAACCAATACATGATGTGATCATTTTAATTTTTTGTCATGATTAATATAATCTAAATCAAAAAATTAAAAACAATTAATTTATTTTAATAAAAAAATTAAAAGAAAAAATAATACGTTTCAATTCTTTTAAAATATCTAAAATAATTATGTTTAGTTTGATTCGAATACAATTCGATTTAAGGTCTTGAGCTTAACCACAAATAGAACCTTTCTAAAAAAGAACCAAAATTTCAGTGTGATTTAGTTCTGTTAGCAATTTAATCAGTTTTTTTCATAATCCTAATTTGTATTATATATTTAGAAAAAAAAAAATAAAACCATTTAGGATATTTTTTTCTCTCTAAAATATCTCCCATAACCATGGTTAAAAGAAAATATAAAAAGAAACAAAAAAGCCCATTTTCCTTCATAAAAGACAAAAAATAGACAAGTAGTAGCGTTGGGGAAATATCAACATGTAAAACTTTATCCCTTCCCCTAATTTCTCCATGCTTCAATTTGTTACAGTCAACCATTACAATGACAATGGCCAAAAAAATCATTACATTAACACGTGTTCCTTACACACAACATAAAGACCAACGACGAAACATCCAGATTAATCAAACTAACCGACACAAACACAACAAACACAAAACAAAAACCCAAAGACACAGATACAGAGAGAGAGAGGGAGAGAGAGGGGGGAAAATTGGAGGGGGAAGAGACAGAGTTAGAAGTTAAAGACTTCGGATAAATGTGGCCCAGGTGGTCTGCGTGGTTATTCCGGTGGCCGGAGTTCGATTTCTCGATACTGGCATCGCTGTTCCGGTGGCCAGGGGTGGATTTTTCTTACTTGGGTACGAGCTTAAACACGCAAGGTGTGAGATTGGTGGATTTTGTGGATGATGTTCTTTGGAGTGTGATTACAGTTTTGGAGTCTTTGGCTTTAGTGCTATGTTGTGTTTCTTCGTGTTTTGTGGGTGTACTCTCTAAAATTAATTTGTGATGACTCCTATTGAGGGAATAATCGGTATGTACAGTTTTACTATAATGTTTAAAAATTGAGCATTAATATGGGATTTTAGAATCAAAAAATTGGAATCTGATTAAACTATTTTGTGTGAGTCTTCCGTTTTTCCTCGGCATCACGCATGACTTAGTGTTGATTTTGTGCCGTTCCACAAATTTTAGGCAGATTAGAATCTTATTCTTTCCAGCTGTCTTTAGACTTGTAATTATGGATTAGGATTTCTCTAATTACATTTCCTTAATTTTTCTCTATTTTCATTTTTGAAGATGAAATTATTCGATTTTTATAAAGGTTTTTTTTTTTTTTAATGGTATCATTATACTCAAACAGTATTTTAAATGGATAAAACAGAAAATTTTTTAACTAGATAGGTAATTGCAAGTTGGATCAAGACCAGGGCCTAGGTTCTGTTCCTTGTGTTCTCTCTTTGCTTTTATAGAATCCAATGTTACTGTATGTAAAGCTCTATTTGGATGTTATGCTTTTGATTTGTATATAATTTGTATTTATTTATGAATAAAAATATCCGTTAAGACGAGTTTCTACCGTAAGGTAGAAGTGGGCAGCTGCTCGATAATTCTCAGCCTTGGTATTTCGGACTTGATACTGGATATCATAGCATCGATGGCCTCCTTTTCTTGTCTGAGTTGCCTGATCCTTGAGCTTCTTGGCGGGTAACGAATCTCAAAACCTTCGTGACTGTCCGAAGTGTAACCTGATCAAGTGTAGAAGTGTAAAAAATAAATTAATTGTAAAGTTTATGAACAGATTATGATATGGAAGATCGTCTGCAACCAAACAAGCTTAACATCAGACCTTCGATTTCGGGTTAAAGTAGGTTTAAAATGTTCAACGCTAAGGTTGAGCTCCATGTGTGTAGTATATCTGATTAGTTTATAAAAAGGTTGTGTTGAAGATGTGATATTCAAGTTATAGATTGAAGTCAGACTCAATCAATCATTTTAAAATCAACATTAAATAAGAGTTGGAAGGGGGATTTTGCAGGTATAATCTAGTTGGGATTATCTTATAATAGTTTAGAACTTTAAGCCATACGCTATGTTAGTATAATACAAACGGATTTATCTATCAATGACCAAGCATCTCCCAAGAATGGGTCAGCTTTATTTAAATTTTCAAGTGTTTAATTGCAAATATCATTTTCCGAGATTTTTGAATGGGTCAAGTATTAGTTGGAGCAATGGCTATAATGATTTGGAGTTTAATGGGAGAGGAGTGGAAATGGAGAAAAGGAGTGAAGAAATGAAGGGGATTGTGGGGTTAGGCTTGGGTTTTGGAGTTGTTTTATCATGATTAGGGATGCAACCGGGGCGGGTCATTATAGGGTACCCGCCCCGCCCGAACCGTTAAAAACCCTATAGGGTCTGACCCTATAGGGTCACGGGACGGGTTTGGAAAATTACTTGCTGACCCTATAGGGTTTCGGGGCGGGTTCGGGTCACAAAAAAAAAAAAACCCGATGGGTAACCCGAATCCGTCATAATATAAATAATTTAAAAAATGAAATTTGAAATTTAAAATTCACAATTATGTAATATTTTTCTTCACCGACTTCTGTTCAGATAGATTTTTGAAAACGATGCATCCATTATGATTCCTTATGTTTGTTTTCCGTAGCACATGGAATACGAAAAGATGCAAAATCAACTTTCCCTGATAAGTTTGTACCTATGGATGTACAGTTTCCCTATTTTCTCTCATGGATTCATCGCATTTTCTCGTAGGTTCCACATTTTAATATCTTTTTTCTGCACTATATTCCCAATAACCGATTCCTCCAATTTCCTGAAATGTATAATTAGATGGGTTGTTCAATTCAAAATTATTTGTATTTCGATCTATTTGTGTGCTAGCTTTTTTTTTTTCTCGTAATTTTCACCTGGTTACTGAATTAGAGTTTAAAGTAATTTATAAAATTTATTTTATTTGATTTCGTAACAAGTTTATCAGTTAAACATCTTTCTTTGGGTTCACTAAACTAAGTAATTGATTAATAGTGCTCAGAGATGATCTTATTTGCTTTAACCACACCGAAGAGTGACGAGAGAGATATTCGGCATCGATCATCGGGTTAGAGGAAGCATCGTTTTACTGGAAGTGTTTCGGTGGTGCGTGATGACTCTATTCTCTGTTTGGAGATTAGACGAGCACGCTGTCAGGCACTGAAAGTGGGGATTTTTACGTTAAATTTTGATAGAATGCTATAAGCATTATTCAAACTATTAGGTTTTCTTTTCTTTTTTTTCCTGGTTTTACATTTACAGTTGTTGATAAATGTATCCAAATTTTCATCTAAATTTTGAAATTTATAATCTTATACCAAATATGATTTTGATTCACCAAAAATTATTAATCATTAGAAAGGTATTGTGACAAATATTTATCTGTAACTTGTTGAAATGTGAGGTAAATAATAAATCTAAATAGTTAAGTATAGAAAATTAAGCGGGTCGCGGGCGGGGTGGGGCGGGTCAGGGTCAAAACCCTATAGGGGCGGGTTTGGGAATTGAATAGAAAACCCTGTAGGGTCGCGGGACGGGTTTGGGAAACCCTATTGGGAAGCGGGGCGGGTTCGGGTTTTATATGACCCGTCCTAAACCCGCCCGGTTGCATCCCTAATCATGATTGCCAATGGAGTGACGTTTTTTTTTTTTTTAATTGGACATGGAGAGGGTACTATTAGTTCGATTTATTTATTGGGCTGGTTTAAAAAGATTTGATTTTGTGTGCTTTTAACAAGGATCATTGGATTGATTCCTTTGGATCCAATTTTTATTAAGCAAACTCATGGGCATAAGGGGATTAATTGTTTACTTTACATATAAAATGAGTTTACTCTATCTTATTTATTAATATCATTATAAATATTTAATCACTCCTCATTATTTGTAATTTCTAAAAAGAAAAAAGAAGATAAGCAATATTTTTTAAAGGAAATTCGATAATTAAAGAACAAATAGGGAATTAGGCAAAATCTACAAGGTTGATGTACGGAGCTTTCTTAAACTCTCTCGTACACCACCTGTGCATTTGATTGCCTGTTTTACTGCTAATTATTCTTTCTATGCTATCCTACCATGTGTTGGTTTTTTATAAATATCCTGAAACCATAGGTAAAGCATGAAATTTAGGTGGTGCATGCTTGGTTTACTTCAAGCAAAACCGTCCATTCATATAGAGTAAAATAAATACACTAGTAAATCTAAAGGAAGATATTTGTAAACAAAATATAACAAAATAAATACATAATGCAAATAAGGGTTTGGTTAGATTGTTTAATTTTTATTTGTATTTTATTTGTATATATAACGTATTTGTATTTTATGCGTATCTGATCAATCTATGAGTAAAAATATCCGTTTTTATTTGTATTCGTTTCTTAAAAAGTATCAGTTTAAAAATGATAAAAATAAAATATTAAAACAACTAAAAAAACCAAATAGAACTAAAACTTGTGCATAAACTCATAATATGTAGTAGGTGAAACTAACGTCTCCATATCGTGCTAAGTGCTTCCGTACTTTCACATGATCCGCTCCTCAAAAGAAAATGATAAAATTTTGCCTACCTAAGCAAAGTCGTAAACAAACAATACATGATTGCCATAAGGGAAAATTAATTAATTCTACCATGAAGACTTATTTCCACACAATGCGGATGAATTGACGCCGTTATCTTTCCGTTTGATTCCATTACCTCATAGCTTTATCACATGGATATCATCTCACTATTTAAACTCGACGTGTATCTATACCTATATCATTTATATTTATATAAATGATTTTAAAGGAAAAGAAAAAAGAATTTTTTCACAACATGCAAAATTACTATATTGATCTCCTATCCTTAAACTAACGATTATATATAAGATCATCGTATCTTAAATCATGAAAATTTGTTATGTAATTATATACTTTTAAATTTCAAAATAAAATATTTTTCCAAATAATCAGAAATTAAACATGTTGGATCCTTGATCCAACGTTGGCCTTATATGTGAAATAATTATATGTTACGGGTTATCATATTAAGTTAAGCTCAATTAAAAGTGATCGATAGGATTTGGGCATTTGGGCTTTAATGTATCTAATAGGGTATGACCCTTTTATGTGTAGAGATCTTACGGATAATTTCTATTTTTATAGTGGACTAAAATAGAAATACGAAAAGATAACATTGAGTTATCTCTATAAATAGTGGTTATGGTCCCTAAGTCACACGCATAATTTTTCTAATCTCTTCTGAATCCCATCATCAGAAAGTACGGAGAGAAAACAAAAGGAATCTCTCAAGGAAAACGTGTTGATCTAGGAGGCCAACCGCAAGACTCTAAAATTATTGATTGCTATGGATTCAAGTACGCTTCTACTTATCTATTGTTTAATTCTTAATGATTAAATATGAACGATCTAGGGTTTTATATGTGATGGTTTTCGCAAAAGGTTAATCTGGATTTAACAAAACATTTATATTAATCTTATATCATGAATCTAGATTTTAAACAAGTGTAAATATTGTGCACTGTATTTGAATATTTGAAAAATTTTAAATAACGTATTTCAACTTTAAAATTAATCAATTTAGTTTTATATATACCAATAGTACTTTTATTATATTAGGTTAAAATATTATGTCAAAATTAGTATTTGCTTACATAAAATATTTTTTTAATATTAAATCAATTAATTTTAAAATTCATAATACTAATTAGTTATTTTATCAAAGTTCATGTGTGATTTCGGATATTAACCATTTAAACAATTATAATATGACGGCATCACTATTAAGTATTACAAAATCAGAAAAGAAAATAAATTAAATTTATTCAGTTTTTTTTCCCTCAAATATATATCATAAAAAAGAAAAGAAAAGAAAAGCACTTTTATGTTGATAAAAGACAAAAGTAGTAGCTTTGGAGAAGTATTTTTATGTAAACTTTACCCCTTTCCCTATTTCCTCGTTGCTGCAACTTCTTACAGTCAACCATTACGATAACACGTGTTTTTTACACAGCATTGAAACCAACTGGGAATCATCCAGACTAACCAACACAAAACAAAAACTCAAAGAGACAGAGAGAGAGATAGAGGGAACGAGAGGGGGGCCACAAGAGGAAGAGGAAGAAAGAATTTGGTTTGATGTTTCCCAGGTGGTCGGCGCCGTTGTTCCAATGGCCGGAGTTCGATTTCTCGATACCGTCATCGCTATTCCGGTGGCCTGAGGTGGATTTTTCTTACCTGGGTGCGAGCTTAAACGCGCAAGGTGTGAGATTGGTGGATTTTGTGGTGGATGATGTTCTTTGGAGTGTGATTACAGTTTTGGAGTCTTTGGCTTTAGCTGCTATGTTGTGTTTCTTCTTCGTGTTTTGTGGGTGTACTCTCTAAAAATTAATTTGTGATGAATCCTTATTAGCGCATAATTGGTATGTACAGTTTTACCATAATGTGTAAAAATTGAGCATTAATATTGGATTTTAAAATAAAAAAATTGGAGTCTGACTAAACTATTTTGTGTGAGTCTTTTGTTTTTCCTCGGCATCACGCATGGTTTAGTGTTTGATATTATGCCATTACATGCTGTTTCCACAAATTTTTGGCGGATTAGAATAATATTCTTTTGAGCTGTCTCTAGATTTAAACTTATGAATTCGGATTTCTCTAATTACATTTCCTTAATTTTTCTCTATTTTCAAGCTAGGAGATGAAATTATTTCTATTTTTTATAATTTTTACGATATTATTACCATTGTTATACTCTTAACAGTATTTTGAAAGTATAAAGAGAAAAAATTTTAGCTAGAGAGATAATTGCAAGTTCATCTTGAACCAGGACCAGCTGACCAGGGCCTATGTTCTGTTCCTTTTGTTGTCTTTTTCCTTTTGTAGAATCCAATTTTACTTGATGCCTTCTATGTAAATGGGTCGTGAGTGACTTAAGGCAATGGTGGAAAGCAGCAATAGTATTTCTGCTATGTATGTTTGGTATCATAAACGAGTGGAAAGCTGCTGAATTTAGTGAAAAAGAAGAGAAACATTTCCGTTCTAGACTCACAAAATCTTCCGCTTAAAATTAAAGAGAAAGTGGAAGAAATATTTTCTTTGCGATGTCCAGAAAGTTGCCAAACACAAAGTAAGTGTAACCTGGTCAATTGTAAAGTTTAATCTTGTGCAGATTATGATTCATGATATAAAAGATCTTCAGCAACCAAACAAGTTTACATCAGATATTCGATTTCAAGTTAAAGTTGGTTTAAAATGTTCATCGCCTAGCTCCACGAGTTTGAACGACATGTGTAATATGTCTAATTGTCTAATAATGAGGTTGTGGTGAGACAAATGGAGAATTTTCTTTCATGAAAGTTTCGAAATAGGTTAAATATTTTATTTTTATATTATCATATCTTACTCTTTTAGAATTCCAATTTGATTGTACGATCTGAGCTATGTGGAGAAGATGTTGTGATATTCAAGTTATAGATTGAAGTCGGACTCATTAACTCATTTTAAATCAACGTTAGGTAAGGGTTGGACTTGGAAGGGGATTTTGCAGGGAAAATCTAGTTGAGATTATCCGATACCAGTTTAAACCCGGTCTGTGTTGATGTCTAATGCTCTATACAAACGGATTTATCTATCAAAGCTCAAGTATCCTCCAGGATTTTATCAACTTCAGATCAGATTAAAAGTTCATCCAGATTCATTTAAATTTCAAGTGCTGCAATTGCAAACATCATTTTTCCGAGATATTTGAATGGCTCAAGTATTAGTTGGAGCGATGGCTATATTTGCAAAATGATCAATTGATCTGTGAGATTTGAATATTGGAGATTAAGCAAGTCTATTTGCTCTTAATTCTCGTATTTTGTGAGAAATGTGGAAAATGGTATGTTTAATGAATCCGAAATGGTATCGCGATTCTGTTCTTGAGATGGGCATTAGGACTGTACAATTGCCTTGGGAAAATTATTTTTACCCCCCTTTCTTGAGATAGGCTTTGGTTTATTAATTATTATAGATTTAACATCTGCACCAGTTCGAAAACGGAACCAGGACAGCAACCAGAGAACCGGCTAATTTTATTTTCCTGAAAATTGTGTTGACATATCCCCGTTTATTTTTCTTTCTTTTTTACTGTCTCTCTCCCCGTTGCTCTCTCTCCCTCTCTCCCTCGCTCCCGTTCTCTTTCTCTCTCCCATTCTCTCCTTCTCACCCGACTTCCCTCCCCCCTGCAGGGTACACACCCCAACAACCCAAAAAATAACTCTCCCTTCCTCTCTGGTCGAAAATTGCGGCTAAATTTTTTTTATTTTTAGTTTTTACCGGCTTTGTTTTTTCGTTTTTTAAATTTCCCGCTGCATATGCAGCAATGATCTTTATCATCTTTTTTTTTTTTTTTTCTTTTAAGTAACCGATCATTTCATCCTAATTTTAAAACCAAATGAGCCGATTTAATTCTCGATTTGAAACCGAACTGCGCCCATGTCCAGATATATAAGCTCTTACAGATTTTGAATGCCTAAGTTTGAATAGTGACTTTTGTCACTTTGAGAGAAGTGGCTCGGTTGCTATAGATTTTGTATGTTTTTATGGATGATTCTGATTAAATTGGAAGAACCCCTAAGTTTATGCTATTGGATTTGTGATTTAGGACAAAAAAAAAACTAGAATAGAATGGTTATTTACTCAATGCGGTAGAATAATCACTTGAGAAAGATCTTTTTGCTATGAAGATAACTTTAGCGGCTTGAAATAAAAGCGTCTTATAGTCAAAATCCATTCAATAAAACCTGAGAAGGCACTATAAAATTCCAAATGATAGCGAGATCACAATCCGTGCTTTTTCTGCATATATTCCAACAATTTGAGTGGATTACTTTTGTCTAATAGTTAGCAAGAAGTTCCTTGATAACGATTTTCTTTTAATTATTACATCGGAAAAGAAAATTCGAATATGTATCTCTTATTTGAAATATTAGAAGAGATGTGAATTGACCCTAATAACCACTTTATACTTACGAAGAAGTTTCCTAACTACAACTAATTATACAGTGTATACTAAAATCATGTGACCCATATGATTACTAGTCGGTTTTCAAAAGAAAGTAATTTTCAATATGAATCTTACTTTTATATGTGTATAATTACGTTTGATAGTGGAAAATGATTGAACAAAACTAATCAGTGATCCATCAAATCACTAGATAAGATTTTAATTAATGCATTAGGGTGGGTGTACGGAATAGTTTGCATAAGTAATAAAACTATGCTAAATAGTAGGGATGGGCGCGATATGGTTTGGTTCAGTTCACCTTCTAAACTAAATCGAATCTAAAATTATGATTCGGTTATTTTTATAAATTCAAATTTAACCATATCGTCTGATTTGTTAATTTTTTTAATATAAAAAAATAGTTTGGTACAATATGAACTGTATTTAAAAAAAAAAAAAAAAAAACAGAGAGAGAGAGAATTTACTCTTTATTCATTTCAATAAAAAGAACATATGAACCGCTATCCCAGGACAAACCACATCAAGAGCAAATAGACAAGTCGATCATATTCTACAGTCTGCATGTCTCAAATCAGATGATGAACTCGGCTCAATATATAATTATACATTAATAAAACGGTGGAGAAAAAAATATTCAGCAGAATCCATTCACGCTCGCCTAGGTCGCTCCCTCCTTCCCCAGTCATCCTCATTCCCCACTCAATAAAGCAATATGCAAAATTTTTCGTTAGTTTATTAAAAAAAAATTATTATTATTATAAGTCATTTCAAGAATTTAGATTTTTTTTTTTTTTTTACCATTAGTTTGTAAATTCTATGAAAAGTAAGAAGCAGAAAATCCTAAAATACATCAAAGTATCCGAATATTCAATATTTACGATTTTAAGTTTGATTGATTTTAATTAGATGTCAAGTTGAATTGGGTCGTGCTGATGTAGCCTTTAAAAGTTAGAACCAATTTTTTTTTTTTTTTTTTTTTACATATATAATCAAACGGTTCGGTTCGGTATAAACGGAACACCATGTCCCAAACCGATCCCAAACCCAACCTATTACAAAAAAAAAAAATCGAAATTTTGTTTCAGTTTGATGCTGTTCACGGTTCACTAGTCCTACTAAATAGTGTTGGGATGGCTTCAACACAAGCCTGCAACACTGAAATCAGCTCACGTAATAGGTAACAAAGAATATAACGCTTATCATAAAAGGGTAACGGATAATCAAATTGCTCCAATGCCCAAGCCAAAAAGCACTCTTGATTGAAGATTCACGAAGAATAAGAAGGTAAAGTACGCAGAAGGAACCTTTAAGTGTTAAAGGTTAAGAATAGGTGTGGATGTCTTTTTTTTTTTTTTTTTTTTTTTGGTTGGAGCACCAACCTATAAGGCATGTTATTTTATATAAAATTACATAAAATTTTTTAATAAAATCATTAAGCAAATATTTAATTAACGAACCTTGGAGACTTGGATTGTCAATTTATTACAAGGGTTGATAATTATTGACAGAGATTGATTTTAAAGGAAAGATGGAATTGCAGCACATATTTCATCATACAACAATAGATGTTTCTTCCAACTTTAACTCAAAGCAACGTCTCGGCAATGGCGACAGCCACCAAAGCCGATTTATTAACATCATCATTCTCCGATGCAATTGGCGACTTACCACCTCCAAAACCATTCTCGCATCTGGACGCTTCTGATGCTGCATCATTCATGTAATCCACTGCAAACTTAGGATTTCCCAAATTAAATGCATCCAAAGAAGGTTTAACATCCTGCAAAATGGTTGAATATAATCCTTTACAGCCTTCTAATGCTCCTTTCTCCTTTGGATCTTGGGTTTGCCCTAAAAGTTGTGTGATACGATATAGGGTTGCTTTGGCTTTAGATTCAACGTGCTGAACAATGATCACACCTAGTTGTGATGATTTTGTAGCTTGAGCTGAACGAGGATCAGCACGTATAATGGACACACATAGATCATAGTAAGGGGTCGCCTTACACGTATCTTCGATGAGGTCAGCTTCTATGAGGAAGAGGATAGAGGAGATGGAGAGAATTTGGAGAAGAACAAGGGTTAGGGTTTTAGTTGGTTTCATGATTTTGGGAAAGAAGTTGCTTGATTTGAAATTTTCAGTTCCATTTGATGTTGTTGAAGAGAGCTTGAATTAAAAGGAGTCAAGTGGGATAAGGATCGGTAACGCTCCATTATATGGCAAGTAAATGTACAGCTAAACTTCCGGCCAAAAAACAAAAAGTACAGCTAAACATATGCATACACATATATTGTTTTAATTAATTATATTATGGATAAACGCCACAAAAAAATTATATTATGGATATGGAAAGTAAATTTTTAAAATTGAATTTATTGTTAATTTTAATTTGGAATACTTAAATGTCTCACATATGTAAAAGATCCTTTAGAATAATACTAGTATACACACCCATGATGGATTATTTACATGTTATATATCATTTTTTTTAAATTATATAAATACAATTTGGACAAAAATAATAATTACTAAATTACCATTGTTGTATCGCATGTTGAACATAGGATATAGAATTTGTATATGTATCATACGACCAATATACGATACCTATAAAACTATTCAAACAGGTATCTGATGTGGGATTTTTGAATCACAATCAACCAAAGTAAATTCAAACCCTATTCTTACTTTGTGACTAATCCTAGGTAGGTGTACCTATCAATTGTAGTAACAGTGTAAGTACAGGGGTCGTTCCACTAAGACCTATTACCTTTATTCTACTATTCAATTGGTCTAGATCGAATATCGCAAAAATAATTAATAACTACTTGATTTACTAACCTTAGAGCAAATAATATCACGCCTTCAAAATATATATATCTCAATCGCAAAACATGCCCCTAATGTTAATTCACTACTAACCTTATTCAAACTTCTATAAGATGTTCATTAATGGATTGTTATATTGTTGAACTGCAAGAACCCTAGATGCATCAATCTCTCTTTACAGATGATCGAATTCTTCTATATATCTCAAGGAAATTTCTTTCATCAATAGATGCATACAAAATAGCATTAAAAATTATGTTCCTTAAAAAGATCAAATATTAATACAGAAAATTCATACAATATATATCTAAAATCAAATCTTTAGATTCATATAAATCTATTCAGTTAGATGAAATTTCTTTCTATCTAAATGAAATCAAACATGCAATCAATTTTGGTCACAAATCAATCACAAGAACAATAGAAAACATATGAATAGATTCAAGAAACATAAACTTCCATTAGTAAAAATAACCAATCTCTACATTAGGGTTAAGGTTTCTCAAGATCTAAGGTTTCTTGTTTGGAGTTCTTGTTTGTGATGATCCTATAGTATGATCATGGTCCCTCTCCAGCGGCCCCTCATTACGTCTAAGTGATGATCAGGATGGAGAGGTACTTCTCCGTGCATTGGACGCTCGCTCTTCTAAATGCAGGTCCTTTAACCCTCTAACTTTGTTATCCTAGTTTGTATGAAGGCATCTGATCATTCGTTTTCTATATTTCGGCATGTTTGGTGCCTGCATAGGGATTTTAGCTCCAGAATCCTTCCTTCATTGATGTGGTCAGCATTAGTGGTGACAGCCAGACCATGACACAGCATTTCAAATGCTTCACCATCAATCGTGAGATATAGGTGCAAGGGAGCAAAATCACCTTGATTCTTGCTCTGTTGTGGCCTAGGCATTATGAAGAAGTGGTTCTGTTTGTTAGGGTTTTTGAAGGGTATTTTAGAAAGAGGCAACAAGAAGGTGTTTAACGATTCCATTCCCATGGACAGTGCCAAAAATGTTGCACGAGTTGATTACTTCTACAAACACTAAAAGATAAATTAGAGGTACGCTAAGGTTTGCTAGGCGTGGCCACTTCGATGCTTAGGTTAGTCTGTGAGTAGAAGTAAGGTTCATATAAAAAGAACATGAAACAACTGGCCTTCCTGTTTATACTCTATGTTTTCTGTTCCCTCTCTCTTTTCCCTTACCGGGAAGCAAAGGGGGTATTTATAAGGTTTCAAGATTGTACCAGGACAGCTAGTACAAAGCTTAGTACTAGGTGTAGAAATGATACCCGAGTCGTTGATGTCTATTTCCAGGTCACGAGGTATGACTAGGACGCTTATTACAGCTGAGGAGGATGAAGACATGAGGTTGGGATGGGTTGAGGTTGAGCTGGTAGATCCAGCATCCTAATAAGCTCATAAAGCTGTCCCGATGTGAGGACTCGATAATGATCCTACATCACCTCGCATAGCAGGGTGTTCTGCTCTTAGATGACTTGAGGTCGGGATGTACCGAATTACCATGTTTGTAGGCTTTCAAAGGCTGTAAGGGTTCTGGCCTAAGAGATCGAGTGAGCCTAGGGTTATATTTTACTATCAATAAGTAGAACTAAAGCAATTAGCAATAAGTATTATCTTGATTAATTATCTCACTTATAAAAACAATTCAATAATATTATTAATTCTCAAATCACTCAAAATTAATATCAATTTGTTAATCTTACCTAGCATTATACCAATGAACTTGTGGTCTAATGGCATTTCCCTTGGTCCTCATATAAAAGGTTTCAGGTTCGATTCCCCTATCCCCAATATAGTGGAAAAAAATCTCACCTAGCATTATGAATCATCAATAAAGTTACCTTCATGACCAATAAACTGCATTCAATCTATTTCTTAATTAATCCGCACTGTGAAAATCCCTAACATAAACTATTGTAGACATCCCATAGTCCACAATCACTAATTCTTTTCTTAGTAATTAATTGCAACTTTTCTAATTAATCAAATTCATATTGCATTATTATAAATCAATTAACATACTTGCTAATCAATCAATCTTATTGCTCTTTAAATTCCTCTATTAAATTTCACCTTAATCTAGCAAAATCATATAGTTTCATACGTACAACATTGCTGAATTGTGCATAAATATTATCTATTATATATAATATCTAACCTTAATTTTCTTATGTTCACAAATAAAAAAAAAGTCAATTAGCACATAGAACTTAATTAATGAGATTAATTCAACTCAATCACAACAGTTTATACTCGCATAGTTCCTCTAAGACTATCACATCGGGTGCTAAACAATTACTCATTCATATATAGCAAAAATATATCAATAATTATATTACTCATAGGAAAAACAATAATAATAAAGAATAAAGAACATAATAAACATTCAACAAATATTCATATGTATCCATTGATATTAGGATTGCTTTATATAGTAATACATTATTGTAAATTCCAAGCGCCAAAATGGTGCAAAACAATTACTCACTCAATACTCCTATATAGCAAAAACATATCAATAATTATATTACTCGTAGCAAAAACAATAATAATAAAGAATAAAGAACATGATAAACTCAATTAATGATTCAACAAATATTCATAGGTCTCCATTAATATTAGGATTGCTTTATATAGTAATACATTATCGTAAATTCCAAGCGCCAAAATGGTGTAAAATATCAGAATTTGCATTGTCTCATGGGCAGGTATTATTATTATTATTATTATTATTATTATTATTATTATTATTATTATAAAGGGGCATGTATTAGTTTGATGAAGACGTGATTGTTTAGCGTGATCTCATCACAATAAAGAGAAGTTATAGTCCAAAACTTCTTCTCTTTTTTTTTTTTTCATTTTCCCAAAACTTATTAATACGAATAAACAAGAAACAATACGATTGTCTTATCATCACAATTAGTTTATCGATTTTTTTTATGAGAGATCCTTTTCGGTTCATTCGAATATTTGTTACAGGAAAAAATCTTACTAAAATGAGAACTCGTTTTTAGATTAAATGTGTTTTAGATATAGATTCAAATCAAAATGAAAATATTTTTGAATTTAGCATTAAACTATTAATCTTGTACTTTCAAATGCAATTGCTAGACAAGACAACATCCACAAATTAGCAACTTCAATAATTTCCTTAGTAATATCTTTCACATATGTAAATTGAAAATTTTTTATTTACAGAATTGTCGTGACATGTGAATATATATAAATTGGCGTATATTATATTTATATAATTAAATCATTGTATTTACCCTATATTTATAACAATTTATAGACATACATTATTGATATATTAATTGTGGAGATATTTCAACTAAAGTTTGTTTTTTTTTTAAACTAATTAGCAAACACTAAAACAATTTACATCAGCATGTGATATAAGATTTCAACTAATTTAAAACCTTTCATGGTCATGTATATGAACCTAATACCTGCATAGGAGTATGCAAGACTCGATCTTACACTTCATATCTTCATGTTGAATCAATTGCAAAAAAAAAAAAAAAAAAAAATGGTGCCCAAAGGGAGTGACCAAAAGGCCAGTAAGTGATCTATTCCATAAAACACCATATGAGCACTACTTGAACGATTTTACGGAAGTCAATACAAAGCAAATGAAATCCGGTAAGTGTACTTAGTCATAAAAAGTGGTGTAGTTGGTGAGGTAAGATTGGATTCTACATGGGATGGGAAACTAGCTCCTAGTCCTATTCATAGTTAGGTAAAAAAAAATTATTTTGATTTTGAAATTTTATTAAAAAAATTAACTACTCTATAAGAATTAAGATTTCCAGCACCTAAATTGAATTCTATTTAGAGTTTATTTATTAGAATATTAATTGAAGTTTATGCTATTACTCAATATTATATTGCAATGCTAGGTGGATAATGGGTTAATAATTTCAATCAATAAAGTATTAAGTAAAAACCCCTTTTCTCAAATAGAGTAATTGCCTAAAATTAGCCAATCAATCATTCATATCTCTAGAAAAGTAATTAACATAATCTTGATATCCCAATACTTGAAAGAACTCAAACTTAAACATGCACATATAAAATATGAGATGCAAAGGTTATTTGATCCACATTGTCGCCACAACATTTAATGGGAACGACTTTGAAATTTTGAGCCCACTCCAGCGGCTGTCTACCAATGTAACTGTCTCATCCTTATCTCATTGCCTGTAAACGGCCATAAGGAACACGATCTACATGTGTGTGTGTGTTGTAAAACATCCAAATCGGTGCTGATTCTATCGATTCTCCCATTGTAATTTCACTCCTACTTAACTAATGTGTCCGTTTGGATTGTCGGTTTCCATCTATATTTGTGTCTGTATCTATATTTTTATGTGTAAAGATATCTAATTTGTAACCATATTTTATCTTAATTTCATAAAAACTGTCATTTTTTTTGTCTATATGTATTTATTAACAGACAATTTGTTAGAATGAATTTTTAAAAAGTGTCTACCATCTATCGGGTAGTTGATACCAAGCGGACCCGATAGTTACTTAACATCGACGGTCTATGACAATGACTAGCATTCTAAGAGCATCTTTATACCTAGGTTACTTAATGAATTGTGCAAAGCAATGTTTCAGCATCTGAACCAACTCTACCTATTGAACAACTCTCTACTTGATCTTTGGTTACTTCATGAGATTTAATTATCTTTTTTTTTTCTTTTAACTGTTATGGATCCCATCTTATTTTGTTATCTTAAAGCAATGTTTATATATAATATATATTATATATATATTTATAAGGAATAAATAAGTATAAAAGAACCAATGAAAAGAAAAGTAAGAGGATTACTTTTTGTAAAAATTAAATAAGTATGAAAAGATCGTTGTCATTACAAATTTGGTTGCTAAGTAAACTGATAAGTAACTCACTTTATTACATAAATAACAGTAATATTACTTATATTTGCTGGAGTTTTCACCAAGAACCCATAGATAAATATGCCCAAAGCATGTACTAGTATCAAATCATCATAAGAATTTGTCCCTTGGAAGGCCACGAAAAGCTGGTCTATGATTGTCGTTTATATTATAGATTTAAGCCAACCTCATTCCTCATACATCACGCGATATTATAGTTCTCACCTTATTTTATTATATATTGCTTTTTATATTTCCAATATTCATCGTAATTAATAAAAAAATCTTATTGTTTTAACTATTACTTTAATTTTGTGGTTATGAATTTAAGTTTAATATTTTTATAGTTGACCAATCTAAAGTTATCAAAAAAATGGAAGAAGAAAATTCAATAGACCTATTTTATTTAGGTTGTCTTTTATAATGAGTGAGTCCGCCAAACATACAAGAGCTGTGCAAATGAGTTTTATGGGCCAATCCACCTTGCTTTACGCCACTGGTTAATGCAGGCCAAGCAGGTCAACATTTTAGCCTAATCTGCATCGTGCAGATTGGTGGGTTAGACAGGCTGGCTCGCAGACCCACTAATATTTTCTTAGTATTAAAAAAAGTTATAAGAACTCAAATTTTAATTTTTTAATAATTTAAATGTAGATTATATTTTTTTATCTCACCAATTACTACATACTAATTTCATATGGTAATCGTATGAAAAAATTGTACTTCTATTTTGAAATTTTTTATCTCGACATAAAAGTATTTATTTTAACTAATGAAATTAGAATCCATTATAAATTTTTTTTCTTAGCATGGTAAGGAAAAATACAACATGAAAATTATCAATTGATATTTTATTACTTATTTTAAATAGAAGCATCTAGATACTAGTAGATACAAAAGAGAAAGTATTGATAAAAGATTAAGAATATAACGGACATAATGTCAAAAGTTTAAAATATAACACCAATAAAAATTACATAATCAACATGCAATAACCAAGTAATAGAAAAGTAAAGTGAAGAGAAAAAAAAAAGGATAACGTACTAGGATTTCTTTTTTCTTTTATAAGATTTATATTTATTTCTTTTTTTAATGTTTTTTAAGTGCAGGTTCGCAGGCCAACCAAACCCACAGCGGGTTAGCTCACTTCAACCTATAAGTTATGTGCAGCAGCCCATTTTGGCCAACAAATTAAACAAACTAAAATTTTTAATTCAACCCATATTTTTTTTGCTGATTATGTGGGTTGTTCTGGATAACCCGCTTCGTATGCACAACTCATACTACAAGGCTGACTTATTATCCATAATATAACTAAAATGGGAATGTGACGATTGTTTAGCACTACATAGGCAGTCTACAAAGAGAACATTTATCCCATGACAAGCTCTTACTTTTTTCTTCTTTCAAATTTTCACTATGCATAAGTTTCCTTAATTTATTAGTTAGATTATTGTCAAATCTTAATTCTAAATCTTAGAATCACTAAAGAATTTGTATAGAAATTTTGTTCATCTCAAAAATAGTTCCATTTTTAATAATGGAGTGGAATTATCGTATTTTAACTTACAAAAACTTAACTAAAAGTTCTCTTATTCTTTTCTTATATTTCACAAGACAACTGTCATATATTTTGTTACTCTCGGGTTTCACGTGTAAAATTTCAATATCATGATTATCAATGATAAAATGGTAGATTTGTTATCGTATTTTATTTCTATTTTACTTTTATAAATTCAGTAGTTAGGATTAGAAATTAGTAACGATTCCTTCGCTACAATCATAGCGAGAGAATTTTAACAAAGAGTAAACATTTTAATTATAGAGCTATGGATAGGCTTCGATGAGTCTTATTTCAACAAATGTATTCTTTTGTTTCTAATTATTTAAATGTGTCCATGTATCTCTTTTCCTATTTTATGTGTATCTTTTATAAACTTGTGTGCGTCATTTCATTTTCCTAACTTGTGTGTATATTGTTTATCTTTTTCCTATCTTTTTGAGCTAACTACTATATTGGCAAAACCTCTACAGTCCAGTAAATAGAATTTCTAAAACCAAGTAAATGAGACTGTTAAGTCAATTGTGTAACCATTAAAAAATAAATATACTATGCATTTCAATGTATAATCAAAGTGAGTATAAGTCCAAACCATTGAATAACTTATAACCGATCATAAAAAGAGAATGGAATCATAAAATTTTCCCAACTATTAAGAAAGGAATGAGGGAATTGATTTTGATCAATCTGCTTGAAAAATGATTTTCATACACAAAGTTACAAAGGTATCGCCTTCTATTTTTATTCAAGTAATTAAAATTCGCTATTTTAGAGTATTTCTTTTTCCTCCAATCAATTTGTTTTATTCAATAACCTAAAAATTTCAAGGACTTTAAATCCAAATCTAGAAAACAAATAGATGAGCTAGCTAAAATAAATGAAAAGCAACACCGTTCAGTATATGGGGCTTCTATGGTGTAGTCACTTAAAAAGGACTATATTATACAATCACCAATCTAGATCGTTCATTCAATACAATGCAATATGAGTTGTCGATTTGAAAAAAAAACTTTGACCCATTACTTATTGCATAGGTTTCTTTTTTTTTTTCTAATTATCTTTAGTTTATTCCTTTCCTTTTCTTTCCTACTCTTAATTTGCATGCCCTTTTTTATTCACAATCTTTTAAATTTTTCTCATTCTTTATTTATTTATTTTTTACCTAATCTTTCCCTCTTTTCTACCTTTTCATCCTCATACTTATTTTTTTATAATTTATATTCCCTGATATTTTTATATGCTTATGGTGAACTTGCAACACATATGCAAAAGTATAAACATTGTATAGGGTCAATCATAAATTATGTGTACTAAGTACGATAACATGTTAGGTTTTGAAATATATAAGATAGTTTTATTGTTATTTATATTGTTCTATAAAAAAAAATTTAAAATATATACATATATATAGGATCAATCTGATAAATTTAAACACAAAGTGTTGTATATACACGATAAAAACACCAAACATGTATATCTTACTTTAATATTATAGCTAACATATATGAATAAAATTATATCATTATAACACCTATATATTGGATAGCAATGTAATCATATAAGAAAACATTTCCAATGTCTTTTTTATCTTTTTTTTTTTTTTCTTAACTCCTTAAGAAGATATCTTATATTAAATGCAATATGAATACAAACATAAATTATGTAGATCCTACATTACAAATTACTTTTTGGTTATATGACACATGCAATTTTCAGTAGCAATATTATATGATGTGTATCATATCCTAAAAATTTATTTAGTAACAGCCCCACAATGATTATCAAGTGTTTATGGAGATTTAGTTTCTATCTAAAATCAATTGATAATCACTAGGCTCACCATATAATTAAAAACTTAAGTGATACTTACAAAATGTGGGTCAATTAGTTCTTTATACTTACAATACGAATCCGGACATTTTAGGTCAACTTCCTAAGGAATTCCTACAAAACAAATTGTAAAGTGGTAAGCAATATCCATATGCCATAAGTGGTCAGAATCTTGAGATATATTACATTAACAACCAATAAGTAAGTTCCATTATTAAAGTGTATGCAATAACACTCATCATGCCATCTACATGGTATCGACTAGTACATCATGAGATTAAAGAAATTAATCTCACTTTAATATGGGTTTCGAAGAGTTTGTTGCAAATTCGTCTTCCATCAAACCAGGAATGTGCACTAGACCACTGTCCTCCTAAAAAACATTTGGAATTATCTACGAATAACTTGTAACTTTTATTGTGACCTTCTTTTTTGCCAATTAGTTCAATAAAGGTTAGAAGAAAAAATTTACATGAATTCTTACTTGAAAAGTTGGTTTTAGTGGAAGCAAAATGTTTGATGTCTCATGTGACATGCATGTCGTTTTGTAAAAGCCCAGATTGATCCTTAAGGTTCATCTTTGTTTAGGTGATCACTCAAATCATCATACGAAACAAGTAATCAAAGTACATTTAAACAACCAATCAAGCACACATATTTATTTGCTAATTACAATCACAATCAATATATCGACTTTAGGATTCTTTAAGAATAGAAAGTAGCTATACAACCAGACCACTTATCAAGAAGGGACTTAAGGTTGGTCAAGTAGTTGCAATTTGAGTACTTAAAGGAAAAGTTCGAATTAATTAGTATTTATAGCTTTGGAATCAAATTTCGGTTCAACTTTATAGTTTTCTTGTATGGCGTACTTCTATATTATATTATGTTCTTTTATTATATCATTTAATCATAATACCCCATTTATTTAATTATTAATGCAAAAGTTACAATCTTTTATAAGTCCGTTACTATTTTTTTATTTCCTTTTGCATAAGATGTCACAATTAATAAGTTTAAAGATAATCCCATAATTTACTTATTTGATTGTTAACTAACAACTTTCATTTATAACTTTATATCCATGTTTAAGTATTTTCTTAGATTTAAACTAAGTAACAATTAGGGTATATAATACATATTATTCATATTTCATGAGTTTATGAAGTACTAATGAAAAATTGGCAAAAATAATAAGAAAATATCTAAAAATATGAAACTTGTTATACTACTAGTATAAATGTCATATAGAAAGGATGTGGAGTTTTGGTAAGTTTTAAGAGTCGTTTAGACAATGTATATTAATTATTCCATTCTAGTATTTCGGCATTATAATGGCTATATTTGTGCTAATTTTTAAAAATATTAAACTTTCATGAAAAATTATAAAAAAAATCATATATGTAACTAATATTAAGATACACTCTGTAATATACAAGTAAATATTACATAAAAAAAAGGATAAAAGTGTCCATTGATATAAATTATAAGGTTAAATTTGTCAACAAAGTCTAATTTTAATGCAATTTTGGTCACATGACAGACACATGACGAAGATGAAAAGTCACAAATCCCTATATAATCTTTATTGTTCTTTTCTCCAACAAAACCCTAAACCTACATTCTTCCTTTGAAAGTTTATAGCCGCCAAAGATTCAGAAGTCCATCATAACTGAATCACTATTTTTGTTTTAAGATCTTATAGATTATTAGATTTCTTAGGGTTTGTTTGTTGAATTTACGATAGAATTGGAAAACATACATATCAGTTTGGAGATTTGATTCTGTTGGTCAAAGGAGATCTTGGAAGATCGGATCAGGTAATTAAAATCATATATTTCCTTTAAAGTCTTTCAATCTATGAATTATCTTAGGATTTTCTTTTGTTTTGAAGAATTGGAGAAACGGTTCTAATTTTCTTGGAGATCTAAAGAGTGGGTGTTTAAGAAAGATTAAGGATCATATTAGGTAATTGAATAACCGTTTTTTTTTAAGATATACAATTTTATAGTTCCTTAGAATTTTATGTTGTTTGAAGGGAGATTGGATAAAACCCTGATGATCTGTAGATCTGGTTTTGGTGTTAAAAGGATTTAGAATTGAATTTGGGTAAGTATTTTAAAGTTTTAATCTTTATGATTTTATAAAAATGGTAGTTGTTGATTTATGGTATATATGGTGTTGAATGAAATTCTAGGGTTTGGAGAAGTGGTTGAGGAGATTTGTTGAATTGAAGGATTTTGGTGTTGTGATTAAGTAAAAAGGTATAGATTCTATATCATTGAAATTTGGGTTTTAGATATGAATGGATTTAGGTTGATCTGATGAGATCTATTTTGAATTTTATCTATTCATGTTATCAGGTTCTCTTGAATTAGGAGTTGTGTTATAAAAACAGATTTGGATGATTTAGAGTACTGTTCCTCGAATTTGATACAGGTACGACCTTACCTTGTTTGTTGTATGCGCTTGTAGGTTTAGATTTGTTTGTTGTGTGTAGGATTATAATATGAAATTAATCTAATTCTATATAACATATAAAATTGTTTTGTTGCTTGTGTTTGGCTTTGGTTAGTAAAGACAAACAGAGTGTGATACTAATGAGGCATCCCGATGATCTATGTGTGAGGTTGTCCAAGTGGACTCGTGCATATAAATGATTCCGGTAGATTAGGTTTTGGCAAAGCCGTTGTGTGGATGATTCTCAACACCAATATATTTATAATTACTATTTTATATTGATTGTTTTTCAGGGTCATGAGAAACTCCAGGTTTGGAACTAGAGTACTATAGTTTAAACTGTATTATTTGCTAATTAATTAAAGATAATAAATCGTGTTCATTGCATTAAGATTAGTTGCATGAAAATATATATGTATGTTGTGTAGCATTTGCATTTTGTTTGTGGTTTAGCGTACTGGGCATTTTCGCTCATTCATTTATCATTTTCAAGACAGGTAGGATCCAATTATGTATGGCATATCAGACATGATACATTTATGTAAGGGAGAGGACATTAGTAGAGTAGACTATCTTGCTGAACATTTAAGATGTTATAGATCTTAAAGATAGACTTGGAAGACGATGTGAAGTTTTGAAATTTACTTTTTATAAACTTTGATATTATTATAAGTTTTATTTGAGTTTTTGGATTATTAAGTGTGTTGGCTTTGGTTTATGCCAATAAGGTTTTTCTTCAAAAGAATTTGTTTCATGAATAACTTAAATAGATATCTTTTATGAGAGTTTAATGGAGTTTTATATTGTATATACTTATGTTTTAGATTTTAGCCTTGGCGTATTCTTAAAAGAGAAGAATATGTGGCGGGTTGTAACGTCTTTATTTTAGGGTGTTACAACTTACTTGGTATCAGAGCAATAGTTTTTTATCATAATAAATCTAAGTTATGAACTCTTTAGGATGGTGAGCATTGATGAGTGGGGTAGCAAATGGGTTAGGTTTTCTTAGTATTTATGTTATGATCTTATTAGCTTGTGTTGATCTTTATGGTATATTATATCTTATTCTTTTATGCTATGTTTAATCTCTTAGTATGTCTCCAAGAAGAAGAGCCCTTGATGCTGGTTCCTCTAGAACTGGTCAGGAGGAAGAACCGCCTTTGAACCAACCACCTTTAAATCAAGTACCTGAAGATTTACTGCCACCTCCACCTATAGGACAACAAGCACCTTTACCTATAGGACAACAAGCACCTCTACCTGCAGGACAACAAGCGCCTGTAGATGTAGCCCAACTGATGCAGGCAGTAAATACACTGCTGGGAGTGGTAACACATCAGCACCAAACCATAAGGCATGATGTGGACCTGATACAGGCTAATGCTAAGGCCTGGAGATAAGAAAATTAGAGGAATAATGGAAATTGAGGAAATGGGGCTAGACAAGCTAATGTGTTAAGCCTCAACAAATTTGTAGATCTAGTATACAAGTTTGAGCTTGTGCCAGGGAAACCATTGGATGCTCAAATTTGGATGGAAGAAGTAGAGAAAACATTTGCTGCTCTGGATATACTCGAGAACAAGAAAGTGGAATATGCCTCCTATTTGCTGATTGGGTGAGCTAATAATTGGTGGATGAACACCAAGCGACACATGGATGGGGCAATTGCTTGGCAAATATTCCAACAAGCTTTCTATAGGGAGTTCTTCCCTGATAGTGTGAAGCAAAAGATGCTCTAGGAATATTATACCCTACAACAGGGCAAGATGTCTGTGGAGGAGTATAAAGCTGAGCTAAACCGATTGATGAGATTCCTTCATGATCCTTTGAAGGAAAGTGAAGAAGTTAAAGTAAGCGGGTTCATCACTGGGTTAGAGCCTGAGATTCAATATCAAGTGGATATAATGGACTTAACCAACTACTCAGCTGTGGTTAACAAAGCCAAAACTATGGAACAAGGATTGAATTGAATGAAGAGTAGTGAACCCTAAAGAAGTCAGATATTCTTAAGGAAGAGACCAGCTGCTAGTTTTATGAACCAGGGCAAGAATAAGAGGCTTTTTACACAGCCTATTAGATTAGCTGTTCAGGGTACCGATGAGAAATGTAGCAGATGTTTTGGACCCCATGACTTAAAGGATTGCAAATGGGTTGAGAATGCTTTCTTTTCTTGTGGTAAGGTGGGGCACAACCCCTGAGTCTGCATAGAAAAAGTTATTCCTCAAGTTTTCTACTTCGAGTGTGGACAAAGAGGGCATATGGTAGTTGATTGTAAGGAACCTGGAAAACAAGTTGTCTCAAGAGCTCAGTTTGGTAGACTTAAGAGTTTTGGTCAAGGACACAAGGCACCAGCTAAGATATATGCTCTCCAGCACAGTGACACTACTAATGTTGACACTATTGTGGGTACGTTACCTATACTTCTACATAGTGCATATGTATTATTTGATACTGTGCAAGTTTTTCTTACATATCTGAGATGTTTGTATCTAGTTGTGGTGTACATGTTGAATATACGTCTGAAAGTTTTTCTGTTAGTACACCTTTGGGAAGTAGATATGTATTAAATAGAATTTGTAGGAATGTAGATATAGAGATAGGAGGTAGACATTTACTTGAAATCTAGTAGTGTTAGATATGTTGGATTTTGATGTAATATTGGGAGTAGATTGGTTGGTGAAATATGAAGCTGTTACAGATTGTCGAAATTTAATAATAGAATTTAATTTGGAGGATAGAGATAAGTTTGTTTATAAACTTGAAGTACAAAGACCTTCGAATTTGCCCACATATGAGATGTAGGAAGATCATCTTTGGCAGCTATGGTAATAGAAGATAAACCAAAAAAAGATTCTTCTCATATACCTGTTATATGTGAGTACCCAGAAGTTTTTCCAGAAGATTTACAGGGATAACCATCATAGAGAGAAGTTGAATTTTGTATAGACTTGGTACTGGGTACCATACCTATTTCCAAGATATCATATCGCACGGCTCCTATAGAATTTGTCGAACTCAAAGTACAATAAGATGATTTGTTGAAGAAGAAGTTTATCAGACCCAGTGTTTCACCTTGGGGAGCTCCATTTCATTTTGTAAAGAAGAAAGATGGAAGCATGAGATTATGTATAGACTATAGGGAGTTGAATCATGTGACTATCAAGAATAAGTACCCTTTGCCCATAATAGATGATTTATTTGACCAGCTGGCAGGAGCAAAGGTATTTTTGAAGATTAATCTAAGATCAGGATATCATCAGCTGAGAGTTAGAGCAGAAGATATTCAAAAGACAACGTTCAGGACCAGGTATGGATATTATGAATTTGTTGTCGTGCCTTTTGGTCCCATCAATGCACCAGCAGTTTTTATGGATCTTATGAACAAAGTCTTCAAAAATTATTTGGATTTATTTGTGGTAGTGTGCATTGATGATGTGTTAGTGTATTCTAAATCAAAAGAAGAACATGAAGAACATCTAAGGTTGGTTTTGACTAGATTGCAAAGTGAGAAATTGTATGCAAAATTCATGAAGTGTGAGTTCTGGTTGGAACAAGTTTCTTTCTTTGGAGTTGTAAGTGGAAATGAGATATCAGTCGATCCTGAGAAAGTAAAAGCTGTTATTGAATGGCCAAGAACTAAGAATGTGTCAGAAATCAGAAGTTTTTTGGGAATGGCAGGATATTATAGAAGACTTATGGAAGATTTTTCCATGATTGCAAGCTCATTGACCAGACTGACACAAAAGGGAGTGAAGTTTGAATGGGGTGAAGAATGTGAAGTTAGTTTTCAACAGTTGAAAGATAAATTAGTATCTGCCCCTATACTTGCCTTACTAGTAAGTGGTAAGGAGTATGCTATTTACAATGATGCCTCTATATAAGGTTTAGGATGTGTGTTGATGCAAGGAGGCAGTGTAATAGTATACGCTTCTAGATAATTGAAGCCTTATGAGAAGAACTATCCTACACATGATTTGGAATTAGCAGCGGTTGTGCATGCTTTAAAGATTTGGAGACACTATCTGTATAGGGAGAGATGTAAGGTGTATATCGATCATAAAAGCTTGAAATACATTTTCACTCAATGGGAGTTGAATATGAGACAAAGAAGATGGTTGGAGCTTATAAAGAATTATGATATAGACATCCAATACCATCCTAGAAAGGCAAATGTGGTAGCAGATGCCTTAACTAGGAAGCCAGTAGAAAATCTTGCAGCCATGATCACATCTGAACGATATTTAATAGATGATATGAGGAAGTTAAAGCTGGAAATAGTCATCAAACAAGTAGGTGCGAGTTTGGCAAATCTAGGTATTCAAGCTACCTTGGTTGAAAGATCAAAGTGGCACGAGTAGAAGATCGAAGAATTTTTTAGATAAAGAAATGAATGGAAATTGGCAGAGCATCTGAGTTTCGTGTTGATGAAGAAGTTTTATGAGGTACAAGGGAACATTATGTGTACCACAGCAAGAAGAACTTAAGAAGGAATTGCTGAAAGAAGCACGCTATTCTAGTTATTCCATACATCTTGGATGAAATAAGATGTATCAGGATTTGAAGAAACTATATTGGTGGAATAACATGAAGAAAGAGATAGCAAAGTATGTTGCCAAGTGTTATACATGTTAGTTAATCAATATTGAGCATAGGAGACCAGCAGAAGAGTTGAAGCCTTTACTAATTCCTCAATGGAAATGGAAACACATAACAATGGATTTTGTTACTGCTCTACCTAAGACAAAAGAAAAGTTAGATTTGGTATGGGTAATTGTTGACCAGCTCACTAAAGTAGCTCACTTTATACCGATTAAAACTGGATATAAGTTAGAGCGATTAGCAAAATTATATATTAAGGAGATCGTGAGACTTCATGGAATACCAGTCTCTACAGTATCGGATCGAGATACCAGGTTTGTTGAAGATTTTGGAAGAGCTTACATCAAGCTTTGGGTACTAAAGTGGTTTTTAGCACAGCCTATCATTCTCAGACAGATGGATAGTCTGAGAAGACTATTCAGATCCTGGAAGATATGTTGAGGGCATGTGTACTGGATTTTAAAGGCAGTTGGGATGAACACTTGCCATTGGAAGAGTTCGCATACAATAACAGTTATCAAGCATCAATTGGAATGCCTCCATATGAAGCTTTATATGGTAGAAAGTGCAGATCACCAATCCATTTGGATGAAGTTGGTGATAGGCAAATTTTGGGACCAGAATTAGTACAAGATGCTAATGATAAAGTCAAGTTGATCAGACAAAGGTTGCAAGCTGCTTAGAGTCGTCAAAAAAGTTATGCTGACAAGCGAAGAAGACCGTTGGAATTTCAAGTAGGGGAGCACGTTTTATTGAAAATATCACCAACAAATGGTGTTGTTAGATTTGGCTTAAGAGATAAATTAAATCCTAGATATGTGGGACCGTATGAGATTCTAGAAAGGATAGGCGATGTGGCGTATAGATTAGCTTTACCGCCTAATTTGGAAGGAGTGCATAATGTGTTCCATGTGTCTATGCTAAGAAAGTATGTCAAAGATCCTGAAGAGATAGTAGCGTTGGAACCATTGGATATATAGCCGAATCTATCTACAATTGAAAAGCCAGTAACAATTATGGATACCAAGGAACAGATCTTAAGAAGGCGAGTAATCAAGTATGTAAAAGTGCAATGGACGAATCAATCTGAATGAGAAGCTACTTGGGAGTTAGTAGAGGAAATGAAGATCAAATATCCAAAACTTTTTTATAATTCAGATAATTTTCGTAGACGAAAGTTCTTTTTAGCAGGGGAGAGATGTAATATAAAAGTAAATATTACATAAAGAAGAATAAAAGTATCCATTGATATAAATTATAAGGTTAAATTTGTCAACAAAGTCTAATTTTAATGCAATTTTGGTCACATGACAGACACATGATGGTATATGAAAAGTCACAAATCCCTATATAATCTTTATTTGTTCTTTTCTCCAAGAAAACCCTAAACCTACATTCTTATCCTTTGAGAGTTTATAGCCGCCAAAGGATTCAGAAGTCCAGATCAGGCAACTGAATCACTATTTTTGTTTTAAGATCTTATGGATTATTAGATTTCTTAGAGTTTGTTTGTTGAATTTGCGATAGAATTGGAAAACATACATATCAAGTTTGGAGATTTGACTCTGTTGGTCAAAGGAGATCTTGGAAGATCAGACTCAGGTAATCAAAATCATATCTTTCCTTTAAAGTCTTTCAATCTATGAATTATCTTAGGATTTTCTTTTGTTTTGAAGAAGAATTGGAGAAACGGTTCTAATTTTCTTGGAGATCTAAAGAGTGGGTGTTTAAGAAAGATTAAGAATCATATTAGGTAATTGAATAACCATTTTTCTTTTAAGATATACAATTTTATAGTTCCTTAGAATTTTATGTTGTTTGAAGGGAGATTGGATAAAACCCTGATCATCTGTAAATCTAGTTTTGGTGTTAAAAGGATTTAGAATTGAATTTGGGTAAGTATTTTAAAGTTTTAATCTTTATGATTTTATAAAAATGGTAGTTGTTGATTTATGGTATATATGGTGTTGAATGAAATTCTAGGGTTTGGAGAAGTGGTAGAGGAGATTTGTTGAATTGAAGGATTTTGGTTGTGCTTAAGTAAAAAGGTATAGATTCTATATGATGTTGAAATTGGGGTTTTAGATATGAATGGATTTAGGTTGATCTGATGAGATCTATTTTTAATTTTATCTATTCATGTTATCAGTTCTCTTGAATTAGAGTTGTGTTATAAAAACATATTTGGATGATTTAGAGTATTGTTCCTGGAATTTGATACAGGTACAACCTTACCTTGTTTGTTGTATGCGCTTGTAGGTTTAGATTTGTTTGTTGTGTATAGGATTAGAATATGAAATTAATCTAATTCTATATAACATATAAAATTATTTTATTGCTTGTGTTTGACTTTGGTTAGTAAAGACTACGCAGAGTGTGATACTAACGAGACACCCAAGTGATCTATGTGTGAGGTTGTCCCAAGTGGACTCGTGCATAGAAATGATTCCGGTAGATTAGGTTTTGGCAGAGGCCGTAGTGTGTGGATAATTCTCCAACACCAATATATTTATAATTACCCATTTTCTATATTGATCGTTTTTCAGGGGTTATGAGAAACTCCAGGTTTGGAACTAGAGTACTATAATTCTAAACTGTGTTGTTTGCTAATTAATTAAAAATAATAACTTATGTTCATTGCATTAGGATTAGTTGCATGAAAATATATATATATATATATATGTATGTATGTATGTTGTATGGCATTTGCATTTTGTTTGTGGTTTGACATATTGGGCAGTTTCGCTCGTTCTTTTATCATTTTCAAGACTAGGTGAAGATCCAGTTATGTATGACATATCAAGATATGGCATTTATGTGGATGGGAAAGAGGACGCTAGTAGAGTAGACTATCCTACTAACATTTAAGATGTTATGATCTTAAAGATAGACTTAGAAGATGATGTGAAGTTTTGAAAATTTACTTTTTATAAACTTTGATATTGTTATAAGTTTTATTTGAGTTTTTTTATTATTAAGTATATTGGTTTTGGTTTATGCCAACAAGGTGTTTTCTTCAAAAGAATTTATTTCATGAGATAACTTAAATAGGTATCTTTTATGAGAATATATGGAGTTTTATATTGTATATACTTGTTGTTTAGATTTTTAGCCTTGGCTTGTTCTTAAAAGAGAAGGACACGTGGTGAGTTGTAATGTCCCTATTTTAGGGCGTTACACACTCCATAAATTTTTGAAGTCGAAATAACTAGGATTGATATTGTAACTTTAGCCTCGTCGAAATTGAGAAACCACCACTGGTGCCACCACCTATGGGCGGATTTAAGGAGGAGACAGGGGCCTCGACCCCCCTAAACCGAGAAAATTAATTTTCGAAGGTTTTTTGAAAAGAAAAAAAAAGTTATATGTATATTATAAAGAGAGAACTATGACATAAAACTAGTGTAGTGTAGTATAGTGGTTAAAAATTTATCCATAAGGTCATGGGTTCAAATCCAAGTACTTCTTTTTTTTTTTTTTTCAATATGCATTTATTACACTAGCTACTTCTCTCTCTTACACTAATACTTTCTCTCTCTCTCTCTCTCTCTCTATATATATATATATATATTAAATTCTATCATCATAAAATTATCAAACTAAATAAATTCGTATTAATAACTATTTAGGTTCAAAGTATAGCATCAGGCAATAATTATTATTATCCATATTACAATTGAATATTATTGCACACTAATCATAATTTGATTTAATACTTTTTTTCTTTAATTAATGTTATTCAAATATACATAAATTATTGAATTACTATCCTATCTACATATATTTTATAATCTATTTGTTCTAAAAATAATCACATTGCATATTAATTATATAATATGTAAAAACATATCTACAAACCTATTACTTATATTAAGATAGTGTATTATATGAAATATGAAGAGTGTGGAGGGGGAAAAAAAAACAATAGATGCTGAAAATTTATGAATAAATAAAAAACATATTAATATATTTAAAGTAACTTTTCAAGTTAGTTTATAACTATCAGTTATACTTAAAAATTACAACTATTACATGGTTTTACAAAAATTAATTTAAAGCAAATGGAAACCGATAAGTGTATTTAGTCATGCAAGTAGTATAGTTGGTAAGTCAAGGTTGTATTCCGTAGAGAATGCAGGAGTAGCACCTACTTGTATTAGTTCTATTCATAGATAAGTAAAAAAATTAAAAAATTTATTTCAAAAAGTTAACTACTCTACAAAAATTAGGATATAAAACACCTAAATTAATCTTAAATTAAAACAACTACAAAAGAAGAATCATAACTAATTTGATCTTAAATTACAACTTAATTATCTTGCAAATTAACAACTTGGATGTTCTTGTCAAGTTCGGTTTTTGCCTTTTTGGTCCTCAAGCGCTGCTCCACTTCATCCAAATTACTGCTTCGTAGAATTGGGCGTTTGTCAAGTATTGTTAAGGATGTTGATGATTCGGTTAATCGATCCGTGACTTTATTATTAATCGTCTTAACAGTTAATCATTTTTTTAATTTTTTTTAGTTTTCAGTTTTTAACCAATTAACTTAATGATTGTAATAAATCAAATTACTAGTTATAATAAACCTTATTTTTTAGTTTTATCATAATCTTTCTTTAATTATTATATATATTATAAGAACTAAAAAAAGGAAAATCAAATTAAAGAAAAGGAAAAAACAAGACTTTTATGTATCATCATCAACAAAATCAAACTAAATTAATTACACGTTAACTCTATCAACATAGGATAAAATATAATACTTTAATAAAAATCCAAAAAACATTACCATATATAAATCATATGATATATATATATAAAATAATTACATTATATGTAAATTATATATAATATATTTCTAAATATTGAAACGGTAATCGTTAACGTTGATTTCTGTGGTTACAAATCAAAAACGAAACCAAAACGAAAATGAGAAAAAATAAAACTTGTAATCCTAAACCAAAATCAATAGACTAGTTTTTGGATTGATTTTCTAGTTTCAGATCAGTTTTTCAATTTCATTGATATATATATATATATATATATATTTGACACTTACTTATCTTGAAGCTGCCATTATTAGTGAAATCACTTTAGCCCAGAATTTTTCGTCAAGTTGAAGCACGGCAGCTCAACTTTTCATCTGGGTAGTTAAATGTCTTCATAGGCGCTCTAATTCATGTCGATTCGATACAACTCGTGCTGTGCTCGATGGGTACTCTAAAATTCATGTGCATATGTGTATGAGATGTGCCCATGTAGAATTTGGGCTACAAATCAATCGAGTCAATCTGAATTTTTAAATGCTTGAGTTCGACTCATTTAAAATTTAGCGAACTTGAATTCGAGTCAAGCTTTTTATCGAGCTTGAAATTCGGCTTGTTTAGTTAAACAAGTCTAAGTTTAAACTTGAACTCGGCTCATTTATGAAACTAGCTTGAACTAAACTCAAGTCGAGAGAAGCTTTTTATCAAGTCGAATAAGCTTTTATCAAACCTGAAATTTAAGTTCGAGCTCGACCAATTTAGATAGCCCATTTTTTTTTTTTAAACCTAAATAATATATATAAGTATTGCTATAATATATATACATTATTATTAAATAGAAATTTATTATTATTATTATTATTATTATTATTATTATACGTATATCATGCATAAAAAAAGTCATAAATATGCTAACGAACTTATTAATGAGCCTAGCTGTGAGCCTGTTCACGAGTCTAAACGAGCTTGTTCACGAGCCAATTCATGAGTTTAAATTAAAGATCAAGCTCACTTTTAAAATAAACGACTTTACTTTGGACTTGGCCTCGGCTCATTTATTTATCAAGCTCGAGCCGAGCCAAGTCGAGCTAAAGCGAGCTTAGTTCGAGTAGCTTGGAGTAGCTTAGCTCGTTTACGGCCCTACTTAAATTTAACCATTGTGCTTTGGATAGTAATTTCAATCTTCAAAACACATTAGACCGAATCATGACTTGAACTCGGATTTTTACAACTTATAAATTCATCCACAACAATTTATTATTCTTGGAAGCATTAAGTACATATATGCATATATACTTGATGACTTTTTTATTGTTATTATAACAAATTGAAGTTATGAAGACAGATTTATATTTGTAAATACGAATCCTATCGCAAAACACTATAAAGATCAAAACCTTCGTTGTAAATTTCTTTCCCCCCCCCCCCCCCCCCCCCCCCTCTTGGTTTTTCACTCAAAAACTGTCCCGCTTATTCCATTAAGCAACGGTTTCAATTCGATAAAAGCATGTAATTGGATTTCAATCTCTAGTACTAGCTAATTCTGGTGAAAATTAATTGTAAAAATTTACAATGAAAGAATCCACTAATAGAAATTCTATAGCAAAAAAAAAAAAAAAATCATTTTTTTCTTAAAATGAAAAACTAAATTTATTGCATTAAAATATTAGGTTAACGTCACTTTTCTACTTGCATTAGATTATTTAGGCTAAGTGATCAGGCCTAAGGTACTCAATCCATGATTGGAATGATTTTGAAATATTTAATTTGATAGCCTCAAACAATTAACAATTCGCTTTCATCTCCTTTAGAAAGGCTCACTCACCAAATAAAACATAATACAGGTCTTAGGCCTATGATAAGTTTATTCGAATGATTTTAAGACGAGAAAACATAATCATATTGAATCATCAATATGGTTTAACAGATCCTGTCAAGTGTATCATGTTCTTGTTTCACACATTTAGAAAATTTAAAGATTAGAAAAGCAATGCATTTCCATAAATCTCTCTACTCTCAAAGATCAACCGAAGTCTAAACAAAGAACAAGTCAATACTTAATTAAAAATAATTAGTTTAATATTTAATAACTTATTTACCTATCACAGATATATTTAAGCAACTAAAATGTCAATTCTCCACCTAACCACTTTCCCATAAATCCCCCACAAGTATATTTGAGCTACTGAGATGTCAATTCTCCACCTAACTACTTTCCTCTAGATCCTCTCTTCTAATGTTATCCAATGTTACTTTTTGGAGCTCACATGCGGTGCAACACTTATGTAGTATCACTTGACAGTATTAAGCAAAATCCCACATCTATAAATGCAAAATTAGAAAGATCAACTTTTGCAGGGAAAATAAATAAATAGCGATTTGAAACCTTTACTAACGAATCATTTGAGGAAAAATATAACATTTCAACGTCTCTCTCATGTCTTGTGGTTTAATTTCCCTAAGCAATTGTAAGTTTACACACTACTAAAGCACGCTGGATTTGTTACCATTCGATATGTTATCTTAGTTTGCTTGTGCGCACAATTCATCGACCAAAGAATTTGGAATTGATCATGGCAATACTAGAAGGAATAACTGCAATTATATATATATATATATATTGTCATTAAAAAAAAATTCATGGTAGCTTCGATCCTGATTACCACCACAAAAGAGTATAGCTATCCTCCATCATATTTTGCGGTGGAAATCATCAAGGTAATACCATACCCATAATTGAGCGGGAAGTCATAGGCCGAAACCTTACCAACTGAGTCATCATCTACTGCTAACTGCAACTATATTTCAAAATTATTATTTATATACTGAAAAATTCCTTAAAGTAGTATAGTGCAGGTCCACTTTTTATTACTTTTGTAAATTTGCTCATTTCTTAACCATAGCCAAAATTAAAACCATGCCTAAAAGATGACGCAATAATTGCTCATTGATTAATATATATATATGTATATACAAGTATAAAAGATTAGATATATAAATTAGTAAATTTGACAAAATCTATCAAATATGACACATAGCAATTCCAAACTTTTAAGTATAAAATTAAAAGAACGTAGGTGCTTTTATTCAATAAATTTAAATAAATAAATGAAAGTACTGATAAAAGAAGTGATATAATTCAAATACAACATGTGATTTACTTTTATTGCATTTGTAAGGATTATATTGACTTGCATATCCCAAAAGGTAGACTAAGAATTTCCCTATAAATAATTAACATGTTCATATGGTTGTCTTTTCTTATGAGATTACGATAAGGATTCGGCAAACAAATACATGTTGTAAACGCATCTCCATCTACTTCATAATACTTGCAATCCATACCAACCCAAATACCAACCGCAACTTACAATAATTTGTTTTAATTAGAGTTAAATGTGGACCATCTAATAACATACTGCTAAAAACTTTTATTTCACTTTCTTAATATGATGATAGAAGCAATTTACCTGCATATAAAGCCAGACAGGCCTCAATTTTTTACCAAGAAATTTCCCCTCCTTTTCCTTTAAATAGGTAATATGATATGAAGGTTTTCCTTTTTCTAGTGACAATTTCCAATCTTGTACTTGTTTCATTACCAGTGATAATTCCTAGGTTTCAAGATGATGTCCTGATAATAAAAACATGCAAAAAGACCCCATATCCCTATCTTTGCAACTCAACCCTCATGGCATACCCGAACAGTTCCAGCTTAAAAGTTCAAGGTCTAGGGGCAGTAGTCTTGAATTCAACACTAGCAAATGCGATCGATACGTTGAATTACATTCAGGAGTTGATTGATGTCAACACGGATGAGAAAATGGAGCGACCCTTGGCTGATTGTGCTGAATTATACATTCCAATTGTGAAGTATACTATTCCTCAAGCCATAGTAGCTTATAACAAAAGCCAATATGAATTTGCAAGCTACTGCTTATCAGATGCTAGCCAGCAAGCTGATAAATGCGAAAAGGAGTTCTCGGGTTCGATCAAATCACCATTAACAGATAGGAACAGGCTTGCAGGAGAACTATGCCAAGTCTCCATAGCAGTTATCAAGACAGTGCAAAAGGGTTAAGAGTAAGACTATACATGCTGAAGGAAAAGGCAAGTAGTTGTCTAAAAGTAGTTTTATTACAACCATGTAGGCTATTCTAGTTATTGTTGTATAAAGCAGTATAACTTGCATGATGTTTCAAGACATAATTATGATATAACTTTACACATTTGAACAAATGATGGAGGAGACATTACAGTAATAAGGTATGTTTAGTTCATCATATCCTCCATTCCCTAGTATATTTGTATTCAATTTGATGGGAGGAAGTTTATAATCTATGCAAACAGTAAAGATATAATTGGCCTTGAACATTAGTGGGATGGATGAAGTCATGCTCTGAAAAAATTGCAAAATTTGAAGATAAATTATGAACACCTTTATATTGTAATATTAAAATTACAGAAAGAAAAGAGAGAGAGAAATAATAATTCAATTGGAGTTGAATTGCTCCTCTTACATCTTTAATTTTGGTTTCAAAATTTGGAGTATGCTCTCATGGCTTCAACTATTAATTTGATAAAACTTGAATGCCACACCATTAAGTTATATTATAGTGTCAACTAAACGAATGGAAAAATAAAAATTAGATGAGAAGGGCTATGTGAAATGTTAAAAGTCATACTTCTTTTCATGTTGCAATATGGAAAATGCCCTACATAATGGTTACCTGGGGGAAACTTTAAAGAATGAAGTGTTTGCACACTTCTTAGAAGTACTCTATTAATCCTTATCATCGGATATTATAATCTAGTAGTATAATTACAGGTACCTCAAGTGGGATGTGTTGAGTTTGACTTCTTCTTCCCCATTATAATGGCAAAAAAAAAAAAAAAAGAGAGAGAGAGAAAACTAGTGCCATCAACAAGCACACTAGCAATTCCTATTAAAAGAGTTGGAAAATAAATAAATAAGTCTATGGATTTAGCACACAATCCACAAATCTATATATGAGAGACAATATGTTAATATGAATTATTAACAAGTCAACCAGTGGAGAACTATGTATGTATGTATGAAATAAAGAAGAGTGCTAAAATGAACATATATTCACCATATTTGCTTTTAGATGTAATGATAGCTTTGTTACGAGAGAAAAAATTACATACGAAAAATATAACATTATCCTCTATGAAGACTACGTTACTAATTTCACCATTTATTTGCAACAGTTCACATATCATTTATTTATATTTGAACTATTAATAAATTTTATGTTTAATATGAATTCAACCTTGAATGTGAATAGGCTGGGGCAAACTTTTTCCTGGTATTGCATTACCCAGCCGGCTTTAACCGCGGCCCATGGGCCATAAAGAGCCTTGACCGCCAAACTTTCGGTCGATCCGGCTGCCTATCGTTTCTGGAGAGACGATAGAGCCCATGTTTATTGCACTTGGTTCATCAAATAATGAATAATGCAGGCAAAACCAGTCTAAGCCTAGCGTCGTGGCATATAGACCCATTAAACTCAATAAGACTAAAGAGAAAATCGAGAGATGCCTTGATGGAAGGTTTATCCTTTACCTTCAGCAAGCTAGAATATATATTTCTACACTTATACCAAGTCATTGAATCACATATTCCTTCCCCCCCACCCCTTCCTTTTTGGTTATCTGGTAAATAGTGGGCTGTGCATCGATAATGAGAGTTGCACACAGGTGACAAATCACAATCTCAGAGGAAAAAAATTCCTTCCTTTTATGGTTTAGTGGAATGGAGAAAGGCTCGAAAGAAATAGCAATTCTTTTATTTTATCATTAAGGTTATTTTTGAAAAAAATAAATATACATATTTTTCATAAAGAATACTAATTTTTCATAATAAAAAAAGTAAGGATTTTTTTTCTATTCCATATTCATAAAATATATAAATTTTTTTAGTATTTTTTGCAAATCAAATAAAAAAATAACTATTCTATGATAATAAAAACAGAATATCAATTATATTTCTATTTCTATAAACCAAAAACAATGTTAGTCTCGTTCGAATGGAAATGAACGTATTCCACAATAAAGCTTGATGGAGATCGGTCACTAAAACATCATTCACCGGTGGGAGTAACGAGCGGGGCTGGGGGTGACAACAAGAAGGCAAATCATATCAATTGCCTAGAAGACAAAGGAACGAGGGCCCTCCGAATATTCTGTGGAAAGTCGAAACATCCGAATCGTTTGAAACGGCATTCAATGTAATCATACTGATCCAAAGAAATTAACAACACTTCGACTTTGTTCAACCCCCTCTGAGGTGTTCAAAGTAAATGCAGTTGACATTGACAAGTCATCCTTCAATTGCTTATATTAAATTCTTTCGATTATTTACCTTTTTTCTCCTTAATGGCCAAGTTGGAATTAGGATTACTTAAATATGTTTTGAGTTTTATTTGAACAACTTAGTTTTCAATCATCATTCATTGAAGACCTAGAGAAGATTTTCTTTCTATGGTTCCCTATTCTTATCAGGCTTTCCCCACCCTAGCATGCATCATACCAATTTTCCTTTAATCATGGATCAATTTCTTAGATGAATCATAGGGCTTGTTTCGATTGTCATTTTAACATCGTTTTGGCATTATTTTCAAACCGAATCAATACTGAACCACTAAAAATATGATACCAATAAAAAATCGACAATTTTACTCATAAATTGACCAAACCGAACTAATACTAAATCGATGCTAACACCAAAGTAATATCGAAATGATATTGAACCTGAATCGGTGCATTATACCCTAACCATAATTTTCCATATCCTCCCAATTTTTCTTTTCTTAACTCTACTGAATTTACAAGTCAATAATTAAAAATTCATTTATTTAGATTTATAAAATGTCTTGTAACATCATTATAACATCATCCATTTATCTAATAATCTTAGGTTGAGATTCCCATAGGCCAAGCGGACTCCGAAGCCAAATTTTCTTATTTTTATAATAGATGACATATACATCATTATATATTCCCTTTTCAGATATACAGGTTAAAAAATATTATTTTTATAATAAATAATTTACATATCGTTTTATATTTCCTTTCTTAAGAGGTACAGTTCACCCACAAATCAGACCCAACAAGCCGGACTGAGTTCCGGATCGGTGAGCCGCAGGATCAAAATCACTAATTTTTAAAATAACTAAGTTATATGTCATTTTATATTTCCTTTTTTAAGGTACAGGTTCACCCACGAATCAAACCGTCCAGATCGATGAGCTGCCGGAGCGGATCGCTGCTGATCAGGGGATGAAACCCAACACATGAAGATGTCTAATCTCCACCCTGTACCGGTACTTTAAAAAGATACTAATATATATTTTTATAGTGAGACCATTTGTCCCAAAATTTTTATTTTTTATTTTTTTTTTTTTTGGGCCTGACCAAAATCTTAATTTATTTATTAATATCTAAGATTTTAAAACACCCATACCCTCGAGCAGTGCCGACAAAGACCAGCAGTGTTTGGCATGAATCAGGATACCCATAGACTGCTAATCTTAAATTCCGGCAATGCTTTTTCCATGATACGACCATGACAAGGACCCCTACACGCGACACATAAGCTCAAAGGTTGCCCATAGGCCTTGACCCTGAACCTGAACCTGAACCTGAACCTGAAGGCAGATCATTATGCTTTGTTTTTGTCAAATAACATGTGAGACCATGTGCTAGAACCTTCCTTGAACCCTAAACCATTAAAAGCCTCCAGCAGCGCACATGGGCAAGATTACAAATTTTAAATCCTCCTTAGAATACACGTAAAATATGTTATTGTATATTTATTGAAACTTAGATTATAGAATGAGAAAGATTAATCTATAACCAATTGACCAAATTTTTGCAATTTCATCAGATTCCAGGTATGGAAAATATCTTTGAAGGGCTTTGACCAAAAGGTCCATAATTTTTCATTATAGTCGCATGTTTAGATTTAGCCTATGCAACATTAACACAAATAGTGGATATAAGTCTCGATTAATTTCATAACTGACTAACCTTCAGGTGCATTTTCCATTGTAAACATGAAAATGTTTACAAGGAGTTCTCTAGGTGGCTCAATCCAATCAGTGATCTAAAAATTCATTAGATAGTACACACCACGTTTATAAATATACAAAAAGAGTAGGAGCATGATCCTAGATGACATGTCTCGAGCACAACGGTAAGAAAGAATGGTTTACATAAAAAATGGAACAACACAGAGGAACACAAGTGGCATAATCTAGAAATGAAGCTGCTAAGGAGGCAACTGATATGAAGTTTCAAAATCAAAACAAAACAGAAGAACACAGAAAAATTGCAGGATAATTTTACCTCACTCCCCCAAGATCACGTAGTATACACAAGGGGACAAATTATCCATGAAAATGGCTCCAACTGGCCAAATTTACAGGGAGAGAGCATGAACCGTAAATTAGTCTGCACCAGTACTGCAAAAATGCAGATTCTTATTTTTCAACAGCACGCCGCACACGTTATTTCATGTTCCACTATATTAACATGTCTATCCAGCTGCTCTACTTCATCTCTCTTGTACATCCGAACCAGCAACTTGTGCTACTACACTGCCCAAGTTCACACGGCAAAGCAATCAGTCTTTACAAGCCGCACTACTAGTGAAGCGAAATTGGACAGAGCAGAGGAAGGAGAAGACCAATGTATAACATTTAAGACCAATGAATCACATTTTCAAACATACCTAGGAGGATCATAGGCAGGTGCATTCATCGAACCGACAGCTGCATTGGGGTAGTATTCAACTGATATGAGATTTTCCTCTGATGCTCTTGCTGACTCTGGAGAACCATTAAAGCTCATAGAAGACGGTTTTGCTGCTGGTGAGAGTCCTGCAAAGATTCAGTTTGGAAGAGTTACATATATTCTCACCCTTTCATGCAGTCTTAATAGGTAACTATGGCTTGATAAGAGGAGAGGTTATTGACATATGAATGATGGTCAAAAGCCAATAAGCATGTCTTGCGTAGGTGTTCTAAGATAAATGCAATAATCTGCAGAATACAGCTTGCAACATCAAATGAAACTCAAAATAAAACATAGCAGCAAGGGAAAGAGAATTGCTTCATAAAAGTACTCTTCATACTGCATCATTTTCATTACATTTACCTTTAAGAAGGAAATTTAGACAGAAAGAGCTCAAAAGTCATAATGTTATTGAAGACCTAAACCTATGAGAAGTGAGAACCATTGTCTGCCCCAGCCACATATCAAAACATAGAAGGTAATCTGAGAAATCCAGAACAGATGCAATTTAGAACTACATCACTGTTGATGTACAATTTAGCCTAGCTTTTTATAAAGGGGATATGCCCATGCATGTCAATAGATTCCACAAGAAGTTTCAAGCAATTTTTCAGTTAATCAATCTTGATACAGGCATACACACCATAGCAACAAGAATAATGCATCAAGCAGACTTATTGAAGTTATAAACAAATCAAAACTCACATCAATTCTCACCTTGAAACAAAATCACAACAAAGAAAATAACAGTGAACACCATCGCAATCACATTGTTGCTTGATGAAGATGACGATGACTTAGCCATTTTAGCCTTCTTCAATGCCTTCATTCGCTCAACCCTAGCACGCTTCAACATGGCAAGTTCAGCAATCTCCTTGATCAGCTTTTGATCAGCTGCATCTAGAGATGGACCCCTTGGTGGGCGAGGAGGTTTCGGGGCCTTTTTATTACTCATTGTTTTACGTTTCTCCTTCACTGCCTTCTTCTCGCCACTATCCAATGCCTCTCCTTCATCCTCTACTCTATTTGCTACCACCATTTTTGCATCATCCACTTTATTATAGTTAACTAAATTGATATGGTAACTTCTTCCATCTTCACTAGATAAGGAAGCATCATTAATCACACCAAACACCTTAGTTAAAGACTTATCTGCTTGCTTTTTTGTATCCAGATTAGGACTACTAACGGGACTCATGCTTCCCTCACCGCAAGGACAGCCACGTTCAAGATCAACATCAAAATCCCTCTCTCTAGAAGCAGTAATCTCCATAGAAATCACTATCTAAATACTCTTCCCCTACCCACAAAATGATCTAATTGATACTAACAAAATATTTCAAGCAAGACCAAAACTTTAATCACTCTGCACTAGTGTCTATTATCAACCCATAACATCAGATTGCTTGCTTATCAGAAAGAGAAACATATACTAAAGCAAAGCGGTTACAAAAACTTGTAACTTCAAGAACAAGTTGGAAAACTATTTAACTTGCGATGAAGGATATGGTATCTTCAAATTGTAGCTAACTTATATTACAAGTTTGAAAATCACTTCTTCACAGATCAACTCAAGATTTAAAGTCTCTTTTTTTCTCCAATCCTCAAAATCCTGCATTTATAACGCATAAAACATTATCAGAAAATCTGCAGGCAAAAGGGTACAAGAAAAATTCAATGCAGCTTCAGGATAGTTCAAAAAAAAAAAAAATAAATCGAATCTTTAAGCTCAAATGCACCCTCGGAGACACTTCCAGCGAGAGATTCGAGCAACCAGAAAACAATTTTTAAAATAAAATCACTTTGAGATTATGAGAATCATAAACTGTAAGCAAAAGGGTACGTGAAACAAACAATGTAGCTTCAGAATAATTTACAAAAGAAGGGGCAAAAAAGATGGAACTTTAAGCTCAAAAAAAACCTCGGACAGGGTTCTGATATGGCATATTAAACACCCAGAAAATGAAAAATCATAGCTTCAAGAGAAGTACTTCCAAAAATGAAAGATTTTAAGATACCAATTACAAGGTTTACAGTATTCCGGCAGAATTTAAAGAAAACAGTTACCTAAATCCTTAAAATAAAAATAAAAATCATGCTTAAAAAACTATAAATAAAAATAAAATACAAAAACCTACCTTTCTGAGAAAAGGAAGTGATACCCAGATCCGCTGCCGATTGGAGAAGCAAAAAAAACACTAGATAGGGTAACGAGAGAGAGAGAAGGGGGGTTTATGTATGGAGGGGTAATTAGGATTACGAAGGTACTGGGAAGTTTGAGAGTGGAACAAATCTTTACTTGTTGGCGTGTGTTTGTTTTTATCTTGGAAGGAAAAAAGAAATATTTGAAAAAAAATAAAAAATAAGAAAGATTTACATTTGAAATGTCAATGTGTCTTCCTGTTACCGTGTTAGAACTATTAAAGGAAAAGCTTTCTTTTTTTTTTTTTTAAATTAAAGATGATGATTGAGGAGAATAGTGTTAAAGGGGAAGGTACACCGACACATGGAAGCTGGAGGAACCTTATATTTTGCCAAATGGCATATGCTTTCTGTGTTTTTTAAGGATAAAAGGAACCTTATATTTTGCCAAAATAGATGGTGAAATAGTATACGTCGATGCCTTACTGGTATCAAGGTTATGAAAGATATATTTATTTATATTTATATTAAAATAATATGTATAAATATATTTAATTTATTTGATTTTTTATAAAAATATTAATCTTTTTATTTATATTTATCTTTATAAATAATTTATTAAAAAATTAAAAAAAAATATATTTACCCAAAAAACGGGAAAAGGAAATTAATATTATTTTTTTAAAAAAATTACAAAAATGCCACTGAGATAAAAATAATCTCAAAAATAGGCAAGTTGAACTCGTCTCTTGAAGAGACGAGATCGTCCACTAATGACCTCGTCTCTTAAAGAGACGAATTCAACTTACCTAGTCTTAGGATTATTTTTTCATATCATGGATTTAAGTAATTTTTTTTTTAAAGGTGGTTATTTTTTCCTTAATCCCAAAAAAACTAGCCAAACACACCTCAAAATTTACATTTTGAATTTTAGTTTTTCCTTTTTTTTTTTTATGGTGATGGTCCTTATGTTTCAGATTTTGGCTTCCTGTTGCTTTGTTGTGGGGCAACTTGCTTTTGCTTTTCTTTTCTTTTCTTTTTTTTTCTTCCTTTTGACATAATTATATGGTATCAAATTTAGTGTTGTATTAGTTAGTAAACTTTCATATAATTAACAGTCACATAAAAATATAATTTTGTATTATTTTATAAAACTTGCCTTAACTATATATGGTATTAAATTATTATCTAAAATTGTTGTAATTTATTGATGTATATATATATATATGAATACTGGATTTTTTTTTTCTTTTACTTTTCTAGGTTAAGGAAAATTTATTATTTTAATAAAAAATTCCAAAAATCCAAAATTATGCAAAAAAAAAATCCCACAAATAATTTACTTCAAATGATTTTGCCCTACTAAGTACTACATATACAAACTTTATTGCATTTCCAAGTACAAGTCTAGGTACAATTTTATTCACCTAAACCTATGAATACAAAGTAAAAATAAGTTCTAACAAGTATATATAGCAATAATAAACTAATAGGATTATATATTTAGTTTTCTCATATTCTGTAATTTTACAACTTTGTTTATTTTATTACACGTGTCTTAAGCTTTGTTTTTTGTACACATGTTGTTTTGTATATATATAAGATTCTGTAACAAGAATTAGTTATGAGATAAATAGTCTCAAAACAAACTTTCTTCATATTGTTCTCTCTGTTTTCTGTTCGAACATTTTACATAAAAGAATTCACGGAGATTGAATATCTTCATCCTCATATAAACAGCAATTTGAATCATTCAGCCTAAACTTCATTACTTAACAACTCAATCCAAAACCATGCAAACAAACTCCAAGCTCCATTACATATCAAATTGAGCATAATCAGGTTCCAACAATACATTAACAAGAACAAAATGAAAGGTTCGATTAAACCTTCAATAATATGGCTAAACCTTTACAAGTACATAAGAGCCAGAGGTGAAAATACTTATACAAATAATCAATACATAGAATAAAAAGTAAAAAAAAAAAAAAAAAAAAAGAAGAAGAAGAAGAAAACTGCTATCTACTTCTCCTCACTACACTTCCTTATCGACTCTTGCTATAAGGTGTAGCCAATCCAACCAAGTAAGTTGCATGCCTCTCCAACTTTCATCCAGTGAACTATAACGACGACTCATATGCATCAAGATGGGATTATGGTCATCCGAAGTTAGACCCTCAAGACGCCTTTTTTATGTAGTGTTAATGGGCTCTGAAGAGTTGCAGTAGAGCTCTCAACTACTAGATACAGCATAAGATCTCACTCATGTAATCAACTACCTTCTTAAGAACTTAGGAGCTGCACCAAGCCCAATCAAGAAACATGATTTAAATTCTATCGAGACCTCAATCATAGGACTTACTCAGGCATAAAAGCCGACAGCCTTCAAATTTAGCTTTCAAATTGTTAAGGCCGGCCTTTGTTCAACAACAATGTATAGAATAATATAGGCTGCTTAAACACTGGCGGCTCAGATGTTGCATTTGCCGGTCTTTATATAATTTCTTCCGAATATATATATATACTCAATTTCAAGATTTGCTTCCAAGAAAATTAAATCAGCCTCAAACTAAAGAATCAATACTCTACAATGTTAGGGCACTCACTTTAAATTCCTTGAAGCTGTGATTAGTATGATTGAATTAGTTCCTTGCTTCCCCACATGTAAGATTTGATTTCTCCATGTCTAGTGAAAACACAACACTCAGCTACAACCTGTACCATGTAAAACTAAGTTAGGAAAAAAAAAACAAGAATATTTTACAAAAGTTAAACAAGGGATGCCTCCCATGGAGCGTTTAGTTTAAAATCGATTAGCTTGACTTTCCCTTTTCTCATGCTTATGGAGGCTCAAAAAGCTTTGATTTTCTAGGTCCAACCCAAGGATTTTCTGTAAGCTTCAATCCTTTTTGAAATACATTAGCTTTTTCACCATTAATTGCTCTCAAAAGCTAGATAAATGAGACGTCATTAGAAACATCAGTTCTATTTCTCTCCTTACACTTCCTAACATATAGGATATTCTCCTCATCCCCTATTCCCATCAATATCCTTTGTCCTCTCACATCAATTAGAGCTCAAGTTGTGGCAAAAAATGACCAGCCAAGGATAAGAATTAAAGTCTTTGATAATTTCATATGAATATCCTCATAGCTAATAGTTATTATAAGATGATAGCAATTTGATTAGTAAAACTATGGTAGACTATGTTTTTCCCACACTCAATCACTATATTTCTCTCAAACACTGCTCTGCTTATAGTGATAATTATAATCTAGGATTTTTAGTAGTAAATTAGTTAATTCTCTCAATCTTGATTGCCTAAATAATAGTAGAAGCCAAAACATGTTTAGTAGTTAAGTAATTTTCATGGAATCGATACTTATTCATCACTTTATTACTTGTTGCGATCCAATATACTTACTGGAAAAAATCACTTTTATTTTTATATGTATATTTGCAACGGATCATATATCGGTGCATTCTTTTGCTTCGTAAAATAGTATGATTGTAACAATATTATCGAGTTTCCTTTATATTTGTAACTCTCTAGATTTCATTTATTTTAGCCATATATATTATTTATCGCATAAATTATATGAAAAACTAGTCAAAATAAGAGATTTTCATTTAATAATATAGTAAAAGAATTCTTTAACAAATTATTTAAAGATCTTATAAGTTGAATAGTTGCTTAATCGAATTTTCATTTGTAATTTTGGGGAAAGATCCCAATTATTAGTGTCATCAATTTAGCCCCTAAAACTTTGGTTGGACTTGTTATTCTCCAGAATCTTGTGGATCAACAAAATAAGTATTCGAAATTTATATATAAAGTGACAAGTGGACACACAATTTGACAGCAAACCTGAACTTTTACAAGTTGCGTTCCGTGTGGCATGGTTGCCGTGTTGACATTAAATTTAGGCATGAATTAACACTTTCTATCGAATCGACAAACTCTAGTGCGGTTAAGGCTTAATCCAGGCCAATAATTACAACAAAATTATCTAACTTTAAGGTATTAACGTATTGAATAAAAAAATTAATATTTTACAAAGTAATTTAAGGGGTATTCGTTGTAAAAATAATAAAAAGCATTTATATAAATAAAATTTACAAAGGATTAATAATTCATTTAATCATTTTATGAGAAGTTGTTCATCTTTTTTACCACTCAAACTTACTAATAAACAATGACACCATATGATGTAACTATCTCAATAATAAAGTATAGAAATCTTATTGGTTTATTCATAAATCTAAGAATCTAATTAATTTAAAATAAAATGTAGAAGCCAAAGTAATCAATACTGGTATTCAATTGGCCAAAAAAAAAATACTGGTATTTAGAATGGCTTAATCATAAAAACCACCTGATACAGGCATTGTAAATTGTATAAATTTCCCCATATTTGTACTAGGTTTGCATTAATAATTCATTGATGCTATAATAAAGAACATCTTATTAAAATTTAATCACCACTAAATCTACAATATTGTATAATTTTGGTAAATTTATTCTAAGAAAATTAAATGGTTCAAAACTATCAAAATTCAACTATTTTAATGCGGTGGTAATTATACACATTGAATCATAAGAAAACTCGACGTCCTTGGCTAATAATACTTTAAAATTCTAAGATAGGTTTAAATATTAATGGGAAAAAAATCGATTAATAATTTTACAAAGTGCATAATGCAATGATGTTCCATTTGCTTCTGCATGAAATATAGCAGGAGGAAAAAAGAATTTTACATGTGGAATAAAATGGGTCCTGGGAAAGGAGATATACCTACCAAACAAGTCTTGATAGGATGTATCGAAATTAAATTTAGGACTATGGATGCTTTGTGGTGGGGTGCTTAGTTGGCTCTGCCTTTATGAAGATGAAGATAATTTTGTGCCGTCCCTACTTAGTGCTCAACCATAAATTTTTGGGTCTCTTCGTTTACCATCCAACAAAGTACAAATATATTAGTTCTGTTGTTTTATATTTCTACATTTTGCAAAAATTAAATGATCGTCTTTTATTTTTAATTTAATTTGGGACTTCTTTTAGGTAATTAAAATATGTTTGACAAGAAACAGATCAAACACAAATTAGACACAAATCAAATGACTAAAAAGATCAAACAAACCATACATAGATTAAATATAAATAACAAATAAATATAAATACTGATAAAAAATGTTCCATTCAAACAAACTTTATTAATGTGCCAAAAAGTCAACAACGCTAGTACTGCAACCTTAGAATGGTCCATCAGATTTTGGAGAGTATGTAATCTGCTAGGTGGAGTATTTTTCTATTATAGTTAATAGAGTGACGTTAATGGTTGTGCTAAATATATAATATGAAAACCACTTAATATTGGGTATTAAATCATTATTGAAATGAATCTAGAATATTTTTTTCATATTATTTGTCTTATAAGGAAGTACCTCTTTAAAAACAGCAAAATGGATCATCACTATTACAACATCCACATTCATCATTCTTGACATGGATACTTAGGCGAAGGATCTTACTTGTGAGAGCATCCACAACCCATAGGACCACTAAAAAATCCTTAAAATGTCATATCAAAATTTTGTGGATCTTTTTTTTTTAAAGAACCTCATCATTTTATCTCTAAAATCCTTCACATAAAGTTCTTCACAACCGTTTTATAATTTTATAATTCATGTAATAATAAAAATAACATACAACATACTTAAAAAAAATGCTTTCTTAGTTGGAGAAACGGCCATTGTCAAAGGAACTGAACCTTCATAAAGGATTGCAATTTATCACCGAAGGAGCGCGGCTCCAGTCCTTATGTCTGGGTACCAATGCCAAGATACGAACGTTGGTGATGTTCTAAGGTCTTTAGTCTTTATAGATATGGAAGGTTCCTTCAACTTTTTAGAGCTCTCTGCAAAAGACCCAAAAAAGTGAGTTTCTTCGAATATTTTACTATTATTTTGTAAAAGTAAAGTATTGTATAAAAATAAATAGGACCCATAAAAGTATTAAAAAAAAGTGAAAGATCTTATGTGAAGGATCCTTACGGAATAAGTGGTAAGTCCTTTGGGAAAAAAGTTATTTTAAATATTGATATACACTTTAAAGATCTTATGAAGGACCCAATGAATGTGGAATGCTCTTAGGGTGATATTCAAATTGGAACAATACAAGAAAATATATATTTACTAATCTTACTCTTTAATTTTATTTATTAATTTTAATTTCTTTCATAGAATTGCATATGAAATATAATTTAAGAAATTTTAGTAAAACGAATTGAGTAGTTACGTCATTTCATGTTACTTACTTGTTACTCTATGGATAATGAGCATGTTCCCCATTTTTATTCTATGGATAATGATAGTCTCTCTCGATGTATAAGCATTTTAACATTCACCAAACAAAATTTATACATTACAGAATTTGTGATCTTAAGAAATTAATTTAAAATATTTTTTCATTGGTCATTTATAGTATCATATGAAAATATAGTAATTTTCTATATTAAATGAAACTACATATACTATTATACCTTGAAATTTATAGAGTACATGGTACAAATTGGGTGCAAATTGTCAAAAAGTAAATTTCAGGTGTAAAATTTAATATTTTATATCTAACTAGGCAAGGAGCATATCAAACTCTATAGCCTCTTTACTCTATACCTAGTATCCGCTCACCCTAATCACTTTCATCTACTAATCCATCCACGTTAAATAGATATTATATAGTATGAAGTCAAATAGAATGTTGAACTCAATAATATAAATGATACTTATCATTAATGTGTTGTTTTCAATTAAACGATAGCCATTATAATTGTTAACAATATTATCACATTGGAATTTAGTTTTCTCAAGTTGTACAAGGGGGATGTGATGGAGTGTAAACTAAAATAGAGGATTAAGGAAGTTGTATTATCTTTTAAAGGGTAAATATTAAATTTGGTAGTTGAACTTTGTATAAAAATTTAATTTTGGTACATAAATTTTGAAATGGTCAATTTAATGCATAATCAAACTTTTATGGCTATTTTTACTATCTCTTAACATTTATCCATATTCTAGATAACAATCCACCCTATTCTCTTCCTATATTTCCCAAAGAGTATCCTCTTGTCATTGCTACAACTCCTCTTATGTATAGAAGACTTAATTGTTTCAACTAATTTTGTCTTGCCATGACTTCATTAGGGGTAACATTAGTTCTTAACTAATTTGCTTATAGGAGACCAAACCTGTTTTTAAAGTATACCTATCTCCATAAGAGACTACTTTACTTATGGCACTCATAACATTATATACCCAAGTATATGTTCAAGTTGAATACTCCCACTTGCCCTAGAAAACTCAAGTTATAACATTTTCTCCTATCTAAATCCATGATGTCCTCACGTGAGGCAAACTACTACTATTGCTACCAACATGCAAATATGATCAACCCTAATCCACCTATTCACCTAAGATCATTTCTACTAAGACTTTAGGCTTCCTGGAATATCCCAAACCTCACTAAGTTAGAAATTAAGTTTAGATAGATTAAGTAAGTCAAATGAATAGGATGTAATTAGACAAGTTAACATAATTAGATTAGTAATTAATTAAGTTGAAATTTGATATTTCAATTCATAAAACCCTAAACAATTGTTGAAATGTTTAGTGATTCATAAACCTTAAACTTTAGTTGAATTCCAATTCCTTAATCTTCATAAAATTTGAGTTTTATTTATTTATATAAAAATATCAGTTCTTAAACTCGAACTCAAATTAAATATCATTTTGATCTAAATCAAGTTCTTGTTTTAAGTTCTTAATTTCTAACCTATTGATTCTGAAATCATTTTCTAAATACTACTAGAACTAAAGATATTAATATAAAATTCTAAACCTAATACATTTACTTTAAAATATCCTAATTTTATCCTTATCCTTCCTTATTTACTTCCTTTTTTTTGAATTTTCATTTCTCTCTCTCCCTCCTTTTTTTCTCTTCTCTTCCTTCTCTTTTCTCTCTTCTATCATCCTTAAAATCTCAATTTCAAGAAGGAACAAAAGAGGAATCAAGTAGAAGAGGAAATCAAAGCTAGAAGTAGCTCAATAATAATAATAATAATAAGTGTGGAGAAGATTAAGAGTGCATGTGATTGCCAGAATTAGATAAGTTTTGATTTTTCCTTTTTGTTTTATTTGTTGTTTTTGTTTGTATGTGTTGGTTTGATACTTGATACACACTGAGTTTGGTGAAGGAGATGATGAATAGTGAATATGGGGTTTGATGGAATGCTTTGGAGGTATTTGATATTGTTGAATGAGTATAGAAGTGTTAGAAGTATGAAAACTAGCTTGTATGGTATTTAGATAATGTTTTGATTGAAGTACGATATCATAAGTTGATAAAAATAAGGTAAAAAGATAAGGAAAACACACATCTAGGATCCCCTGTTCATCACACATGCATAAACAACAATTTTTGAATAAAACAAGCCAGATCACGGCCGTGAGGGAGAGGGTTATCTTTTGGATAAAAAATTTCTTGCGCGACATTTTTTTGTAATTTAATCATAACTTTTTCATCCGGATTTGGATTAAGGTGATTCAAAATGCTATGGAAATATTGAAAAGAGAGTTCATTTTTAAATTTTTTTTAAATTATAAAAGTATCAAGGCAAAAATTTTGATTGATTCCAGCTGCTACATATCCCAAACAAAGTTAAAACCTTGTGTTTGCTTGTTATATGTGTAGTTGAGTATAAAATAAATTTAGCTAATAAACCTAAGTTCAACTTAACTAAATAGACTTAAATGAATTAAAATAATTAGATTGATTAAGTTTAATCAACTTTACTAAATTAAGTTAGTATAGACTTAAGTTAATATAAAATAAACTTAGTTAATCAATCTTAGTCTAACTTGACTAAATAGGCTTTAGTAACCTAAAATGAATTAGATTGATTAAGTTTGATCACCTTGGCTTAGTAATATAATTAAATTATTAATTCTTTTTAATTTGGTTAGGATTAAATTAAAATGGGTTAATAGCTAATAATTGGATTAGAATGATATGTTGGGATAACCATAAATAACATGGGCAATATGTTGTTTCAAATGTGTATATGCTTAGGAAATGAATGTTTTTTAGTATGAATGAAGTGATGATGCTTTTGTAATAAAATCACTATAATCAAAGTGAAAAGAAATACTTTGACAGACGATGAGAATTGTCCATATTTTGGTAGGGTAATCCTCGCAGCCATAGTAGGGTTCCAAATTAGTGTATGATCAAATAAGATTTCAAAATGGATGTTTAATATAAAAGTTGATGTACGTTAATAAATGATTAAGTTGTTCATATATTTTAATTTCTTAAAAAAATATTTGCCTTTGAACATATTCTCTGGTCTATCTTCTAATTTTTTTGGATTGTGGATGTCATTTAACGGTATGCAGTAACTTGCTTGATGACTGTTAGGATAGGCATCCTAAAATTAATTAAAACTTAAACTCGACTTAATAATTGATAAGTGATGGTTGCACATATACCATTGAATCCGGTTTGGCAAGCGACAAACTTGTCCATGTGGACACGGTAGTTAAGCACTAAGATGTCATGATGTAATGACAATGATGAGGAAAATAGTATCGGCGTAACATCTACATGGGCTTAGAATGAGGTAGCATGTTTTAGTTCGCATTTATCGGATCGGTTGAACTAACTGATGTTATGGACTGAGACGGTAAAGTGTGTGTGTAACGACTATGAACCCTAGATGAGGTTATTTTTCTTTTTCTTGGATAGGTATAGAGATATAGGTATCCAAACTGCCTATCAATTCCTTGAGCAGCTGTTGCTCCTCAAGACTCCGGTTTCCCCTAGTTTGTTTCGAAGTGTGAGTGCTCCAGTGTTGATTTGTTTACTTTAAATTGATGATAATAACATATGCATTGCAGTTAGCTAAGCTTTTGTGCCATTCCATGTGCGTCTGTGTTACTGTGTACTGAGTTTCGACTCATTATTATTGTTGTTGTTCTTTTTTCAGGTATTGTGTTGGGGATGATGATGATACGTTGATGATGTTCATAATGATGATGATGAGTTGATGAAGATGATTGATGATGATGATGATGAAGATGTTAATGTTATGATGATAATGTTGGTGATGATGATGTTGATGTTTGATTCGGGTTATGGACGATCCTAGAGATTTTAGAAGAGAAGTGAAATGAGTTAGGACCGAAGATATATTTTATTATGTTTATGTTTTATTGTAAACAGTGGAATTGTCTTTTGAATTTATATATATTTTTAAAAAGGGCCTGGTGGTGCTCATATGTTTGTAAACATTGACCTATATTTGAGAGTAGATTATAAAATATTTTTGTAAAGTTTTGTTTCTTAGAAAGTTAGCCTACTCTGGTAGAAGTAGAGATCTTTATTATGTTTTTTTTTTTTTTATAAAGTTTGATTTCTCTGTAATGAAATCCAGTTGCTTTAAAAGTCTAAATAAATGATTTCATTAATTAAAATCGATTAGTAATGTTCAAAATAAACATATCATTTTAGGAAGCCTAAGCATGTAATACGTAAAGTATTACACGTGGCGATAATGCCTTAATTAAAGTTAGGGTGTTATACTTCCATAGACTTTCTTTCACTTGCTTTCACCCATTCATCCATCCTTTGAGGTCTCGTCTTGTTGAGTGCCCAACAATAAGATATTCTTACTGAAATACATCTATAAACAATTAAACAGATCTTGTTATAATGCAACTAATGACACAACTACCCCTCTAACAATGATGTCTTCCCTCTGGTGGACACTCCTTTTCTTAAGCTTCACTCACACAAGCTTAATCATTAATAAGAATTACCCATATAAAAAATACATTAGGTAGTGTTTAAGCAACTTAATGAAGCTATAAGATTGACTTTGATACTACTTATCATAAGACTAGATGATCTGCCAAAAATGCACCAGATGTAATGAATCACAAATTGCATAGCTTGTATATTAGAATTTTTGTATTGTATGGGTTTCTGATGAAAGAAAAAGGATACGAACGGCGTTGACAAGGATATTATGCACTGAATTAACTCGAACTACACACACTCTCTCTCTCTTTATATGATGCACAAGAAAGATCGCATCGTTTGTTCACTACGATTACAAAGAATCGATAAAAACGAAGAAATCTCACCACAATCGATGCGATTGATAAGAGAAAATTTGAGAGAATTCTCAAAAACTAAATTTTTAAAATCCAAAATCTTTCTTCATAACAAAAAATAAGGTCTATATATTCTAATACAAAATGGTAACTCAAAAGACACAAATGAACTAAAGTTGTCGTAAAACTAAGGTTGACTGCTTAAAAGATGAAAGCTGGTGGCTTTGTAATCAACTTTAAAAATTTTGAATCCGGGCACTTTGTAAGTCGGCTAAAGGCTAGCGACCTTCTTTTCTATATCGGTGGTGTACAGGTCTACATCAGCAACATGCATGGTAGCATACATTTCTCCAATGAGAGATCAGCTTCTGCGGCTTCTTTCACTTCGCTCACTATATCTTCTCAAGTCTTCATAGCTTGATTTCCATCACAAGAGATTTTCCTCCCCTAAAGTGCTTGTGCAGCAGTCAACCATTTATTAAATTAGCATTAACGCATATTTTATATGGCAAGCCAGCCTTCTCTCTTCCTTTTTCTTTTCTAAATTTTTTCCAAGCTCATCTTTTGCACAAGGAGAGCACTATTGGCATTGCCATAGTCCCCTTCATGTTTAAGAAGCACAACTGTCCCAAATGGTTTCACTTCTCATGGCCTTATCATGAGAGCAGTATTAGCTCCCGACTAGTTTGCTTACAAGAGGTTGCATCCACCTTTTGAATATACCTATTACTAGAACAAACTATCTTATTGATGTCACTTGCAATGTTACATGCTCGAGTTAGACACTTCCACTTAATCGTGAAAGCTCAACCTATGACATGTTCAATAGTTCTTTCTTCAATGCAACTTCCACCCTCTATATAGATTATGAGGCCGATGTTCAACAAGTATTTCATCTCCATTGTAGTTGCATAACCTTTAATTAAGGGCTTTGAATGGTTGAATTTCCACAATACTTGAAATTTGATTTATTCTCTAAGTTCATTGGCTTATGATGAATTAACGTCTCAAACTCCTTAGTGCACTCATCTATACTAAGGTCACCTTGGTCTCATCAATTCTATAAGATTAGCCACTTATTACTCCAAATTGGCTTCATGAATATTCATTTACTCTTCTTTTTTCATAATCGTTTACCTAGGACCCGAGTTACCATTGACACTTTCTCCCGACATGGTTTGGATCTTCCCATATACTTAAACACTATCTCATTCGACATAAATCTGCTATCACGGTGTTCACTTAAAAGGAATGATAATTCATAATGAATTGTTATTACATAAAATGATTAATAGTAATTCATATCCCCACCCTCATGAAATGTCCATCAATATTATATTTTTCAACTTTGTCATAAATATCCATATCTTGAAAATCATCTATACAGTTATCTTTTTTCAGTAATAAATATATGTGACATTATAGATATTTTACCTTTTATTTTTTATACCAAGTAAATATAGTAATAACCATCACAATTTTATTACATTCTTTTTGAATTGAAATTTATTCTCCTTATTCTATACAGCGAAGTGAACAATCCATATAAGTCTGTAAGGTGTTACTTTCTTTCAACAAGTAAAAGCTAACTTTCTTCCTTTGAGTCATATGTGATCACTTTTCTTAATTTCCTTTGTTTGAAACCTTTACTCTAGTACCAATTCATAATACCAGGAGAGAACTTAATCACACGCCGAAAAGATCTTAAAATAGATTGCAAGCAATCCTCTATTTTCCTGACACTCTCTAGTAGAAGTAATGGTATTAGAATATATTATCTTTATGTTTTCTTTAGGACAATGATAGACACGAACAACCCTTTTAGAATATGGTGCACCTAACAGATCGAACTAGTGACGTTACTCATATAACAATTTTATAGTTTTTGCTATAACTAAGAATAGCTGATAAGACAAGAAGATGAAAAACTCATGATGCTGGAAATTCATTTGTTAATAATAACTGTTGTCTTTTTGGTCACGACTGAACCGAACGTATACAATGGAACTTAATTTTCATAGACAGGACGACTGACGAGAGGAATTAGGGATTAGGGTTGACGATGGAAAGTAAGTAGAGAAGACTTTTTTTTTTTTTTTTTCCCCTTCCCTTCCTTTTTTATGAAGTGAAAATATTAGGCAGATTATCAGGTCAAGTATATTGTTGTGTTGTAGCGATGAGTGTGGATCGGTTCTTAATTCTCATGTTTGTTATTTGGCTTTCTTATATAGATCATTTTTTTTTATCATTAGAGCGAAATGCAATGGACTCATACCTCTCATTTAAAAAATTAAAAAAATATCTCTAGACTATTTATATGGTTTATTAGTATCACACCACTAGTTCATACAAGATTATATTCAACTAATAAGAAAAGGATGAAAAAATTAATTTGCAAATGGTAAGAGGACTCAAATAGAAAGCAAAATAATAAAAATTAAAAAATTATACAAAAAAATAAATAAATATTACTTTCTCCTTTTTTTTATCATTAAATCCCCCCGTTACAATCACTATTTACAAATTACAATTGCTTCTACTGCAATTGCGTGATGATGTAATGCATATATAAACCCTTTTCGACGCCACGACCAAGACGAAGACGAAGACCAAGTCCAACTCCAACTCCAACGTGGATCCAAATTTTGCCATCCACTAAGAAAGCCACAGTCGTATTATTTGATTAAGCTATAATCATTGATCATTCTCCACTAAATTATCAACACTCGTCTCATGTCTTGTCATATATAAAACCGTCACAAACCCTAAACCTTATACAGGATTATTGTCCCATGGCCATATATAATTTCAGTCTTAATTCTAAATTTATCATCAGCTATAAAAAATTATGAGATAGAACATATATAGTTATAGGAAACTTATTTAGTGAAAAAATACAGAATGTTGAGGCCTACCACTACCGGTGGGCATCTTCCATTGACAAATGGATGCATCCAAGTGAGTCTCGTTCACGTCAACAAAGGACTCCTTGTTTTAAGCACCCATTTGTTTAGCGAATCGGCCAAAATGTCCATTTATTGCTAACACCGTTAGGTGCCCTAGCACTGTCTATGTCTTTATTTGAATATTACGTCTTTTTCAGATGATCACCAAACCAAACGTTTTGGAAGTTATTATTTGACTACTCGATCATGCCTAGGGTTCTCACTTTTGTGATTAATCTATTTACATTTAGTCTCAGTACTCACTTTCCATTACAACCAGTAACGCCCTCATTATCTTCTCTTGATTTTCATTAACTTGTTGAAAAAAAATAAAAATTCTATTAATTTACTCCCTTCAAATACTACCTTATATATTTAATAGTTAATATTATAAATAAAAAAGAGTTATTTCAAGAACTTAATATTTTCTATTACACTGTCACAACTAGGGTTGGGGATAGCGCATTTCAGTTTGTTCGCCCCCAAATTGAACCGTTTCTAACCCAAAAAAGCTGTTCAATCCGATTTGATTTGCAGTTACTACCTTTTCTTTTTCATTCTTAGAAAAAGATCACATTTTCTATTGAGAAGTTTCAAGTATATATTCCTTAACCACTAATTAAAATGCAAATAATAATACTTAAAATTAATTATTTACCAAAATAAATTAATATATGAATTTTACATATCATATGGTAAATAATATGAATTCAATAACTTCAACTCTTACTACTATTTTCCTAAATTTGATCTTATCACAATAATAATGGATTTGGTTAATGGTATGTCAATATGTTTACACATATTTCTAATCCATTACTAATATTGTTATAATATTTGATAAAAAAAAATAATTGCATAAAATTATCAAATTTCATAATAAAGTGACCAATTATGTGAGCATTTGATTGTTCATCATTGGTGATCATGCATTCATAGTTTTCAAATAATGAACTCATTAAGAGAATTACTCTTTTGCAGACAACATGCATGATAATGAAAGACTGATGAGGAGCTAAAGCAAAAGTCGATTACTTCAATTTGGTTTTAGTTAATGGTGAATATTTTCGAGGGATCACTAGTATGCAATTATGGCATACTTTGAGTTTTCTTTTTCTTTTTTTTTTTTTCCTTATAGATTTAGCTCAGGTCACGAACTGAATAGTAAATTGAATATTCTTCATCCAATCAAATTGCAAATCAAACCATTTAAAAAAAAATAAAAAACTAAAACCCTGATTTGAACTGATTTTTTTTTCCTTTATAATCACAAACAATCATTTCAAATATTATATTACACCTAAGATTTATCTAAATATACCATAATACCAAGAGGAGATGGAAAATTCCCAACACGCCTTTAAATAATACGTCATAGGACGCATCTTGAATTTAAAATAAAAGGTGATTGATTTATAATTACACGAAAACCGACCTCATTTACATAATCTTTTTACGCAACTGTGGCATGTATATAATCTTAGAAAGTTTTTACATAACAAATGAAATTACCAAATTAACTCATTCTTCTCTAGCTAGTTTCAAATAGTTACTCATGTCATTTTTTTATTTAAGATTTTACATAATTACCACTCTTCCCAACTTAAAAAGAATTGTAAGGATCTAACTTACCCTATACCAAAATTTTAGGTAAGCCAAATATCTCGGCCACATATAATATCTTAAGTATTACACGCACGTGCTTCCTTAAAGGATTTGTTTATGTTTAACATTGCTAACCAATTTTAATTTCTAAAATCGTATAACTACATTATAAAAGTAACTGGATTTGATATAGAAAAACGATCAAAGTAAAAACATTTCTAGCTTCCACTTGCACAAGTGAAAGAACTTTCACTTAAACAAAGATTTAAAAGCGTATTATAAAACATGGGCTTCTCACCTAAGCCCTTAAAGAAAAATAATAGATTTAAAAGATAAATCCAATTCTTCAAACAAAATTAAATAATTCATCACCCTACTACACTTCATTCCTTCTCTCATATCTCTAGGATCGCCCATACCTGAGTCATCCATCATCAACATCATAGTCGCAACATTATCATCATCAATCATCATTATCACAATACTTGGAAAAAGACAACAACAATAATAGTAATGAGCCAAAGCTTAGTATACAGTAACACAATCACACAAGGATGACACATGAGTTTAGCTAAATGCAATGCAGTAACAATAATTTATTATCTCTAAATTAAAGTAAATAAATAACATCGAAGCACTCACACTCCGAAACAATCATTGGAATGGGTTCTGAGTAACAACAACTTCTTAGGAGGTTGATATAAGTAACTCGAATACCTATATCTCCTATATAACGTTACAAAAAAAATAGTCTCATATAGGGTTTACAATCGTTACTTATATTTACTTAATCTCAGTCCATAACAATCATTAGTTTAGTCGTGCCCATAAACATAAACTAAAACATATTACTTCACTCCAAGCTTAAGCAAACATTACGCCGATATCATTTGCCCCATCTGCTACCCGTTGAGCCACTTATACATGTCTTGTATCATGATGGGGGTGGCCTAAGCGCCTAAACTACCGTGTCCTCCCGGACAAGGTTGCAGCTTCCTTGATCGAATTCAATGGCATACGCACAAGCAACACTCATTTATTGAGCCAATTTTAAGTTTTAATTCATTTATGATGCATATCCTAACATATAACACACAAGTCACTACGTACCTTTCATAAAGTCAGGAATCCAAAACAAAGACTCAGAAGCCATCTCAGAATAAATATCATATATCCATACATATTCAAGAATTAAATTTATATAAGCATTTAATTAATTATCTACTTATATCAAACTTTATTAAAACCTTATTTAATCAGACACTAAATAGGATCTCGACCATGGAAGTGATAATCATCCTCCAAGATACAGACATATCTCCATTGTCTATCAAAGTATTTCTTTTCACTTTGATCATAGTCATTTATTATAAGAACATCATCACTTCATTCATATTAAAAAATACTCATATCCTAAGTAAACATACATTTGAAACAATATATTCCCCATATAATACATGGTTTGACCTAATACATATCATTCTAAGCCAATAACAAACCATTAAGTATACTAACTTAACCTTAGCCAAATTACAAGTTATCACACATATATTATCTTAATCTTAACCAAGTTCTAAAATTAATCATGTAAATTAATTACTAAGTTAAGGTAATTAAACTTAATCGATCTAATTCATTTTAACTTACTATAACTTATTAAGTCAAGTTGAACTTAAGTTTATTAACTAAGTTTATTTTATATCTAACTTCTAACTCCCACATTTAGTCTAATTATTCATTAAATCTATAAATTTACTAAACTCACATTTAATTATATCATTTAACTAATATAACATACCAACTATCATTCATCTACTTCATTTTATTTTATTTTATTTTTATTTTTATTTTTGAACAACATCAGGACAAATTACACCTGTGATAGGAGCTGTGATCATCATCATTTGCTTCATCATGTCCATGATGGAGGCCGCGATCATCAATAAGGGCCTTGTTACACCCGTAACAAGGAGATAATGCCTCTTGTCACGACCATGATCTATGTTGTCTCCTTTGAAAATTCTTCTCAGAGGGGATCATGCCCTTTATAATGGCTGTGATCTAGGTCGTAATGTTCATCGCTTGCAGTATAACACCCGTTATCATGATTTAACTTTTGATTAGAGAGATCACGGTCCTTGTCGTGCACGTGATCACCCATGATTTTATTTTTCGTCCTTATCACCAGCCGTGATGAGCAAAGGGAGCTTGTTACATTTTTCCTTTGTCTTTTACACTAATTCTAACTACTTGATATCAACATACATTAACACAACAATTTGTTATTGACATAAACATCCATAATCTTGTCTCATAAACACTGCTATATACATATCTAAATCATACTCATTCACTTCATTTTATCAAACACTTAGCCTAGACATTATACACATATTTAGGTTTTTAGCAAACATGTTTATATATCCTTAGTTTATCAATATCATTACAAGTTCTAGATATATCTAGTCCTAATACAATATTTACATGCATAAACAACAATTAAAGTATAGAAAATAACAAAACTTATCTTTTTAGATAAACCTAACTTTTGATCTTTTCTACCACTACTCCTAAGCTCTTGGAGTTGTTTCTAGCATGATTTATATCCTCTATCTTGTTTTCCATCTTTAATTTCCTTTATAGACTTGTTGAATTTGAGATTTAGGTATAGGTTTTGGAGAAAGGAGAGAAGAAGAAAGAGAAAGAGAAAGAAAAAGAAACAAAAGGAAGAAAGAAAAGGAGGAAAAAATGCTACAAAAAGGAAAAGAAATAAAGGATTATATGTATAAAGAATTAGGAGATATTTTAGGGTAAAGGTATTAGATTTAAAACTTTCAAATTGATACTTTTAATTCTGAAAGTGTTTAAGAAATAATTTGAGAATCAATATGTTAGAGATGAGGAATTTGAGATACGAGTTTGATTTAGGAGATTGATTCGTATTAAATGATATTAACACGAGCTTAGGCTCAAGATCTAATATTTTTAGGAAAAGAGGTGATTCCAAAATTTACGGAGGTTAAGGATATGAAATGTTGAGCTAAAGTTTAGAGATTTAAGAATCCACTAAACATTTAAAAAACATGTTTAAGGGTATAACAATTCCAATCTTAAATTTCAACTTAATTCTATTTACTCAATTAATTTCATTTATTTATCTAATCATAATTTGTTATCTCTTTTTTTTTTTTTTGCATCAATTAAACTGTCTAAATCCAATTTCTAACTTAGGTAAAGGTTGTTTGGGTATTTCATGGGAAAAAAAATCATACCGACTCCTTTTCAATATTCTTAATTTTCATTCAATTCTATTTATAATATAAAATTTCTTTAGCTTTTTATGTTTTTATACCCTTTCAGTGTTTTCCAATAGGTACAATTATCATAATTCTACATATATTTATTACCATTGTCTTTCTATCTTGTTTGTCTTTTATTTTTCTATTTTACCAATTTTTTTGGACTTTTTTTTTCTCCAATCTTTCTTTCTCTCTTTCTCATTGTGTTTTCTTCCATTCATTTCTATTTTTCTCTCTAATTTAAACTTTCTTATCTTTATTATCAAATTGCAATTCTCCATTTGTTTTTCACAATACGCTTTCTATTACAATAGCTTATTCATTTTCGTTGATTTTTTACATTTATTTTATATTCCATTAAAAGAGATTCTATACATCATAACATCATCTTATATATTTAAATAGAAAAATATCATTTTATATATTTAGATAGCATAACCATTGATTTGTTCATTTTATTCAATAAACACGGCATTAAGATCATTTTTGTACATAATCTATCTATAACATTTGTTATTTCAATAAGTAAGTTTAATTTCAACTTTAACTTCACACATATAATATGTATATGCATAAGTTTTGAAAATTTCATATTTAATAACACACTTTATTATTATTTTTATTTTTCACTTATGTACACGTTGCATGTAAAATCTTCATTGCAAAATTTTTTGCTTCATCACCCTAAATGTTCACACCGATTTAGAAGTAGTCCATCATCATATTAGATATCCTTGGTTTTATAGAAATTATTAAATTTTTTATTACAATCACCTTTTGAAGCAATAATTAAAAATTCTAGTCATTGTGCTATATTATTATAATATATAATTATTTTAATTTTAATTCCTTTTCAACATTGAAACTTTTATATTTCATATCGTATCTGTTTATTGATAATGTTTAGCTCTCATTATCTTTCACTTTGTCGCCTACATCTTTATATTAATTAAAGTTAAATACTTTTATTAAGTTTTTTATAATAGTTACAAATGTTGGGACTTTTGAGTTTTATGTAAGAGAATTGCTATGTTTTTCTAATGTAATTAATGGCATAACTCTTCCTATATTACATTTCTACTGTTTGAAGGATTATAACTCTTCCCACATATCATAAGATTATACAATATATGATAAAAAATAATAATTAACATCATATGCATAATATATATGGCATAATAAAATAATAACCTATATAAAATATCTGCAATTAATACATGAACTTACATCATCAAAGTGTTAATTATGGTAATCTCTTAAATAAATATAAAGTTTTCTTTAACATTGTGGTACACAAAAAATAAATTCATGCACTATGGAGTTTTATTACTTTTCTTATTATAGTACTTCCTACGTGTTATTTTTATTTTGCAGTACTCTTTAGAAGTTAACAATGTTCTTAGTATTGCGCATATATTGTTACTTTTTTATCAATTAAATTGAAATTTCTATCTACATATTATACCGGCTTGTAACTCGCTAGCAATAAAAATTTGAGTCTTTGTATTTTGACAACTATTTCATACCTAAACCGGTAAGTTTAGTGATGATATTTAGAGAGAAAAGAAATATCACATGCATTTAAAATAGGCGTCCACTAGTATTATTTAAATGCCAAGTTAGATTTTATCCTACCGTCTATATTAATTGGACTTAATGACCCAAACCCAACCTCCATTATTACTACCGACCCCATTTTGCGATATAGATTTGTCCATCTTTTAATCCAACACACATTGACACATGCACTGTTGGTCCAAAACAAAAGAAAACATAAAGCACACTATGCATTCCCAAATCGAGGTTGGATAAACGTAACTCAAAGCAATTGCAACCAAAAATCCCAACTCAAACTACCGGAGGAAGATTTCGGTGGATATTACACGCTATATATATGACATATATTTATCAATGATATTTTAACATATAATCATATAGATAGTAATTATTATAAAAGCTATCAACTTCTTCATCTATATGTTAAAATGCAAGTGTACATGTGTATGTATATCTATGGCATATTTTTTTCAAACTAGCCTTTTTTTTTTTTTCTTCCTTAATCAAACTTAATCTACTTATTAAGAGATTGATATTTATAATATTAGTTTTCAACGAATCTAAACTAATATGCAGCCGAAATCAAACATTTACAGTGCGATAACCATGAAATGCACATGTTACTAAGTGACAATGTGATACACGCAAGTCCGAACAGCAGCAATGATCAAAAGAGCGATATTTTGTTTTGTCGGTTTCGTCCATTTAAAATAATTTCTAGCTTTTAAACCCTTTGTCTTAAGAAAAAACTATGGGTAAGTTTTTGTGATAACAAGTAAAAACTTTCCAAATTCAAATCCCTCGAAGCGAGAAGATGAAGAAAGTAATAGTGGGTTTATATTTCCGGTTTCTAGATGAAGTTTTGTAGGAGGTTCCATCCAAATGCACGACAAGTTAGAGCTAGATCGTTCGAGCTTTGACTTGGACTAATAGCTTTGTGTTTTCCTTATTTATTTGATGGGATAATTGAACAGATATATCTCTCAACTAATGATTAGGTACTATAGATTTCTTTTTTTTCTTTTATCGTTACAATAGAAGGAAGAATTTAAATCTAATTTATCTTACCTAAAGACTAGTGGTACTACATTAAGAAGTTATCGCATACCAATAAATCAATAAACTTTCAAAATATAATTTTATATATCATAACTTTTGAATATAAAGTAATATCCTTTAAATTGATGTTAAGGACCCAAAGTTACGGGATTTAGCAACCATTTGGAACTTTTGTGCACATTTTGAAAAGTAATGTAGAGATGAAAAGATATATATTTGTGATTCGTTCCATTCTTTTCTTTTAAAGATAAGATATTAAAAATTAAAAACCAACTTTTTTGTTAGGGTATCATTACAATGTATTAGGAATTAATTCATTAGTATATTTCGAATATATCTAAGAGCATCTACATCTGAAAATCCTTGATATGAATTCCTGCATTAAGGATTCACTTTTTGAAGTTTCATGGATAAAAATTTATTCAATTTTTTGAGATTTGTGTAATGATCCTAAAATGAGTTTCTTGAGAATAGTTTACTATTATTTTATAAAAATAAAAGTATTTTATATAGTAAATATAATTCACAAAAGTATAAAAAGATGTAAATGAACCATGTGAAAAACCTTAAAAAAAAATAATGAATAGAATTTTTAAAGTATTGATGTAATGTCTTAAAGACCTTAGGAAGTACCTAGATGTGAATGCTCCAAGAATTCCATTAGTGGGCGTGTTTTTCGACTGGAATTCATGTGGTTAGATAGGAAGAAACGAATTTAACTCATTGAGGACTAAATCTTCGCCCATGCATATTCCAAAGGATAGACACTAGTGGAAATCTGATGATTATATGACGATCTTCCTGACTTGGTTCGAGGTAAAAGCAAGATTTCAAACCGGTTCTGGATTCATGGCCAATCCAAACGGAACCCATAACTATCATCTGATTAATCAGACAAAATCCATGTGAAAATTAAACCGAACTTGATTGTACTTATGAACACTAGACTGCACCATGGCATTATGATTTTCGTGACCATTACAACTTTTTTACAATATTTGACCTTCAAAATTAACTGAGGGTAAAATATAAATAATATTCTAAATTTGGATTATTTTGTACATATACATATATATATATATATATATCTTAGAACTTTAAATATTCTATATACTGCTTTAAATTTCAATCTTCATTTTGATGTATCTTTAAACTTTTCAGAAGATAATTTATCACTTCTAAAATTTTGATGTGGATGCCTTTTTTTTTTTAATTAAAAGAAAAAGAAGACACACTTTTTTATATTATTATTTATAATATTTGAATGTATAAAAACATACAAGTTTATAAAAAGAGTAAAAAATATATAATATATCCTTGTAAGATCAAAATCTAAGAAACTCATTCACAATTTACCCTAATAATTGAGATATAAAACAGTCCCATGCAGTCGCAGCTGGTTGATCAGTGTCCATAAAGCATTATTGACACTGAGAAATAAGGTTAGTTCAGATTTTTTCAAGGAGCAAAGCCACGTGCGGTTCGATAAGTGATATTCCATAAATCACAGTGGCCCATAAGGATGCAGGATTTAAACATGTTTATTTAGTGGGTCTAAGCTCTGGATCTTCAAAAACATGCCGGTGTCTCTTTTGCCCATTACTAAGGAGAAAGCACACCATGCCTATTGTTCGATGATAAGACAGCGCGTGGACCATGTTTCGACCTGTACAAATTATAAATATCTTTGGATTTGATTTTTTTTGGATTACTTGCGATTTGTGAAACTTATGCCATGTGATTTTGTTAAATGAATGAATCTTTTATTACAACCTTTCTTATCAAGCTTAAAACTTTGATAGAAAATTTTATTTTTGGAAAATGTAATAGAAAGATAATAGGCTATTGTAAGTAGAAGCTTATAATTACAAAAAGGATTAAATTGCTTTGCTTCTATGGGGATAGAAGCAAGTTTCAATTAAGATTGTAACAAATGCAATTTTGGTGTAAATGCTCTTATTGCAAAATTGTGAAGGGATTAGCACCGAGATGAAAGGGTGATTTATTGGTGAAATGGAACTTGCTGGTTGTTTCTAAATTTCATGGGGATAAATGCAAGTCATGTGTTTGTACTTTTCATTTTTTGGCAATTTAATGCATTATTTTTAGATTTTATCCAATTTAGTGTATATACTTTCAATCCAGCAATCCATGTTACGAACATAACAAATTAGATTTCCCCAAAACATCCATGAATTAGCTTGATTTCTGAGCTCTATTACAAGTTCAAAGAACTAGTCCACAAGAAAATTGAATAAAGTCTATTAGATTCTCTTAAAATAGGTTTTGATGATAATAAAAGAGTAAAAATGATTACTAATAAGTTTATTAAGTGTGTAGTATCAAGTTAAAGAGAAAGAAGAAAAATGATGAAGAATATTCAAAATCCAGAATGTTTTCCAGAAGGTTGCTTTAAGAATAAAGAATTTTTCCAAAAAATCAGAACCTTTCACTACACTTTTGACAGTAGCTCTATATCACGTGATTTCGCTATTTATCTTCTCCAACTTGATATAAATCATTCCAGTTCAGTACAAAAATGAATCTTAAAAACCTAGCTCCGAGTAAATGAGTTTTTTTGGTAATATACTCATTTGTTCCATTAAAGTCAGATTATATCCAAAGGGAATTTAAACGATTTTTACTTTCTCTCTCTACAAGCGGAAACAATTCTTCAAGGACAAAACAATATACAATTTGCACAAGATTCAAGTCAAAACAAAGGGATAATCAGTATTAATTTATGACAAAAGCAAGATTATCTCTTATCTAATTTCATGGATCTTGCTAAGGAAATCAAAAGAAGATAAACGTTATCTTCAAAATAAGATAATAAAGGAAGATAACATGAAGACTAAGATATCAACAACAGGTAATTTCTAAAGTCTATCTCCAAGCAGAACAACGTTATGGGAGAATTTCAAAGTGGATAAAATCATATTTGGATGAATCACGAGAATCAAGCAGACCTTATCTTCATTTCAGCGCCTCAATTCTTCAAATTCGAATCAATAGAATTACAAAAGACTAGAAGAACGTGTTTTATTCATTAAAGCTATTGGCAGAATTTCAATTCAAAATAAGGATAAGGAACTACAGATCTTTAGTCGAGAAAAGTGGGATATGATCTTTTTCCAAGCAGTTATGAACGTTAGATGAAGAAGAAGGATATATGCGCAGAAAACCAAAGAGAAAATAAGAATTTTCACTGTTCACGTTGCAAAAACAAAAGAAAAGCTCTCTTACTCTCCTTTTGAACGAAATCATTTTTTTGATTGAGAAAAGCATCTTCTTTACTATTTCTCTTACAAACAGAATTTTGCAAACTATTTTCTTATTGCATCTTTTATGACTTTGATCCTCTTGATTGTAAAAAGAAGGAACTTGTTGTTGCCTTTTTGAGTGATAGTTCAATTACGAGTTTAGACTTTAAATCGATTGTAGCTAGTGGATAGTATTAAGAATCGAGCAGAGAGAATTATACAAGCTTATAATTTGAATTCATTGGATATAGTGAACAAACTTGAAGGATATCAGGTCTCCAGCTCAGAGCTGGAAGAGTGGACTGATGCACAAGGCGGAACCACTGTAAATCATTGCCTGATTTTTTATACTTATCTTTTTAATTTCTGCAATTTATGTTCATATTTGTTTAATTGCATATCTGGTTCTCATTTTTAAAACCGAAGGAATTATTTTTAAAGGCAAAAATTTTTATTAATAATCAATTCAATCCCCCTTATTGATTATTATTTAGGACCAACAAAATCCATGTACCAAAATCTATACCTAGAAACATAATTGCATATGAACTCATGATATAATAAAGTTTATACTAGCATGACATTCTTATGCTCCATGATCTTCATTAACTAAGTGTGATGCTTATGCAACCTTATATATATAAATAAATATGAGTTACATGATTTCCTTTGACTGAAGTGTTAATATGTTAATAGTATACGCTTAAACAATTGATTGCAACGTTAATTGTTCTTAGATGCTTTGGATATCTATATTTGTGTTTAGATAATAATAAAGCCTGAGATATTTGTTTCTTTTGTTGTTTTATTTTTATTACTCACTTAGTTCAATAATGAGTCAAGAAGTTAGTCATCTAACCTCAATTGCTTACTAAATTTGAAGAGTAGATTATCAAATTGGGGATATGAGTTTTAAACTAAGAGCATGTCTACCAACCCCTACAAATGCAATGGTAGAATGATTCTCAATATAGATTGCAATTTAACGTTATAGTTTCATTAGTTGAATGCTAGTATGTAAACTATATTCTAGGTTGTGAACTTTGATGTACTTTAGGTTGCAAACTATGATGGTAATTGGTTACATGTGTATGTTGAAGGAGGTCCATGTAGTCTTGTATGAGATTGCACAAACAATCTTTATTTGCATTGATTCACTATTATGTGGTGCTATACCTACACGTAACATTTATCTAAGCCATCATCTTGCCTCTTTCTAAAATCTTAAGCAATTGAAGTCCGAAGTTGACATCAAGTATAAGGTAAACACCAAGAATAATAGCAAGATAAAGATGAAGATGAAGATTACTCAATGTTATAATGATTTCAGTACTAACACCATAAAGTAAAGTACTTGAAATTATGTAATGTATGTAAATTGTTAAATATTGATTTCCATTAGTATTATTGTATCTTTTTGTGGCATTATTATTAGTTAGATGCAAGTACTCAATACATCATCTTTTACAAATTTTCTCTACCGTTATACCCACTTCACACTAGACATGTTGTCAAAGTAATCTGTCAAGTTTCTTTTAGTGATTTAGATGTTCAATAAAATGTCTAACATGGAATAGATTAAGAAATTGGAGAAAGATTATGAAAAATGACCATGAGGAGCACTTATACATAACCCATACAATGGAGTGCAATAAAAAGAGATAATACTACTTTTAATATATATTAGACTTTAATATTTTCCATACATTCCATTGTGAGTTTATAGTATTATGTGGCGCAAAAAGTGAAATTGATGTTTCATCAATGTCATTCTAGCTTGATTTTTCTCTAATTCTTGATGCGTACAATTTGCTTTGTGTCAAATACATATTTCCACATTTAAGGATTTTAAGAAAGGGGATACGATAAGCAGAACTAAGAGATGCTAATTCTATTGTAATATCTATGCTATAGAATATTTACAAAATTTAATTATGTATAAGCAATGTTAACAACGAAAATATTCTTTTAGGAGAAGGAAAAGGATATTCCTAAATCTCATAAGAATAGTTATGTAGCATAGCCTGTGTGTGTTTGTATGCAAGAATGTGTAGTACACAATATATAAGAAGGTGAGATGTTAGATTTAATGACTTATGAAGTCGAATTCACTCATTTTGACTATTTTGTGCAAGTCTTCTCCCTTATTATTGTAGTCGAATGGATATTGCGTTGCAATTTGTAGAATGGATATTGGATGCTTGATCAATTTTAGTATCTTGGAATTTTTATGACTTTCATTTCCTAGAAAGCTGAAGCATATCCATGGATTATCTGATACTCCATATGAAACAAATCTCACTAATCACTGTAGAAGATTTATAAGGTCCTAATAATGGACATCTTATATTAAAATTTTTTTAACTAACTGATTTAAAAATAAATAAATAAAGGAAAGAAGGATAATATTGTATTTGTTGATTTAAATATTGACATTGACTACTTTTAACCTAAATATTACAAACGATCCTTTATTAGTTGGTGGATAATTCAAGACAAATCAAAACTTAAGCTAGTAAGTTTGTCTCAATCCAATATACAAAAGAGGTCTGATAATGGCAAAAAATTGTCACTAAAGTGTGACACTCTTCTAGCATACTTCTAAGAGATCTTATAGGTGAAAGTAGCAGGTTCTTAACCCTATATCGAACCAGAAGAAGTGAAAATTGGCCCCAGTTATTAGATTTTGCCATGAATACATCATGTATTTGAGGGAGAGGGAGTGGACAAATTTATGATACCCCATAAGACTAAAATCCCATATGGATCAAAGCGATAAATACTTAATCAACACTAATTAAAAATCGTTTTAATTAATTAGGTTAATGTCATAAATGGTACCTAAATTTTGACAAAATATTCAGTTAGATATCTAAACTTTAAATTGATCAATTCAGTACTTGAACTTTAAAATTCATTAATTCAGTACTTCAAAAAAAATTTTGTGCATGCAAACAGTTGCATCATCAAGTATTTTTAGATACTAAATTGATCAATTTTAAAATTCAGATACTAAATTGATCAATTTTAAAATCCAAATACTAAATTGATTGATTTCAAAGTTTAAGTATCAAATTGCATATTTTACCAAAATTCAAATACCTATAACATTATCCTTTAGTTAAATATTAACTTGAATGAAACATATTATCTAAAGGGCCTTACTTGTGTCTATATATCTACTTTGAATTTATTTATATCTTCTATGTGCATTTATCATTTTATTTTGGGTTAATGTCATAAATAGTACTTAAATTTTAATAAAATATATAATTAAATACCTGAACATTAAAATTGATCAATTTAGTACATGAATTTTAAAATTAAAAAATTTAATGTTTGAAAGAACTTTTTATGCACGCTAACACTATCTCTATCAAATTATTTCAAATACTAAATTTATCAATTCAAACCGTTTTAAGTACTAAATTGATCAATTTCAAAATTTAGATACTAAATTGATCATTTTCAAATTTAGATACATAATTACATGGTTTGTAAAAGTTCAAATACCATTTATGACATTATCCCCTTTATTTTTTGGTACCCTTTTTAGCCAAAAGTTCCTGTACCAAATTAGTTACAAAACGACAAGCGATGAACATAATTAGATACGTCTTTCCCCATTGCAAGATAATTAAAAAACCAATTAGCTCGAATAGGTACAGAATGAGATTATTACATGGACTGAGCAAGAAATTATTGGATACAATTAAAAAAAACAGAAGAGGAGGAGGAGGAGTAATGCCCTTGATAATAACCGAAGGCGAATTATGAATTTTGATAACAACCTTAAGCCAAAAGATCCCTCCTTTGGAACAGTTATGAGCATATATGTTTGAGGGAAAAAAGAAAGAAAGAAAGAAAGAAAAGAAAAGGAAAAAAGCTAAAGACATAATTGGATATAAAATCGCCCAAGCCCCAGTTTGAAATCAGTTCCATAATTGATTTTTTTTCCCCCGTTTGGCCAACAGTTAATCGATCGATTATTATAAGATACACATTCTCAGAACTTGATGGCCAACTTAAATCTAGTAAAAAGGTCTTATTTTATTAAATTAGAAATTTCCTAATGCTTAGATGAATAGGGGCTAATTTGCATTTTGCAAAGAATCAGCGAAGCACCCTCGTGGAGACTAGAACTTGAAAATGGCTGCACCACCGGATGGCTTGGAAGCAAATAGGTATTGCCCAATATCATTCTTGTCTATCACTCCTTTGTCAATTCGTGATTGGTAGAATTGTTCCTGAAAAATTACTTAGATGTTAATTGATTCTCGTCGATAGTTTTTTGTATTCAAAATAAGCAACAGAGTGAGTTTGACGAAATCTGCACCTTCACATTGAGAATGAATTGTGGAACAATGTTCTCTTTCACCAGAGCAACTGCACAACCACCCCAGCCAGCTCCAGTAAGCCTAGCCCCTAAAGCACCATTGTCACGGCAAACCTTTACGAGCTCCTCCAATTCCGGACAGCTGTTTAGAAGAAATATAGAAGAATGAGTTAACAATGAAACACAACATAATTCTGAACAGAAGCAAGGTTATTATAAAGTAACAACATGGGGACAAAGACGATATGGAATCTGTCATTATAGAAGCAGTATAGAGACCTAAGATTTCAGAAGTGCAGATCTTTATTACATCGTCTTATCTTTTAGTTGATGACAGCACAAGCCAAAACACTGCAATTAGGAGGCCTATTTGCTTACCTGCATTCATACAAGACGCTGCAGCTGTAATGGCTGTCGTTCATTAAATCACCAAGCTTCTTAAGGATATCCTCTTCACTGCAAAACAATTACCAATTTTAAGACTACAGAAAATCTAGGACATATATTAAGAGGTCCTGATACAATGTAGGGTAGGGGAGAGAGAGAGATTCTGGCATTGAACATAAACACTCCCTTTTCAGCAGAAATTTGACCGATTTATTTTTAAAGCAAACCAATATTGATTAAATTCTCCTACTGGGTGGAAACCCGTTGTTTCAATTTGAAGGCAATAAGCGGAGAATGAGAAGAAAGGGGCTTAAGCTATTTTCCTTTTAAGAGGAACGTATTATGCATTTTATCCTCATGCTTGCAGCACTTCAAAAGTGTTCAAAACTGGTGATAAAAGAATGCACTCATTGATGAGCACATATTTGTAAAGCTAATAAAATTAAACACACCTACATTCAATTTTTTCTTCATGGAAGTGCTTCATCCACAATGTGCCTAGTCTCTTTCTTATTTCAGCTAAACCTCAAAAAGTGTGTGAACTCACCTTAAATCAGATGATACAGTATCCTTGAAAGCATGCAACTCTCTTGGCTTCTGAGTACACATGAGATGCTCTCTGGAATCAAAATTCCGATTTAGATGGCAGAAGCAAAAGAAATTTCCCCTTACATAATTGCCATGGTCAAACATATTTCACATGGATCAACATAAATAGTCGAACTTCAGTAAAAATTAGAAATTGCATATACAAGGTGCAGGTCGCAGCTTGCAAGCACAAAAAAGATGATATTTAAAAAAAGAAGAAAAGAAACAACGTTATTATATCTCTGTGAAAAAAGAAAGAGAAGGTTCAGAGACGGTATGAAAGCATTTCAGCAGGCTTCCTGATAGTAAACATTCTTTATCTTCCCTAATGAAAGTTTGAGCTGTGCTAATCCAGGGGGGGAAAAAAGCACCTGATACAACTTAAAATGTTTTGCAGCTTTCAAGACAGCCCAAAAGTTGGAGAATTCCTAAAACTGATGGCAATGCCTCCTTTGTAATTTCCTCAATTTCTTCAGCTGTGTATGGCTCTCATTCAGAAGTTCCTGCCAATGACAAAAGAAAGAGCATAAAAACAATAAGCCTTAATGCCCTAAGCTAATCTATCTTTGAGCAATCATAATCTGTGGGGCAACAACTCATAATAACTAAGGACAAAGACCACATAGGCTGGTACCAAATTGACTCACCTTGACAGCAACAACAGGATCAGAAGAACCAAGGTCATCGGCATAGGATACACACAAGCCTTCAACGTCAGATAAAGTTTAACATTTGATATTGCATCTGCTGGCTTCATACCAAGTTTTATGCCAAGAACAATCTGAAGAATATTGAACCACATCAGATGCTTTCTCCTAATTAAGTGTTTATGAAAGAAAATAATATATGCTATACTTAGGTAAAAAAGAAGATATGTTTAGTATATAGCAATTGATCAAAATGGCTAAATGGGCCTATATGGTCAACTCTCCAAAGGAAACAAGGCATGAGTATCGTCATCATTGCTGGTTGCTGTTATGTGCTTGCAAACGTGGCAGATAGAGTTTCAAAAGTACATCAAGTTGGAACTTGACCCTTTATAGAAAAGAACAGGAAATTGTATGAAGATTACTAGCAGGATACAAAATATTTTGACTGATTTAAACGCCCAAAACAAACAACCCAACAGCAGAGCATGGTCCAAAATAACTTTTGAATTCAATTCCATGAGTATAACTAACAATCACAAACAAAAGAAATCAGGGCTTGCTAACACTCAAGGTAAAGAAAGCATACCGCAGCTAAGCGACACTCCACAACTCTATTATTGTAATTTATAGCAGCAGTTACTGCCTTCTGGGACTCTGCTAAGCAATGGGCTATTACAAAAGTACCACCAGCAGGAAGCTGTACATCAGTTGCCCTGATAGGATTGAAATCAATGAGCTCAGCAAATCCAGATTTAGCCATCACGGATATTGCCTGCCAAAAAGAAAAATAAGATTAGTGCATTTGATTTATGCTCTTCCAAACAGAGGTGGGTACTTAAGTAGCTGCAGCATAAAACCAGTGCTAGAGAAAAAATAGACCCTAGTAAATGCATCTTTTAGATAAGAACCCTAAAGCAATTTATTCTCTTATGAGTTCCCTTAAGTTGGACTTCCACTCTATATCATTGTATAAAAGGTCATCAAGATCATCAATGCATAATAGCAGAATGATTATGCAAATGAATTCAGTGAAGAACAACTCCAACCATAATCATGGAGGCATTGTCCAGGCTACAAAGATAATTCTTCCAAAATATGAAGCATCATTCTAACTGAGACAAAACAATACTGAAGTCATAACCTATATGTACATCTAGACTGAAGGAAGAAAGAAAGTGATTGAAAGAAGCCACATTCCGAGCAAGTATTATGGCAACATTATAATAACTAGTAAGGCATTGAAAGGAAAGGAAATTTTGGAAATAATAGAATTAACTTCTAAGAAGTAGGCAGATGAATAACCTGGTCCATCCCACCAGACTGAGTTCCAATATGCCGTTCACAGTCACATGTGACTTGGGCAAGTTCTTTCTGTTGACATAAAGCAGAAGTTAGAGAACCCAAACATGCAGAATCAACAACTTGACAGGGAATCCATGCATGGAGTATGAGAGGTACTGGTAAATACAATTATAGAGAAAATAAGGGGCCTAAAAATATAAGAAATTATGCAAGATGCAGAAAGTAATCAGTCCTACTTGCATCCAGATACATATCAAAAGCTCAAATCAAGGTGTGTCCCGGGACAAAACACATAAATGACTCTCATATTTACATTGCATTCATGTATTAGGATTACTATCTCATCACAATATTCATAAGCTATACTTACAAAAGGAAACAAAAGAATTCCACTTAAGTAAGAGGATTCTACAATCCGAGTATGTAAGAAGAAACCCAAGCACATAACAGAGCAAGAACATTTCATTTTAATCGCAACCATCTAACAACAGACAGCAGATGTGGTGCTAAACCACCTAGTTAAACACCATGTATAAAACTTAGGAGTTTTCATTTATTCGAGTGCTCATTTGCTCCATTTAAGAACTAACAGATCTCAATTCAAAATCGGAAGCAAAGATGTGACCAGGACTTTTAACCCTGATTCTTAAATAAGGCTGCTATCCGTAGAGCTTATGATCTATCTAATTTCAGACACATCAGCATGTATAGATCCACAACCACCATTAAGTGGTGAATATGCTCAAGATGATATGTACCTTGGGGAAGCTTGCATCAAAGCAGCCATGATACCAATGGTCGAGGAACAAACAAATGCTGCAGAGCTTGAAAGTCCAGACCCTTGATTGCATTATATCGAGAGATATTTAGCAAGCAGCAGCAATGATAGAACAGCAGTAAAGTTTTAGGAACCACTTGTATTGTCATAACTCCATGTATAATTAAGAAAAGATTGGAAGTAAACCTGTGGGTACTATTCCATCAACCATAACATCAAGTCCAACTGGTTCACCAACGTCGAGTCCTTTTGATTTTGCATATTCATAGTAACCCTTGTAGCTGTCAAGAAGAGGCCTCGTTACTTAAAGTTCTATTCTGATAGCAAATAATGACAAGGATCATTGCAAAAGTGGCAAAGTAAAAGGTTTTGGGACATGATGGTATCTTTTTATTTTCAGTGGGTATGGGCAGAACAGAAGTTGTGAATTTTGAGCAGTAGGTATGAACAATCAACCAGTACCATGTCTCTAACAAATCAAAATGGCCAATATAATGCATGATGTATTACCCGCATATAAAATAGTGGCCCCATTTGTGGTTCTTCAAGTCAATTTCCTGAAGAGATAAACAGGAAGAAAATGTCTGCAGTCAGTTGGCTGACACATGTTAAACAATAAACACCTCAAATTATTATTTATTTATATTTTGAGGAGATATGCTTAAATTTATGCTCAATTGGAGTTCTGAAACTTTAATCAACCAATTGTTCATGGGAGAGGACAATGAATATTTAAAGAAATAAAACAGCAAAGTAAAAACACCAAAAAGAGAATACAAATCATAAATTTATAACCCAATTAATAATCCTATAATTTGAGTAAGTTACTAACCAACATTCCTAGTGATAACTTAAATTCAAAGAGTAGTAATTCCCATGCTATTTTGCCAATATAACATCTTGTAAATTGCTACAGAAAAGTGAGACATGAATGAAAAATCATTAATAATCACCAAACAGCTTCAACCATTCCAAGCAAAACATAAGTCTGCATGATAGGCTAAGCTAATGAAAATACAGAGCAAGCACAGGGTTCTGCAGAAAAACTCCATAACAAGTTGTATTATTGTCTAATTCACAAAATGACAGAAATGATCTCACATACATAATGGATCAAGCACACACGAGTAATCCCGTTAGAGCGGAAACAAGAAGCACAGCAAAATATTTCTTAGTAATTTTGCAACATAAGCAATTGTACCTGCTCGGGGTCAGCAGGGTAAGTGCACATTGAGTATTTTTCATTGACATTGGCGATCTGAAGAAGTTTTTCAGCCTTTCCTGCATCATGCTTCCTTATAGCCACAATGGTGTCTTGCCGAATGGCCATTGGCAACACCGAGTATCCTTCATAATCAATATGCTCCCCAATCAAGTTCACTCTCCCTGCATTCAATTACTCATACTATTAACCATCTTCCAGTTTCAGAGCAACACTTATCTTTAAGGGCACATTCATACAAAAACATACATATTCCACTAAAATGAAAAGAAAATTTTCCAAGATTTTTTTTTCCCCCTTTTTTCCTTCCTCATATTAACTACAATAGAACGTTCATAGAAAATCATCCAGATTAAGCAAAAGTTGTTTCACTATCTTAGACAAAATCTTTCATTAATTTATAAGTAAAAGGTCTCCCGTTTTTAAAAATTCTAGGTGAAACCTCACGGACATAGCAAATACGGATTAAATGTTATTTCATATTAACAAAACTACTCATTAATTTAAAAATAGATATTATCATAATTAACATATTAAAAATTGCAAATTATTATGGTGAATATTGAATTATGCATATATATATATATTATATTGTACTTGTTCTACAATAATTGAATTAAAATCATTCGTCAATTATGAAGTCAAATATCCTCAAAAAATAAAAATAAAAGATTATGTCTACCTTTATCTCTAATTCAGAAAATAGTTCCCGTAAGACCAAAAGCACATGAAAGTTTCCTTCTTTATTAATAAATATAGTCAGAGTAATCAAATTAAATATATTACATTTGACTAAAACAGCATAAAAACTTTCCTATGCTTATCCTGCCTTCCCGTGTTAAAAGAAAAATAAATCATTACACGTCACAGCAATAATCGAAACCTGCACCAAACAGAAAAATTCTATCCAGTCTTATATATATGATTAGTGCTTTGTTTCATTATTCTCAAATATATACTAATTAAATGTAATCGTAACACTTTCATCAATCATCAATACAGTTAATGAAAAAACAGAGGCAAAGCTACACAAATGCTTCCAGACAGAGAGAGAAGAGAGAGAGAGAGAGAGACCGGGAGAACGAGCAAAGATGTCCGGAGAGTGACCGAAAACTTGAACAAACTTGTCCTTCAGAGCATCGAACCGAAGCGTGGCTTCTTCGAGCTGAGAGCCGTCGCCATAAACAGGTTCGAGTGATGAGTACACGGAACGGGAAGATCTTCGTGTTTCGCCATGGAAACGAGGTAGTTGTGATTACGATTATGATTATGTTTCTCTGAAAAGCTGTTTTTTTTGTCCTCGATTTCTCTCTCTTCGCGTCTTTCTCTTTCTACCACTGAGTCACGAAGTCGCTTATATCGTACCAAAAAGACAGATAAAAAGGCAATATTCTTTTGAAAAGATCGCTAATATTTATTTTTCTTTTTTTTTTAAGGGTGTGCTCTATTTTTTTATTATTCTAAATAAGATTTGTTTGTTGTAATTGGATTGGAATAAATGGAATAACAGTGTGTATCAGCTAAAGTCTAGGAAAATATATTGGAATTTTATACTTGGATTTTGCTTGTTTTGGATTTTGTGCTATCTTTAGGGATTTGAAAAGGATTTTACAATGATATTTTGATTAGATGTCTTCGGTTGGACTTGAAATTGAAGGAAGATATCACATTACATTGTATTTATATACTGTGCGCAAAGGTAGTTTGCTCAAATTATAATGAATCGAGAAGTCTAAGGCTGTCTTTCTTTTTTAATTTTTTTTCACCTTACCTATATCAATTTATTTGGCAAAAAAAAAAAAAAAAGAGAAAGAAAAAATCATGTATCAATTATGTTTGTTTAGAAAAAGAGTCCAACCTTTGGAAGCTTTTTAATATAGCAATTGGGATAAATAATTAAGATGCAAAATTTTACGCTCCTTTAATCATATGATATATGTATATTTATATCTATTTTTTATATATTTATCTATTATTACTAACTGAATCCTCTCTTTTGATGTCAAAAAATCATACAATAAAGTAATGACAAAAAAATCATACAATGAAATAAGGATAATTGTTTTATTAAACCGTCAAAAGGCAACTAATTATCTCTCTCTTTTTTCTTTTCTTTTTCTGCACACACAGAGTATTGATAAAACTAATTCTAATTAGCATTTTTATAAAAGTCAAAATAAGTAGTGGATAAACAAGTTTACTTGGATACTTGGATGGATAATGTGTACCTTAGATTTCTATCTTAATTAGCATTTTTATAAAAGTCAAAATAAGTAGTGGATAAACAAATTTACTTGAGTAGATATATATGTACCTTAAATTTCTATATTTTTTATGTATTTATCACCTATACTAAAGCTGATACTAAAAGAATATGAGCCGATAAAAAAAAATAATTAAATTAAACTAATATAAATAATTAACAATAATAAAGATATAAATTAAGAATTTATTTCTACTTTTTGGTCAAAAAAATTTATTTATAACATACTGTAATTATAGCATTAGTTTTTTTTTTTTCTTTTTTCCAAAAAAATAGCTGTTTGCTTTGCGAATTTTAAGTTAGAAAACTCCTGCGCCGAAAAATAGTGGCCGCGCAAATCAAAGCCTGTATAAGAAATTAAAGTATAATAGATAAAAGGTAGTACAATAATTGACATAGGTTGTACTTTTTCAAAGAATCTCTTGGCCCATTATCGTGGCTTTATTCTTCTCCATAATTATATTTGTATGTTGTGTGTAGGGCCAAAATTTTATTTATCTTTATAACTTATAAAATATAAGCTCTCTTTTTATGGCAAAATGACTCTCTCTCTTTTTTTAAATTTTTAATGATAAAATATTTAAGAATTCTTTTACTTAACTTTAATCTTTTTTAATTAACTTTGTCAATAATATTAAATTTACATACACAATACAAATGCAGCATCCGCTAGTATAGGTAAAGCAAGAGTGAAATGAGGTTGTCACATATGGCAAACTTTAATATAACATTTTTCTATATATAATATATATAGCAGCAGTTGATTTTAGAACATAAATCATTATAGTAGTATGTTCGTACCCAACATCTTTTAAGTAGGTATACATGTTCAATAAGAAAGTTTATGGCCCTTAAATCCATAATAGATTCATGAGGATAATCCTAAAATTGAGTATCATTCGTTCCATCTACCGATCATCAAATGGCTTAAAGGTTCTTAGGTTTGAAGAGTCATTAAATACTTGTCTATGTCTTCTTATTTGATAATTCCAAAGAGATTAGATACATAGTATTATATTGAAATAATTTTCAGTTTAGGACACTTATAAAAATTAATTAGTTATTTAAGGTCATATAAAAATAATTACTAATATATCACTTCTAAATCACGACTTCAAAACAGGATATACACAAAAGTTACAATAACGCACTTGTATCGCGAAATGAAAAAGCGATATACGTATTATTTTCATACGTATATCGCGTTTGGTAGTCGCGATATACATGTTATATTGTGATTTCTTTAAGCGATATACGTGTATCGCTTTTTACAAATGCGATAGTAATGGTAATAAAACATTATACCGCGATATACAAACGCAATTTTAGTGTGGTATATCAGTAATTAATTTCATTGGAGTTGTATACTGGTAATATTTTTCCACAGAAACCCTAGACATGTGCTGAACTCGTATTATATTATAGAAGTTGTGCTTTTTCCCACTAAAGATTAAATAACAATTCAAATAAAGAATAAGCTCAATTGTATAAGACTTATAATGATGTCTTAAGCTCCTTATCCATTGTTTTGTATTTATGACTTCGAGGCTATAAGTCCACCTAATAATTTCTTTCTAAATCATTCTTTTAAATGGCATCTCCTTATTACTTCTCTAAGATTATATATGGATTAGAATTAAATATAGTATGAGGTATATGTGATATGCAAAATCAAGAAATCATATAATCTTTTTCAAGTACTATATTATTTTTTTGGCCAAATTATAGATATGATTATAATAAGATTATATAAGCAATTTATATTAACAAATAAAAATTGCAATTCTACCTAATTTCATAATCTAATCATTGTCTAAAATCTCACCGATTTATTCCAAAGATTCCGGTCCATGTATGCTCCAGTTTGCAAACGAGCAAGCTTCACAAACAATTATGTATTCTATTGATATAAAGCCATAAGTATAGTAAAAATTTTGAACAAAAAAAAAAAATAAGGGAAAGTGAGCGTAAATGGTCTATTGGGAATATTAATGTATGACGGACATGGTGGAACAGGAACTTTGTCCCATTATCATTTGCAAGATGCAAGATAAGCAAATAATTGATGGATGCAAGACATGTGGGTTGAGGAATCGGGAAATTTGCATATAAAATTCTCAAGATAATTACATTCACGAGAAAGAATGATTTGGCAGGTGCCACGTGCAGGTCTTGTCCTTTTCGATGCCTACGCAGTGCCATCACCTCGGGTTGCTGTCAATAGATTAAGTTAAAAATACATCTCTTTCGGCTTTTTCATTAGCGATTAGTGCAATTCTTGTCCCCCCCCCCAACCCCGTCTATTTTTTTTTAATATTCGGGGATTGGGATTATTTGAAAAAAATGAAAAAGAAAAATTTTAAAAATTAGAGAAAAAGAGGGGGCCCCAAAAAAAAAAAAAAAAGAAGAAAAACCTATTAGAATGGAGTAGATCTAGTTTGGTGAATTTGATTTATTTAAGGAACAGTTGGTACCTCGGACAGCTTTAGAATTCAACTTTTTATGTGACTTTTTGTATGTCGATTTTATTAATATTGCTTTGACAGTCATTTTTAAATTGTGTATTCATCGAATTAAGTGAAACATTCAAAAAAATTTAGTTTCTAACAAAATTAGACTTGTGAGTAAAATGAAGTCACGTATGTGCGTAATAATAAATATGTATACCCAGATTTACGTTAACACTTGGATAAATTTTATGCTAAATTACAATAATTAGGAATTCCATATAATATAACAAATAAAAAAGAGAATTGCAGTAAACAATAATTAACTAGAATTTAATTTTAGACTTGTATTAGACAGTTAATTAAAATAGGCATAATGATGTTTGATCGATGTCATAAGATGGGACATGCTATAAGCCCATTATAAACGCTGTAAATATAATCATAAAGGCCCCTACCATTAATATAATATATTCCAGCATGGAACCACTTACTGTAATGAGGAGCACTCTGGGATCTCATTTTCTGACTTATTCATCATGAAACCATACAATGAAATCAAACACTAGAAATTCCACTTTAAATCCAATTGTTGAAATCAAAATCAAACCTAACCATATCCTATGCCAATATCTTAGACTAATGGCACTAAATTTGTACTTTTGTGATAGAAGAATAATTATGCGAACATCTTCTAATATTGTAAATTGAATCTAAGGTTAAAAGAATAAGAATTCCTTTTATTAGAAGTTTTGTCCTTGTCTAAACTGATCCACTACTTTAATAGTGTTGTTATATTCTTGCAAGGGATATTTTAGGTATGATCCATGGATCCTTTAGCACCCTAATTGGAATAAGCATGTACAAAGAGCAAACATGAATTAAGAGACATTAGCAGTTGGAGGTGTCATGGTTTGCTTCGGTTCATGGATCAAATCAAATATATTTGAAATGATTGTTTTAAACCCTTAATAAATCAAACTGCTTTTAATGGTTCGAGATTTTGAATCGAGTCGCTTCAAATACAATTCAGTTTGGTTTGATTCAATTCAAACCACTTTTAAAACAATTTAGTTCTAATAAATAATATTAATAGTCATTTGAGTTCCCAAGAAAAAAAAGATGTTTAGATTGAGGAACGTTGTGTAAGAATTAAAGTTACTTATCATTATGTCAGGTCGTATGTTTAATAATTTTATATGTACATATTATCCTGTTTTAAAATTATTTTTCAATGCGAATTTAAAGTAACATATATTTCTAATAAATCTATAACACTGACTAAAGAAAATCTTTCTTTTACATTAATTCTATGTCTATTTATAATATTATTCCCTTATAACATATTTAAATTTATGTTGTACCAATTAAATGATTGTGCATGTTTTAAACTCAATTATATCGCTTTATTTTAATTTGATGCATGTCCATTAGTTTTAGGAAGATTTTAAAATTAATAAAATAGGAAAATATGCTGGGAAACTTTTGAAAAAGTAAAAGATTATTTGTTTAATATGATTAAATATATAATACATTTAATGGTGTATTATGTAAAATATATAATACGAAATATATATATACAACATTTGTATTTATAAATAACATTAATGTGGTTAAAAATGTAATTTATATTTCATAAATTAGAATAGAATCACTATTTCTCCTAATAAATCTACATAATTAATATCTTACTCGGTGCTCTTTCAAAGATGTATCTAAACACAAAAATGTTATTAGAATCTAGAATTGTGATTCCATTTCAAGTCAATTCTAACGTACTACATACACATGTGATGTTAGAGTGAAATGTCACATGTAACCATAATATCTAATATTTAAGAGTTATAAATAAATAAGATAGCTCTTTTTTATTTCTTTTGATGTAAAACTGTTCGATTCAGGTTCAAATGACTCGGTTCGGTTCAACCTCAAACCAAACGAAACCCTTTAGACTCTTCCTAAATCGAACCACAAATCAAACCAAAGTAAAAAAAAAAAAAAAAAACTACATTTTGCGGTTCGATTTACTTCGATTCAATGAATAGCCTTACCAGGAGTAGGTCTAATATAGGTACATGCACTCCGACACTTAAATTAGTAGATGAATCATGGATTAAAGAATATAGCATTAGTGGTACAAAAGGGTACAATTGTATATTTCAATTATTTAGATTAAAGGTTTGGGTAATGAGAATGAGGGTTGTGCCTTGTAGGGAAGGAATAGAAGCTTTTGGAGCTGAAGTGTCTCTCTTGTCTTATATATCATAAAAAGTATATATAAAAGGAGGCATGCCATCTAAGAAGGAACAAATCCTTTTATTCTTATGGCCTCTACAAGCTAGTAGACAATGCATGTTGCAGGTGTAGTAGCGGAAACACTCTCTTCTATAGTGCCACCAGTAACCTCCTTTGTTTTCTAGTGAGGGGGTCTTTATTAGCAAGTCTTAGGTTAGGAAATTTGGTCAAGAAGTGGTTATAGACACCAACCAATGATTTAATTAACCTTAAAACCATAAATTAGGATTAAAAGTAGAAAAAATTAAAACAAAACAAGCTAAAAATATCTAGCAATTGGCTACTTAAGTCACTCAGTCAATCACTTTAGCCGTTTGACTAATTATAAGTGTCAATCGTTCAACGATTTTCTCAACATATTTAAATTTTCAAATCCATTTTATAATACCTCAAAAATAGACTAAATATCCAAAAATTAACTAAATTAATTTAAGATAAAATTCTAAAGAACTAATTAAAACCTTGACATTACGAATGTATACGAAAAAATGGCAGTATCAAGCAACTGATGTATGGACACTTAAATGCAAATGTGTGATTAGTCTACTTTAGCTTTTAAATATCGATATCAAGTGTAGTGAATGAAGCTAAACAATATTCAACCTTTAATAATTAAATGTCGATTGCAATTTCTACTTATACTAAGGTTGATATCATGATAAGTAGACATTTAGTGTATATGTTACCTATTAAGTATCAAGCATTGGGGACAAAGTTCTTTGTAGTTCAAATAAGGATAATGTGTTATCATAGATACATAGGTATTTTATATGGTGGAATCAAGACTTATAGGGTTAGGAATTTGGGTTGAACTTATCGACAGGTTGTAGTGGAGGTATTGACTGCTATTTGAATGCTCAATAGTAAGTTTAGGTTTGGCAACAAATGGTTGATACGAGAAACACACATACTTTGAGAAATTATCTTGTGTCGTGATTTTGAGATTCAGGGTTTTTTTTTTTTTTTTTGGGTGGTAGATCTAATTTTTCACTTTTGTACCTATGATGTTAGGTTTGACAATACTCATGGCCTCCACTTATTGATCATTTCTATATTAACATCCATTGCCATTGTTTGTGATTTTTCTTAGGGTAATTACTCCTTAAGTATCACAACTTATTCGTTTGATATTTGTTCTTGAAAACATTACATGTTACTAAAACATTTTCAACAAAATGACTTTAGCATAAAAAATTTGAGCCCCATATACCATTACTAGACAACAAGAATATGCAACAACCATCACGTCCTAAACGAAGATGTGATAATAATATATCAAAAAGATGAACATGTAAGTATATATGTACTCCCAATTGCAAATTTAAGAAAATAACAAATCCCCATGAAAGTGAACTTTAATTGCCATTTGATTTATTTTGTTTCGCATAAGCTAAATGATAACTTTATTTTAGATTCGTAAACTATTTTTCTTAAAGTTTATATGAAGAATATGTAAATTTTAACATTCAACCCTCATTCACAAGTCACCATCTTTATCATGATTATGATAGCATATAAAATAGATGATTTATTAAAACGTTATCCTTCAACTAAACTATATTAGATATCAGTAAAAAATGTTTTTGAAAATTTAGATTCAAAAAAGATATAAGGTAAATAATGAGGACTTTTTCCATTTTATTTTCTATTGTAAAAGTTTGTGTGAGACTTACACAAGTTTTAAAAATTTGTTAAGAAACTATATCTAAAGCAATCTAGCAATAAAATGGAGAGTTCCTTAATGTTGATAAAGTATTGTAATAAACCCCTTTAAGAAATTTACTAATTAAGATATAATAGGACAATCAAACTCTTTTAATTATTACATAGATTTTATTTGTAAACTTATTAACTTAGAGTGACACGATTAATAGTTTTCATATCATATTGAGTGTATTGAACTTTATTTTTTATGTGTACTACCAAAATCGGTATAGCTCTTTACTCTCTTCTACTTCCTAACTAGAGATTTTGTTTATGAAATGCCCCTAAAAATATAAGCCAGGCATAAAAAGTGATTGTTTAGAGAGGATTAAAAGGGCATATTAATAGAAAGCTTTTGTAACATTATTTCATAAAAAGGTTTATTGGAGATTCAATCAAAATATGACACCAGGTTGATTTTGCAGATGATTATCATATTTGAAGTATTATTGTTTTCTTTAGTTAATGGCAGAAAGAAATAGATAATTTCATTCAATACAGATATAATATAGCCACTATAAATGTGAGAGAATGGTATTTAATTCAAAAGTAGATTGAGCAACAACATCTAGTTTCTTAGCTTACCAAAAAATAAGAGATGAACCATTAAATACATTATAACCAACAAAAAAATCACCAATCATTTAGATTCCATTAAATGGAATCACTATAGGCATGCATCATAGTGCATTCCAGTGCATATTGCACCATGGCTTGTATTGTAGGATGACAAGACCCAATTTTACTTTGTTTGATCATGTAATGACGCATGGAGAAGGAAATAAAGGAGATACAGAGGGAGATAAGTTAGCAAAATGCATAAGTATAAGTGATAGGGAATTTGTTGTGGGAAAAATAATTTCCTGTAAATGGTTTAAGGAGGAAGATATATCATGTGAAGGTTACAACAATAACAACAACAAGAAAGAGGGAGTAATTTTGGCCATAGAGTTAGTAAAATGTAACGCTCCGAAACAAGGCCTGTGCATGTAACTGTAATGCCCTGAATAAGGTATGGACATATACGATTACTATGTATAATACCTATGTATTACACATACAAGCTAACCTAAAGAACTTGTTTATGCTAAATATTTGCTAACCGGTTTTAATTATTGAAATCATTTAATTAATTTTAGAAACGACCGGATATAACATCGGTGCCTAATTGTTCTTTTTGCAAAGAAATTGTTTAATAAATTTTTCATTAAACTTTTTTTATACTTGAAGTATGATATAAGATATGAAAAAAGTCTACAAAAAGTTTGTTTAAGTATTAAAATTATCAAAACCAAACTTCAAGTATGAAAAAATTCAATAAAACTTTGTTTAGGCATCTAATTGCTCTTTTTGCGAAAGTTTATGTATCATTTTTGTCATTACCTCATTTATAGGAGTTTTTACAGTCTCAACAATGGGACCATCTAGTCAACCATTTAACTGTTAAAATAAATACAGTTTTTGGGATATTAACTATTTTAGTAGTTTAATCACGATTCAATATAGTATAAGTCGTTAGATAGCCAATAGGACCGATCTGATCAAAATGAATGACATAACCAATGGGTTTGTTTGGCTAGATACAGATAACCTTTTTTTAAAACTTTTTTCTAATAAATTATTTATCAAGAAATATATACAGATAAAAAAAATTATCAATTCTCATAAAAAGATCAAATATAAATAATATATATATATATACAAATCAAATATATTTAACATGTTGTTTCGATACAGATACAAATAAAAAACAAATCATTTAAATAAACCCATAATTTTATCCAATTTCTATAATATATTAGTACCTTTAAAATCCAACGTTTTACTTCTCCGCAATTTTTTTTCCTTTTTAATGTTTTGGAACGCTTTAAGCGATGATAATTGTTATGTCATGTCAGGGACCATGGTCCACAAAGTTACCATGGCATGAATATATTCGTAGGCCCTATCCCCTCTTTTCTTTGGTAAACGTAAACACATTGTAGGCCCTTAGGCCCCCTTACCTTCAACTTCTTTTGCTTTGGTTAAGAGGAAAATATAGAAATAATCACCCAATCATTTTTTTTTTTTTTTTGCCAAATATAATCACCCTATGGCCATGATTGACAGCATGATTTGTGATGAACTATTATTGACGAACAGTCCAATTGGAACACCATAAAAATGAAAAGTTAACTAGATTGGCAGTTGGTACTTGGTACTATATGTGTGTATAAAAAAAAAAAAAAAGAACCTCTTATTAAAATCATCATTTCCACTAACAGATACCTCCAAGACATTGAAGAAGAATCAATATAAAAAATTTGCTTGCCTCTTTCACAAAGATCTTAAAAATAACAATAATATGCAAACAAAACAATTTTAAAAAATTTTGTAGAACAAGCAATAAAGTTAGATACACATAGTAGAAGTTATATTACCTGCAATACTATTACAGGTCCATAGATTTACCAAAATTTGCAAATAACCTTTATAAACTTTAAACATTAGTTCAATTGGATCTCTGAACTTTTAATTATTATAAAATAACCTTCTTAAAATTTAATACACTAATAAAAAATATATATGTTTAGTTTCTATTTAAAGAAATGTACAAAAACCAAAATTTATAGAGTGATAATATATTTTGATAAACTTAAGGGTACATTTCTTAACTGAGGTTAAAGTTTACAAGATTTATTACAACCTTTTAAGGATTATCTGCTAATTTATAAAATTTAAGCAATATTTGTAATATTTGAAAATTTAAGATCAATTTGCACTAAAATCAAATTTAAAAAACCCAGATATATTTTTCCAATATATATAAAATGTATTATTCGGAAGAAACTGGGTTAGTTTCGGATTACCCTAAAAATAAAAGTAAAGGTTTTTTTTTTTTTTTTTTTACCCAACAAAGGTAACGGTTAATAACACAATTTAATTGTGGACAAATTTAGAACCACCAAACTTTCTCAGTTTGAACTAAATTGAATAGCTTAGTTATCATTTTATTAAAGATGACCACTAAAAAGGGCAAGCTGTAATGATCACTAAAATTGTCAAAATATTGACTTTCGAAAAAATATAAAATACCAGAAATATTTTAGTCCTTCAAACTACGATTTTGAATTAAACCCATTTTAATTAAAGGAGCTTATCATGCTTCGTTCAAGAATCAAGACTGGAAACGCTGTCAGAATCACAGAACGTTTTAGAGTTAGAAATGCAAGTAAGCTGGTTCAACAAAGTCATCCCGTCGTGGTTCCTTCCCTTCAGCAAGTAGTATAGTCCTAATCGCAAGGAAAATAAGATTAAAATTATATTAAAAAAATTACTTGTATCTTTAAATTTTTCTTTTCATAAATGAATGATCCATATTTTTGTTTTTATAAATATATTTTCATTTTATTATTTAATCTATTATCTATTGTTATTATTATTAAGCAAATACCCAATTATCCAATTTTAAAATTTGAACGTAAGTAAGGATCTCTATCTCTTTCCTTCCTTCCTTTTTTTTTTTTTAATTTCATTCGTTAAAAAGAAATTAATTCAATTATATAAATGGATACAAAATTGCAAATGAAAAGTTGAGGTATAAAACTCATCTGCATAAATGGGATATCCCTGCTATAGTTAAAATATCTTAAGAGGGAATACAATTATTTTTCCTAAGAGAATAAAAAAACATCCAGCTAGAGAGTACATTAAAAAAACTAACATTTTATGTTTTCAATGAAAATTTCATATCTTTAACTTTTTTTTAATCTATACTATTTTCCATCTAAAATTTTAATTAAATCTATACTATTTTCTATCAGAAATTTTAATTCTATTGTAATATTAAATTTTAGCATGTTATTTGCTAATATTAACAAAGGAGATATGCCATCATTTCTTTGTGGTAAGAATGAAATAATTTTCTGTTTAAGGTTCCTATTAATAATAATTACCTAAATAAAATTAAATTGAAAATAATTATTAATATATAATTATAAAATCATGACTTATATATGAGATATAGAAATATTATACATTCAAAATATATTACGGTTAAAAAACACAATACCTCTACATATTTTCATATGAATATCGCCTTTAATAAATGTGATAAACGCAAAACAAAAATGCAATAATAAAAAAAGAGAAGAGAGAGGAGTGTGAGAAAGAGAAAGAGAAATAGAGAAAAAGAGACAAACAAAAGACAGGTTGTCATATTCCTATACAGTGATTTTAAGTCGTAATTTACTTGAAAAACTACTATATCATTTATATCAAACGCCGTATAGGTGTAGTATAAAAATATTAAATCATGATTTTTAAATGTAATTTATATATAAATTTTAATATTTCGATTTATAGACACGATATAGGTGCAAGATTTTGATAATTAATATTATTTTACTTATATACTAGTATTTTTTTTCCGTGGAAATGGTACACAGGTAATCAACCCAGTAATAATAATATCCAATCAATGTAAGTAAATAATATAAATAAGATTTATTGAAATATATAGAAAATAAAATAAATCATGTCAAAAATTATACTTAAACTTTAATAAACATTTCAATTAGGTATGTGAATTTTGGTTTTAAATAATTTAGTATACAAAACAAGTTTTATGGACATTTTTCCTATCTAAAATTTAGATTGGATAATTTTATATCAAAACAAAGTTTTTACAGACTTTTTTATCTGAATTAAGTTCAATCGGGTATAAAAAAAAAAGTCCACAAACGTTGTTCAAATAACAAAATTATTCAAACTTCAAGTATGAAATAAATTTACGAAAATTTTGTTCAAATACTAAATTATTTAAAATAAAAGTTTAGATACTTGATCATTTTATGAAAGTTTAGATATTATTTTCATTTTTAACTCAAAATAAAAATAAAAAGATATAAAGAATAGAATAGCATAAAAACAAAAACATCGGGCTAACTCCAACAAGACCATTCTGGTCACCATGGTCCATGGTCCATAGCTGTTGCCGTTGGTTGCATATTAATGCGGAAGAAGAAGAATAGTTTTTAATCCATGTCACAAGAATTGATTTGAAAAAACATATTAACATAGAGTGATTATCGGTTATTAGTGGGGCTGTGCAAAAAAACCGATCGAACCGTGAACCGAACCGGACTGAACTGAACCGAAATTTTGGTTCTTTTTTTGAAACTGTTCGGTTCGCGGTTCGGTTCAGGACCATGAACCGAACCGTTTTATATATTAAAAAAATTAAACATATTATTTTTACTCTTAATTGTTTTATTAATGGTACATATCTATGTCACAAATTTTAAAAACAATTAATTTTTTAAAATAAATTAATTGTTTTTAAAATTTTTTACTTAGATATGTGTTAGTCATTAGAATAAAATTAGATTTTTCATAATATGTTTCAATTGTTATGTTATCTATAAGTAAGATAGATTTTAGAATTTAAACTCTAGTATTCTAACTTAAAAAAATTAATTGTTGTAATTTTTTTTACTTAGATATGTGTTATTCATTAGAATAAAATTAGATTTTTTATAATATGTTTTAATTGTTATGTTATCTATAAGTAAGGTAGATTTTAGAATTTAACCTCTAGTATTCTAACTTATGCATATTTCTTTTCCATTTGTCTTACTAATTAATCTAGTTCTATTATTTAGTTACTTATTGATTCATATAATTGGTAATATGTTAGTTAGAAGTATACAACGAATTATATTTTATGTCTTATATTGAGATAAAGTCTAGTATATCATTATAGTTCAAGATAATTCAAAAAAATGAGACTAGTTATAGGGTCTGTTTGTTTTGGCTTTTTTCGGGCAGATACAGATATTTTTTCAAACTTTTTTCTAACAAATTATTTATTAAGAAATAGATATAGATAAAAAAAAGTTGACGGTTCTCATCAAATGATCAAATAGAACAAATATAGATAAAATTTAGATGCAAATCAGATATATTTACATATCATTTTTAAAAAGATACAGATACAGATGAAAAACAGACAATCCAAACAACCCATAGTTATAATTTTATAATGGATGAAATCATTTCCTTCCTATAAGTTTTACATGTTTATTGGATAAATGATTAATTTTAAATATTATTGTTTATATTTGCATTAGTGATAAGAAATATGTAATTGAACTTTTTCGATAGAATATATTTTTTATTTTATGAAAAAAATGGTTCGAACCGCAAACTGAACCGTACCGGACATTTTTTTTTTCAGTTCGAAAAAATTACGAACCGAACCGTATAGTTAGGTTCGAATTTTAAAGAAAAACCGAACCGTAAATTATGATGCTGTTAGGTTCGAGATGCAAATCGAATCGAACCATACCGTGCACACCCCTAATTAGTGGAGTGACCGATTTATCGTTTTAAAAGTTGTAATAAATTCTAATCATTAAAAAAGAAAACAAAACAGTATAAGTTTGAATCACGTTTGTTTGGATTTTCGGATTTTTTATTTGTATCTATCGTATTTGTTTGGTCTGCTTATAAGTAAAATGTAACCGAGTTGCATGTGGGAAGTGATGAAAGAAAAATGAAGATTTCTAGCCAACAGAAGAGATGGGGTGTTGTGAGAAACAAGTATCAACTGGATCGGGCTAATAAATTAGGAGTGGGCAGTACATGGAGCAGGCCAACTTAAGTAACTAATTAGAATTATGCCAATTAGTAAAAGCCCGCTACTTAGTTTCACAGTTAATTTTTTGCATTATATAATATTCTAGAACAAATTAGTTACAAGTAAATTGATGAGGTGGCGATTATTGCACATGGTCTCACATGGCTTGTAAAAGAATAAGAATCCGATATCCATATATTTGATGTAAGAAAACCCAAAAAAATATCATACAAAAAATATAAAAATATTATTGCTCCACTTCTGAGTTTGTATTCGAACAAGAAGTTTTGCTAACATTTGAATTATTTGCTTGTATCCGAGCGATTTCTTTGTGTATTGACTCCACTGTGCTTCAAGTGGTATCAAAGCTTGCAACAGATGATGGCGAAAGGAACTAGGGAGTTTAAATGCATGGAAGAAGCGTTTAAGGCCTTAATGAAGGAACAAACTGATAAGCAAGAGAACTGGATCAAATTGTTCACTGAGACCCTGCAAAAGGAACAAACCATATTAGAATCTCAATCACAGTCCATAGATGAAATTAAACAATGACTAAAGGGTAAGGCAGCAGCTGTTGAGAGAAGTGCTAGTGTGCAACTAAGTCAAGAGGCTCCCAATATCAATATGGTTGAAGGAGACATCCCTAAGAGGAATGGAAGTGTTGGTGTTCATTCAAAAACAAGTGCACCTAATGGGTATCAAATGCCTATGCGTAGCACTAAAATTGACTTCCTAACATTCAATGGCAATGGACTAAAAACGTGGATTGTTAAGGCTGAGCAATTCTTTTTACTCGACGATACCCCAGAGCATTTGAAGGCCAAGGTGGCAATCATGTGCCTTGATGAGAAACCCTATGAATGGTATTCATCGTTTTCTAAGTTGAGGACAGACTCTTCACCAACTACATGGGAAGAGTTGACCAAGGCTTTGCAAGCTCGATTCATTGAGCCCGTATATGAGGACCCAATGGCAGAATTAAAAGAATCACACCAAATAGAAGCATTGCAAGACTACATTGATCAATTCCTACATTTGTCAACCCAGAACGAACTTACTGAATCACAATTTGTTAGTTGTTTCCTTAGTGGCCTAAAACCAAAAATCCAATATCCTATTCGCATGTTCCAGCCCAGTTCATTAACCCAAGCTTACACGCTCGCAAAACTCCAAGATGCTACCCTTAATTTAGCCAAAAACACTCTTAAATCTAACCGAAACCCTTCTTATAGAACATTACGTACTCATATCCTAAATACTCAACCACATACTTCTATCAACCAAACACTTCAACCCTAACCACAACAACCAGCAATCATGAGCCATTACCTAAACCACCATTCGAAACACTGAACGAATGACCCCTGAAGAGCTAGATGAAAAGCATAGGAAGAAACAATGCTTTTGGTGTGATGAGCCCTTTGCCCCAGGCTACGGGTGAAAGAATAGGAGACTTAATATGTTGATTGTGCCTTCTAAAGATGAAACAGGGGAGATTGGAGATGTGGATGAGGAGGTTGGAGATCTGGAGCTTAATATGGCTAACTTATCTTTATGTGCTATGGATGGAGGGAGTAAAAATGATGGACCATGAAAATGCAAGGATATCATAAAGAAAAGGAAGTTAGGAATTCTAATTGACTCTGGAAGTTCTTCCAATTTTATAGATGAGCGATTGATTAAAGGGCTTAATTGTTTCTTAACAGAAATTAAGCCAATCGCTTTTCTCTAGCCAATAGAGCTACATTACAAAATAGGTTTGATGTTGAGAGTTTCAATCGGATGATGTAGGGTATTGAATTCCAAACTAGATTCTTAGTTCTGCTACTGTCTTCCTATGATGTGATTTTAGGAACACCGTGGTTAGAACAATTGGGAACCATCCAATGGAACTTCAAGACAAAGAAGATGGACTTCCAATGGAAGGGGGTTTGGAGCTCCTTAATTGGAGAACAAGAAGGAATACAGCTTGTGTCTGGTAAGCGTTTATCCAAAGTACTCCTTGATTCCAATTTTTCTAGTGATGTACAATGCTGGGTTGTAATTGGTGATATTAAGGATAAAAAGGAAATTCTTGAGCTACATCCTGAACTAGCGAACTTAATACATGAGTTTAATGATTTGTTTAAGAAGCCTAGTGCTTTACCTCCTAATCGGTCTAGTAATCAAAGGATTCATTTACATGAGCAAGCTGAACTAGTTCATATTAAATCATATAGATATTCTGGTATTCAGAAATCTATCCTTGAGGAGATGATCAGAGAAATGATGATTAGTGGGGTAATTAGGCCCAACCACAATCCATTTGCTTCCCCAGTAGTCTTGGTCAAAAAGAAGGATGGAACTTAGAGGATGTGTGTTGACTATAGGGAGCTTAATAAGTAGACAATTAAGGACAGATTTCCCATTCCTATTGTAGAAGATTTGTTTGATGAACTTAATGCGGCAAGTTATTTCAGTAAATTGGATTTAAGGTTCAGCTATCACCAAGTTTTGATACATTCAAAGGATATCTATAAAACAGCATTTAAAACCCATGATGGATACTATGAATTCACAGTGATGTCTTTTGGGTTAACCAATCCTCCATCTACCTTCCAAGGAGTGATGAATGACATTGTTAGGCCACTTCTACGGAAGTTTGTATTGGTGTTCTTTGATGACATATTGGTTTACAGTGAAACCATAGAGTTACATGTACAACACCGAAAGATTGTGTTTGATATCCTAAGAAGAGAAAGGTTTTTCTTAAAAAGGAGTAAATGTGTCTTTGGAAGTATTTAAATTGGATATTTGGGACATGTGAATTCAAAACATGGTGTAGCAACGGACCTAGCTAAAGTGGAGGTGATTGCTTAATTGCCAGAACCTAAAAATGTGCGTCAGGTAAGGGGTTTTTTGGGGTTAGTTGGGTACTATCACCGCTTTATTCAAGGTTTTGGTATCATAGCTAAACCTTTGACCCAACTATTGAAAAAAGACTTGTTTCAGTGGAATCCTATTGCATCTCAAACATTTCAAAATTTGAAAAATGCTTTGATATATTCTCCTGTCCTAAGACTACCTGACTATTCGAAGACATTTGTGGTAGAAATAAATGCTTGTAATGAAGGTGTTGGAGTTGTACTTATGCAAGAAAGACATCCCATTGCTTATATAAGCAAGGTGCTAGCTCCTAGACACTGTGGGTTGTCGATTTAAAAAGGAGTTATTGGCATTAGCGTATCCCATTGACAAGTGGCGATACTACTTACTTGGGAAACATTTCATCATACGCACAGACCATCAAAGTTTGAAATACCTGTTAGAACAAAGATTAGTTACTCCAGCTCAACAGAAATGGTTAACTAAATTGATGGGTTTAGACTATTCTATTGAGTTTAAAAGTAGCAAATCCAATGTTGCTGCAAATTGTTTGTCTAGAAGGGATAGCCATCAGCTTAAAAACTTGGTCACCACCATGACAGCACTGAACTTATGGCTGAGATACGATTGAGCTGGATTTTATTGAGGGGTTTACTACTGTTGTTGAGCAATTAGAGGAATGGAATTCAATCAAACATTTTTCTTATGGGATTCGATTTTAAGGAGAAAGGGAAAGGTAGTAATTGGACCCTCCAGTGAGTTGAAAACTAAGGTTTTAAGCATGTATCATGCTGGACCTATGGGAAGACATTCTGGAGCTGATGCAACTTATAAACGCATCTCCTCCATTTTTTATTGACTTAAGTTAGAGAAGGATGTTAGGCAAGTTGTCAGAGAATGTGAGACTTGTTAACCATATAAATATGAGAATGTTGCTTCTCCAGGACTCTTACAACCACTGAGCATTCCTACTGAATGTTGGAAAGAAATAAGCTTAGATTTTGTGGAAGGGTTACCCAAATCAAACGGGAAGAATGTAATTCTAGTGGTGGTGGACAGACTAAGCAAATATAGTCATTTCTTGGCTTTAATTCATCCATACTCAGCAGCTCAGGTAGCTCAAGTGTTCCTAGACAATGTCTACAAACTCCATGGTTTACCCAAAACCATTACTAGTGACAGAGATCCTCTCTTCATTAGTACTTTTTTGCAGGAGTTCTTCAAATTACAAGGGGTTGCTCTTAATATCTCAATGGCCCACCACCCCCAAACGGATGGATAAACAGAGGTGGTATATAAATGCTTAGAGACATATTTGAGATGTATGATAGGGGAATACCCAAAACGTTGGGGTCAGTATCTCTCACTAGCTGAATATTGGTGCAACACAAATTTTCATTCTAGTTCAAGAAAAACCCTTTTCCAGATCCTATACGGGTATGAACCCCCAATTCATCCACCGTACATTCCTGGGGATTCTAGGAATGCAGCAGTAGATCACGTTCTCACAAACATGGAAGAAATGCTCAAAATGTTAAAATTTCATCTAAGGAGGGCTCAGAATAAATGAAAACCTAGCTGATAAGAAAAGGATTGAACGAAGTTTCAAGGTCGGGGATCTAATCCTATTGAAGTTACAACTCTATCGTCAAAGCTCATTGAAGGCATCTAGAGTTCATAAACTCAATCCTAAACATTATGGACCATACAAAATTACTCAACAAATAGGGAAAGTAGTGTACAAATTGGACTTACCAGCTGGATCTTCAGTTTACCCAACCTTTCATGTGTTGTAATTGAAGAAATTCCATGGTCCACACCAAGATTGTCATCTCAGCTATCCGATTCAACAAACGACACAGAGTTAGAACCTGCAGCGATTTTAGATCGAAAGATGGTTAAACAAAGAATGGGAGCCAAGACTATGTTACTTATCTTGTGGAAAGGCTTGCCACCGACAAAGGCCACGTCGTAGTACTTCCATGATCTCCAATTGCAATTTCCTCAAAACCTTTGTGGTCGAAGGTTTCCCAAGGAGAGGAGAATGTAATCGGGCTGCATGTGGGAAGTGATGAAAGAAAAATGAAGACTTCTAGTCGGTAGGAAGAGATGAGGTGTTGTGAGAAACAAGTGGCAACTGGATCGGGCTAATAAATTAGGAGTGGGCAGTATATGGAGCGGGCCAACTTAAGTAACTAATTAGAATTGGGCCAATTAGTAAAAGCCCGCCTGCTTAGTTTTACAGTTAATTTTCTGCATTAGATAATATTCTAGAACAAATTAGTTACAACTAAATTGATGAGGTGGCTATTATTAGCACATGGTCTCACATGGATTGTAACAGAATAGGAATCTGATATCCAAATATTTGATGTAAGAAAACCCAAAAAAATATCATACAAAAATACAAAAATATTATGGCTCTGCTTCTGAGTTTGTATTCAAACAAGAAGTTTTGCTAGCATTTGAATTATTTGCTTGCATCTGAGTAATTTTCTTTATGTATTGACTCCACCGTGCTTCATAAAACTAACAACTTTTTGTATGTATCTATTTATTAATAAATATCTATTTAAAAATAATATTAAAATAACTAGACCTTTAAAAAAGCACGGAATACATACCAATCCCAGATTCACATGTTAGCTTCTGGAAAGTTCTGGCTTTCTAATTCAGATATAGAAGCAAGTTTAAAAAAAAAAAAAAAAAAAGCTTCCGTACAGTATTACAGATAGTGTGGCTTGGGAGATCCGTATCTTATGACAACGGTGAAATTAGATTAAGCATCCATGCGTTCTTTGCCGTGGTTGGAGCAGGGAACCGATTCTTCATAGTGGATTAAAGTTGTGGACAATGACCCACGGTTGTGGTGGCTATTTTTCGGCCATACCTAGATTTTCCTTTTGCCTTTCTTAATTCTATTTTTCTGTGTCTTTTCCTTTTTCCTTTTTTTTTTCCTTCAATTTTTTTTACTCTTTTTGTATTTATATTATATATATTGATGTGAGTCGATTAAAAAATTTGCCACATGCCCCCTATCGATCGTTAACATAAAGTGAAAATGTGTATGGTTAATGTCTAATTTGCATAAAATTTTAACTTATTATTTAAACTTTAAGATAATCAATTTAATATCTAATCAAACTTTTATGTTCATTTTTACTATTTTTTTAATATTGTTTATTCTTTGCAAACATAGAATAACTAACATTTCATTAAATTTTTACTAATATCCTTACTAGTTCAGACTCAATCTTTATGTGAGAACCAAAGCAAAATGTATTAATGATTTAATAAAATGGTTATAAAATTTTTTATTAGATATTGAATTGAATGCTTGAAAGTATAGATACCAAATTTTTATACTAAATTAGATATTTTTCCATCATAAAATTGTGAAAAATAAAGCCATAGATTACTCCATTTTTTTTTATAATTTTATAAAATATAAATATAATAATAGACTTTTCTTAGAAGAAACAACACAATCCCATTTTATAAACTAAGATTAGTAGCATCAATGACGAGGAACACCCATTTCTAGCTCTTCCATGCAAATAGTATCCATGGAAATCTAATTATCCATGTGAAATAATTCAAATTAATAAGATAAATAAAAAAATAAAATAGAAGAAGATTTTCATGATAACCGAAGGAGAAATTCTTGTAAGATTATTTTATAATCTTACACGATATGATTAGTTCATCAATATTAATTTCAAGATCTTCAAACTTCATGATTATCACATTGAATACAAAGATAAGATGCATACCTTTCTCCGTAATTATAACATTTGAATTCCGATGAACAAGATTACTTTAGTTTTTTAATGGATACCTTATCCCTCTAAAGCAATATTATTTCTCTAAGAGAGTATATTTCTCTTTCTTGACCTTTTACTTTATGATGGAGTGATTGTGAAAAATGTGAAAGTATATTTTTTCCTTTAATTTTCACTTATGTATATAAACGGCAGAGAGATGATCATACCTTTTTATGAACCATTAATGGATGTCTCCCATCAAGATATCCCATCATGAAAAGTCATATAATTTAAGTTAAAAGTCACAACTCTTCTTAATGAAAGTTACATATTGGGTTATAAATTCTAACATTCTCCCACTTGGCCCATATATGTTCTTTAATAACTTAGAATAAACATAATGTACATAATAACCTTATTCCAAGTCTTCATTATGTTGATTGTACCTTTACATCACATTATTAAATAAAAAATTAATTAGAGTCATGGTGGTTGTACTTCATCATCTTGACATAGTCCCTTTCATGTACTACATAATTAATTCATAATTTAAACATAACTTAATGAAGGAATATATAAAGTCTTACTTTAATGTCTTTATAAAAGAGAATTCTTGTTAACACAATTCTATTTCAATCATGCATACAATTTATAGAAAACAAGAAATATTATAAACACTATAGTTGAGCTCGAGAGTGTCATACAAACAAATATAATAATCTTAATCAGGACGTCCTATAATGCATATTCTTTCAACGTGCCCTAAAAATATTGGGTGCTAATCCTTTTGTTAATGGATCTGCAGTCATTAATTTTGTACTAATATATTCGATTGACATCATTTGTTTCTAAACTTTTTAATGGCCAAGTATTTGATCTCCATGTATTTTACACCTTTGAATATTTGTTTTTCTTTAAGAAGAAGACCGCTGCAGAGTTATCACAGTAAATTTTCAGCGGTCTACCAATAGCATCGATAACTTGAAGCCCTGAAATAAAATTCCGCAGCCATAAGCCATGAATTGTGGCCACAAAGCAAGCCACAAATTTTGCTTCCATAGTCGATCCAACAATGACAGACTGCTTCTCACTTTTCCATGAGATTACCCCTTCAACTAATAAAAATAATTAACCAAATGTGGATTTTCTTGTATCAACATATACAGAAAATCCGAATTGAATAACTGACCACCTCTAACTTATTGGACCTTCTATAGTGAGCATATGGTCCTTCATTCCTTGCAAGTATCTCAAGACTTTCTTGGTAACCTTCCAATGATTCAAACTTGGATTACTTTGATATTTGCCTAACATTCCAACACTAAAACTGATGTCAGGTCTTGTACAAGTTTGAAGGTACATCAAACTCCAACAATAGATGCATAAGGAATTGTTTCCATTTGTTCTCGTTCCAAAACATTCTTTGGATATTGCATACTACCAAATTTATTTCATGTCTAAATTGGAACTATACCTGCAGAACATTTGTCCATTTTAAATCTTTCTATAACTTTATTGATATAATCCTTTTGGGATAAGCCTAACAATCCTTGTGACCTATCACTGAATATTTCAATTCCTATCACATATATTACCTCTCTCATATCTTTCATCTCAAAGCTCTTTGAAAGAAAAATTCTTGGTTTGACATAATAAACCAAGATCATTAGCAGCAATCAGGATATCATCAACATATAAGACTAAGAAAACAAACTTGCTCCACTAACCTTCATGTATATACACCGATCAATGATCTTTTCTTTAAAATCAAAAGAAGTTATGGTATTATTGAACTTAAGATACCATTGGTGAGAAGCTTGTTTAAGTCCATATATTGACTTCTTAAGTTTACACACCATATGCTCCTTTTTTTTTAATTGATAAGCCTTTAGATTGATCCATATAAACTTCTTCTTCCGAATCTCCATTAAGAAAGGTGGTCTTAACATCCATTTGGTGTAACTCTAGATCATAATAAGCAACCAAAGCCAAAATGATTCTAAGTAAGTCTTTCTTTTAGACCAGTGAAAATGTTTCTGTCACGCCCCATAGGGGTATTCTAAACGTAACAGTCTAAGGGGTTAAGAAGTTTAATGTGGCACTCATTAGCCATAGATAATAAATCAAAACACATAATTAATTTACAAAATCTAAGGGGCATTCCTCCGCAAAAATAATATGAAGTCCATTACAGTCATCCAGAGTCCTTTAGTTTCCAACGGAAGTCTAAACAAAATCGAAGTAAACTTCTAAGGGAAACTCCTAGCTCCGGTACCTGAGTTGTGGCTTGCCTCGGCCTAAGCCAAATGAATTCATGCCGCAACAAGTAAAAACTATAGGGGCGTAAGCTAACTAGCTTAGTGAGTGAAAACTTCCATATTACAATTAAAACAAAGCAATCAAACAAGTGAGTTCAACAAACATATGACTAGCCGGAAATCATATGTGGATGGACTTGCGCCCTCCATCCTAGGTTAGCAGATTAACGAATCTTGCGGTACGATGCCGTTTAAGCTCACGGTCAACTAAACAACATTTCGTTTTATGGATCACGATTAACCAACAATTCGTTTTATGGATCACGATTAACCAACAACTCGTTTTATGGATCACGATTAACCAACAACTCGTTTTATGGATCACGATTAACCAACAATGCTAATGCTCCATCCCAACGTGATATGAATGAGTTCAATCATAATTGGGGTCCAATGATAGATTAATCCAATTCTTTTAGGTGGCCAACCAATATTCGCAGACAATCAATTATAACTCATTGCTATACAAACAGTAACTTATCATCCGGTTTCGATATTTTTTAACTCTAACTTCACATATCAACAGCAGACAAGTATATAATTCCTAAATACCCCATCATGCATATTCATTTTTATCTTTGCCTAAGCAACTAATGCCACATCATTACATTCACAGACAATAATTGAAATCGGAAGTAATAATCACTTGGCCATGGTACACCGGTCTCTTAATAGTAGTAGTCGGGTGGTAGGGTATTGTCGTGCTCGGGATCACCTACCAAATAAGAACAACCTAATAAGATCTCATCACTTAACTAATCTAAGCTATGCATCTAAGCTAGACAAAATCGGAATTCTCGCTATTTGCGGAAGTTCCAAATTAAAAAGGCCATAACTTGGTCATTTTAACTCGGAAATTCGCAAATTTTATATCGATTTCTATCTACTTCGAAAGATATATCTATTTCTAATATTATTTTCAAGTTTTGAAAACATTAAGGTCACGGAACAATGGGATCAGATCTGTTCTGTAACGTTTCCGCTTCCGAAAAAAATTGTTTCGCATTTAGTAAAAATGTTTCTAGTTGATAATTCATGCATAGATGGGATATGAATGAATTCCTAGTATGAATGTCGTGTAATGAATCCAATATATGCATGATCTTGACAATTTTTTTTTTATAATGAACTCTTAAGAACTCCTAATTATTATAAGACTCCACAATAACCATTTCTTAAAAATCTATCTTTCCAATTTTTGCATTCCCTAGGGTTTTAAGATCTTATTCTTAGAATTCATTTACTATCTAAATAAAAATGAGTCCTTAACATCTATACTATCCATGACCTTCATTTATGCATAAAAATCCACATTTTTCACTTGGCAAATATGTTTTTAAACAAGCATTTCACAAAAATCCAAATTTTGAAAATTTTCTTTTCTTGCATTTTTTTCTATGAGAAAACTTGTTTAATGCACCAAAATTTGAAGCTTTATTATATCTATTGCCTAAGGACTTCATTTAACTCATAAAACATGCAATTTAAGCTCAAATACTAGGTGATTACATATGCATCATCTCAAATTACGAATTTGATAATTTGATCACTAACTCAAATTTTTCCATTTCACCTCCATTACTTGTTTTGCACATTGCTCATGCCTAAACTCATTTTAACTTGTAAAAATCATTCCTTAAAGATACCTATTACATAAACCTTTCATTTTTCATAAAAATATGAGTTTCAAAATGGTTTTAGTGGTTTTTAATATGGGGTTCCAAAATTATCCGAATTTCCAACTAGGCATTTCTAACAAAATCTTTTCTTTTTCAAGTTTCTTGCCTCCTATACATGAAGATCTACCATCTAACACATCTATATACAGATAAGGCTAAGCTTTTATGATCATTAATGCATGATAGCTCAAGTTATCCACATGAACATAAATGTAAATAAAAATATGAGTGTCTAAACACTAGATCTACCACATATAGTGCATGAATCATGAGTTTCATGGTATAAACATAACTTTCTATGCATGATCTCTACTTTACATGCATGAACAAGATGATATTCCGACAAAAACTCTTTTAAACACAAGATCTACTTCTTGTGATGGCTTGATATTCTTGTATTAGTGTTTTAATGTCCCTAACATATGCTCATTGGGATTAAAAGTGGAAAACACTCAAGAATGGTCTTGCCATTACAAGATTTGGTAATAACAAAGCTTAGGATCATCATTAAAGGATGATTTGAAGAAGAAAAGAAGATGAAACAAACTTGTGGAAGTGTGCATGTGTGTGTGTGTGTCATGACAATAGCAAGAGGAGGAAGAGAGGTTTTCAACCTTTTACAAATTTTGAAAGAGTGAAAAATGAGGAGAGAGAGAGAACATTAGCTTTTATATTAAATGGATTAGGGTTTTAATTGAATAAAATGAGTAAAAATAAAACAAAAATAAGGGGAAATGGAGAGGGGGGCACCGGCCATGGTGTGTGGGGGGAGAGAGAGTTGAAAATTTGATAATTTGTAATTTATGTAATAAAATGTAATAATTGTATTAATTAATTAGGAAACAAAATTTCTTGGAAAAGAAAATTGTAATGAGTAGTTGTGAGGATGTAAGAATAGGGTATGGGTAGTGTGTAGTGTAGGTTGTATTTATGAATAGTAAACAAGACATCTACTTTACCGGTTGTAACAAAAATACGGGAAAAGGGTTATAACTGTAATTTTTATAGCCTGAAAAATTATAAAATTGATATTTTCGAAATCCTTATAAAATTACGGTTCTAATGAATATTCCGGAATATTTTTCTGAGTTTGTGGTCCCGGGACACGTTTTTCCGTAACTGATCTTGGGAAGGCCCGCAATTGAAAAATTCCTGAATTTAAAACTTTCAATTGTTTAAAATATACTTTAAAACAATAATTCATATTCATTTACTTTATAAAACTTCTTTTATTATGAAACCGAAGGAAAGCCGGATTTAGGGTTTCTAAGCTTCTTATAGACTTAAACTGGACTGGATTAGGGTTTCGCTTTTCAACTCTCGAGGTTTACTTAACTACTAAGAATACCGGGGTTTACAGTTTCTTTATAATCAATGACATCCTTTTGAGTGAAGCCTTTAGCAACAATTCTGGCTTTATGTCATTCAACATTGCCATTTGAGTTTCGCTTTGTCTTAAAGACCCATTTACAACCAACTCTTTTAGATCCTTTTGGCAATTCAATGAATTTCGAGACTTAGTTTTGATCCATAGATTTTAATTCATCTTTCATGGCATTTACCACTTAATAGAATCATTACACTCCATGGCTTGTGAGAATGAAACTGGATCATTGTCAATTCCTATGTTAAGTTCTGACTCTTGTAGATAAACCACATAATCATTAGGAATAGCAGATCGTCTCTCTCTTTGAGATCTTCTTAATGTTGTTCCATGTAGTTCCTCCACTATAGGGGTATCGTTTATAACTACATGATGTGTTTGATTCGTTACTTATTGTTCTTCACTTTAGTGAGTTTCTATAGGATCAATTGGCTTAGAAGGAAAAAGTATAAGAAATCCTACTCTAACTTTTTTAATGAATACTAATTTTGCCATTTTTAATGAACTTGGCATTTCCAGTTCTAACAATTCTTGAACTATATCCTTTGGACTTTTCAGGATATCCTATAAAGAATCCACTAACTATTCGAAAGTCCAATTTCTTTTCTTGTGGATTATAAATCCTTACTTCTACAGGATAACCCCACACATGTAGGTGTTGTAAACTAGGTTTCCTACCAGTCCACAATTCAAAAGGGGTCTTTGGAACCACTTTACTAGGAACCATATTTAACAAATATACTACAATTTTTAATGCATAAACCCACATGGATATAAGTAAAGATGAATGACTTAACATATTCTTAACCATGTCCGGTAATGTACGATTCCACCTCTCTGCAACACCATTCTGTTTTGGTATGCCTCACATAATGTATTGAGCACATATATCATGCTTTTCAAGAAATTTGGCAAATGGACCTAGGCATTGCCCCAATTTATCATACTTCCCATAGTATTCACCACCCCTATCAGATCTTACAATTTTCACTTTGCTATCTAATTGTCTCTTAACCTCATCAATGTACACCTCAAGGGCATTCACAGATTGGGATTTTTCATGAAAAAGATAGACATAAGCATAGAGTGAAAAATCATCAATAAAAGTGTTAAAATACTTTTTCCACCAAAAGATGGAGTATCAAATGGTCCACATATATCTGTATGTATAATTTCAAGAAGTTGTGTGCTTCTTGTGGCTCCTTTCTTAGTGTTTTGAGTTTGCTTTCCTTTAATACAATCACACATATTCCAAGATCAGTAAAATCCAAAGTAGGAAGAATTTCATTCTTTATTAATCCTTGCAATCTTTCTTTGGATATGTGACCTAAGCATTTATGCCATAAGTACACAGAGTTATCATTAACCAAACTATGTTTAGTTTTAATATTATGATGCAAGGTCATTAAGGTCTCGGCAAAATAATTATTAACTTTAAACTTATAAAGACCATCACATAAAATTCCTAAACTATGCAGTTTATTGTCCTTATACAAACTAAAAGATTTAAATCTGAACTTAAAAGAAAAACCCAGCACATTAAGTTTTGACAAAGAAACTAAATTACAAGAAAATGTAGGAACATGAAGGGTTTGGAACAAATCCAAGTGGTGCCTAGTCTCCAAAATCAAGCGATAAGTCCCGATTCCTTCAATTGAAGCTTTGATTAAAGCTTTGTTTTTGTTTCCCATGAACACAAAATTCTCATTTGGCTTTATAGTCTGGATCATAAGGAATCTCTACATCATATTGGAAATATGAGTTGTCGAGCCAGAATTAATCCACTAGGTATTATAAGGAACTTGTGTAAGGTTTGATTCAAAACAAATAAAAGCACAAGGCTTACCTTTCTTTTCGAACCAAGCCTTACGTTTGAAGCAATCTTTCTTCAAGTGTCCAATCTTTCTACTAAAATGGCACTTGATTTCACTTTTGTGGATTTGTGCATCTTTAGAAGATTTATTCAGGTTGTGTAAACCTTTCTTCTTGCCTTTTCTAGCCTTTTTTCTTTAAACTCAGTGCAACTTCTTGATGGCTTGTAAAATGAATAGAATGAGTCTTTTGGTTCTTTAATCTTGTTTCCTCCTGATTCAACATACTATTCAATTAGTTGATATTCCACTTGTCCTTTATAGTGTTATAATTCATTTGAAAAGGCTCATATTGTTCATGAGGCAAGGAGTTCAAAATTCAACTAGTACAAGAACTCATCCACAATCAATCCTAAAGTCCTTAATTTTGCTGCTATATTCGTCATTTCAAGGACATGCTCATGCGTAGTACGAGACCCATCGAACTTCATGTTGGTCAAAGTACCCATTAATGTACTAGCAAGAGACTTGTCAGCAGTTTGAGAACACTCTTCCACAAATTTAATGAATTCTAGCATTATCAATTTGGGGAAAAGTAGCTTTACTGTTGTTTACTACTGTTATTCTCATAAATCAAGCTTAATCTATTCGACCTCTCCCAAAGTTTATGGAGACTTTTTTTCATTACTGCTTTCATCAATGATAGCAGTAGGTATCTCAATTTGAAGAGATAAGTTAAGATCCAAAACACCTAAGTGAAATTGGACCTATATGAGAAATTCAATCCATTGAATATTGGAACAGATGAAGCATGAGAATGTAGAGAAATAAGAACAATACTGCAATAATTGGAGAAACAATGTACATTAATGCTTTGAACAATCATACAAATTTAGATTCAATTAACTCATGAAATAACATAATTATATATATCAAAATCCATCTTTGGGTGATACTAAAATATATATAAACATTAATCATAACAAACAAGTATACTATTTGATATATTTGTTATCTTTGGATATATAAATAAATCAAATAAAACATACTTATTATGAACACTTGCATTATGTATTATAAGAACAAAAATATGTTTGGATTATTTATAATATCTTATAGTACAAACTTTTCATTTACCCATATATAATCTATTATGTCATTTGCAAATAAAATTTATGGGTAAAATTTTCATTTTAATAATGCCATGAAATTTATTAATTGAATGATTTGGCCACTTTGGTGACTAACAAATCATCCCGTTATATAAATTTCATCTTTTTGATATTAGAATTTCACACGAACACATTTAAAAGAATAAAAGAATCCATAATATAAATTAATAATTTATATCATTTACATATATCTCTTGATGTACAAACAATATTCTCGATTGACCGTACCTTTTAACACACCGAAAGATGCTCAATGTCATAAAAAAAAAACTGTCATAAGCAATTTATGAAACATTACTTAATGTGATTGGCAATTTTCCAATCAGAGTTTCAAATGACCGATGATTAAAAATAAATAAAATAAAATTTCATTGCCATGGATTCTTTAAAATTAATGTGTTTCAAAAATAGAAATGGACATCACTGCCTTCCCAAACTAAATTGTCAGACATATAAACGTACGTGGACAAGGACTTATTCCTTTTCTATTCATGCAGAAATATGTACTACTACTCTGTGTCGGTGCCTAGTGACGCTATTTCAATAATTCATTTTAATACGATTTCCAGTATGGCATCAATGTCATGGTTTTGGCTTTAATATTCATGTTGATTTTCATATAAGGATGACGTTAACCAAATTTAAATTTCATATATATACTTGCAATGTTGTAGACATTGATTCAATCAATATTGATGTGCATGCCATTCAATAAATCCGAATAGACGGATCAATGTTCATGCTCATGCCTTTTCTGATGCTATGCTTTGCCATTGATGTTATGCTTTGTTTGATATTCAAAATCAATGTCAATTACTGTCACCCGGATTGACGACAAATATAATTTCAGATGGAGGAATTGTCGGAACATTTCATTATAGTAAAACATTGTCAATAGGCTTGAGCATTTCATCTTAAAACAATTGGATGAAGAACATAATCAATAAACATTTATTATTTAATTACATTAATTGAAAAATCACGAGTTCTTAAACTAAAGCTCTGATACCACATGTAAGATTATTTCATAATCTACATGGTATGATTATTTCATCAATATCAATTTCAGGATTTCAAACTTCATGATTATTACATTGAATACAAGGATAAGATGCGTACTTTCTCCACAATTATAATATTGTATTGAATTCCGATGAACAAGATTACTTTAGTTCTTTAATTGACATCTATCTCTCAAATGCAACCTTATTTCTCAAGAGAGTATATTTTTCTTGACCTTTTACCTTACGATGGAGTGATTGTGAAAAATGTGAAAGTATATTTTTTTTCCTTTAATTTTCACTCATATATATGAAAAGTAATGAGAGGATCATACCTCTTTATGAACCGTCAATGATGTCTCCCATCAAGATACCCCATCATGAAAAGTCATGTCATTTAAATTAAAAGTCACGACTCTTCTTAATGAAAGTTACATATTGGGTCATAAATTCTAACAATTATATGGTCCTATCATTAATTTTAATAGGACTGGTCCTATTACTATTTAAGAGCTCACACTATACCAAACCGAATCACTATAATAGTTAATATTCTACTTACTATATTTATTCTAACGATTAAATAGTTGACTGAATAGTCCCGTCAACGGGACCATAGAAGTTCCCTAGCTAAAGCGTATGAAACACAAAAGAAATACTAGAGAAAATCTCAATATATGATTAAATGAAAAAGATCTTGGCTATATATATATGCATTACCGTGTATAACAGACTAAGCTAAAACAAGATGCATAATTTTTTTTTTTTAAGCTAATGAAGATGCACAAGTTACTAGTGATATGATAAAGTTAAATTAATAAACATCAATCCTACTAGAATAGGAATTTTATGGGCTAAATATAAAGGGAACTTATTTGAATAACAAACCTAACAATTCTTTCCTTCAATGAATGAACCAACTTTGCAAAGACCCCAAAGCTTCAAGAAAACATCCAGCTTGAGTGGTTAATCATTACATAAACCTACTACATTGCGCAATGCACCAACTCTATAGTAGTTGCTTTTGTGAGCTCTCCAAGAAAATGAAATCACACATCTATATGTTTACTACAACGATGCATCATTGGATTTTTTGATAGCTTGATTGTTGGGTTACTACTACAATGAAACATTGCTTTCTTGCCTTGATTATGATCCACCTTTTGCCACAACCGTTTTAACCAAAATACTTAGCATGCATAAGTGGCAATGAAAAAATTTGCTTCTATAGAAGATAGACATACTACTAGTTTTTTTTTTTCCTTAATTTTCTTTACAACCATGATATAGCACATGAGCTCAACAAAAACACAAATCCTAACATGTTGTTTCTGCCTTTCAAATCCCCAGCATACTATGGTATAAGCAATAAGTTCACCATTTCCTCCCTTCCTATAAAAGATTTCAAACTCAGTTGTTCCTTCAAATATCTTAGCACCTTTTTCCTTCTTGTAAAAGAAGTCGGTAAGATTCTTCATGTACCAACTAATAAGACTTACCACAAATATCATATCTAGTTGAGTTGTCTACGTTAACCTCACTTACATTTTTTATAATCTTGAAACCTAAAACAATGGGATTATGAATAATATTATGGGGAAAATGCAAAAGCTCTTCCTAAATTTTAAGAGTGTCATGGATTGACCCGCTGAACTTTAAAAGCATGAATTTTGACCCCATGAACGATAAAATTTGCAAGTTTAGGACATCCCATCCTTTTTTCATTCTTTTTTTGTACAAATCCGTATAAATATTGTACCAAAAAGTACACTTGGAAATAATACAACTTTTGTCCTTTTTTAACAAAAAAGTACAAACTATCCTAAATTTACAAATTTTTTATAATTTATGGGATCAAAAACCATTCTTTCAAAGTTTAAGAGGTCAATCCGCGTTACCCCAAATGTTTAAAAGGGTGTTTTTGCATCTAACCCTAATATTGTTTTTACCTTATCCCAAACCTTTATAGAATTAATCTCTAGTCATTCTTCTTTTAACTGATAAAAGTTCCATTAGATTTTTGCAAAGCATCCAAATCAAAGAAACAACTCATCTTTCCAATATCTTCAATGTTAAACTTCAGCTTAACATAATTTTTAAATTCTATAAACATCGAATTATCATTATCTATGAAAATGAGACCATCAACATACAAACTTATTATAATCATTTTTTCATCTCCTTATGTCTTTATTAAGAAAGTATGCTCATTATCACACTTTTCAAAACGTTCCTTCTTAAAATATGCTTCTAATCGAATGTAGTAAGCACACATTGATTGCGTAAGCCCATAAAGTGCTTGCTTTAACTTATAAACATTATGGTCATCTCCCTTTTGCACATAACAAAAAGTTGCTCCATAAAAACATTTTTTACCAACTCACCATTCAAAAATGCAAACTTTACATCTAATCAGTATATGGATCGTTCTCTTTAAGCTACAAGTGCTATCACCAACTAAATAAGCTCTATAATAGGTACAAATATTCCTATATAATCCACCCTATGTTGTTAGCGTATACTCCTTCACTACAAGTTCAGCCTTGTATTTGTTTACTTCTTCATTTTCATTAAATTTAGTCTTATGGATACATTTAAATCTGACTTTTTTCCTCCTTCAGGCAATTCCATCATTTACATGTCTTCTCTATTGCTTCAATTTTTGCATTTATGGCTTGCCTCATTTTTCAATCTTCATAGTATCCTCAAAGCAAACATGGCTTGTAACTACAAACATGACATTATAGGAAAACTTCATCTTCACATGTTTTCATAGTCTCTCATCTAAAGTGGCGGTACCTTGAGTCTCCTTTCATTAGAATTAGAAGAGTTGTCCTCAATCAATGAATCAATAGGCAAATTTTCCGTTGGTTCTTCTTCATCATCAATATAATATTCACTCATATCTTTAACCTTAGAACCAACAACTACTTCCTCTTTAAATTTGTCCTACACCAAATCCTACACAATAGTCTCCTCATCCTTCTTATCCCGATCCCAAATTTTATCTTCTTTGAATACAATGTCCATACTGATTATGATCTTTTTGTAAAATTAGGTTATAAAGTCTATATGCCTTTGACTTCTCACTCTCCAAGTAGAATACAACATAAGCTCTTTTCATCTAGCTTAGTTCTTGTATTGCATGGTGTAAACCCCTAGTTTTTAGGGTAAATTCAAGCTTAAATTCTAAATCGGAAAGTCAACCGAAAACCCCAGGTCAACAAATCCTTAGGAAACCCTAGCAGTTTAGATCCGACAACCCTATGTTCTTAAACCAAGAAGTCGAAATATAAGTGGAGAGTATAGATTGGTTGGTAATAATATTAGAATGCTTGAAAATATCATATTAGTGAATTTTCGACTTATTTCAAACCCATTTGAATACAGACTTTGAATAGCGTGTCTCGAGACTCGAGATACTAAAAATATGTTATTAGTACCGTTAGACTCGTAAATTCATAAGATTTCCAAATATATCAGTTATATAATTTTTCGGGTTATAAAAGTTACAGTTATAGCCTTTTATGGTATTTTCATTACTACCAGTACTTTAATTGTCTAATCTACTTTTTGATTTCCAATCACACTATTCACAAGTATAACCACCCATACTCTATTCTTACATCCTTACAACTTATTCTTACAATTCACATCATTTTCCTTACATTTTCTTTTCCAATATAACTTTTACTTATCAAATTACTTATTTAAATTTAAAACTTACACACAACACAAAACAAAACATCTCTTCTCTCTCTCTCCTTTAACCCAAAACCAGTCCCCTCCCCCTCCCCCCCCCCCCCCCCCCCCCCCCCCCCCCCCCCCCCCCCCCCCCCCCCCCCCCCCCCCCCCCCCCCCCCCCCCCCCTCCCCCAATGCCCTCTCTCTCTGTTTGTTTTATTTTTTTTCTTTCCTTTATTACACAAACTCTAATCCACTTATCTATAAATACCCCTTTATGTCAACTTCATTTCACTTTCTCACTTTTAACAAAATAAAGCTCTTGAAATTTCTTTTTCTCTCCTCTCCCCCTCTCCTCATTATCGTGACACACACACACAGTCTCACAAATTTTTTTCCTTCAAGTTTATCTAGCTCCACACATCTAAATAGGTAATAGATCTACACCCTACCACATTAAAAACATGTAATGACAAGATCATACATGTGTGGTTCCACTCAAAATCCCAATGAGCTTTATACTAGGGATGTGGAAACACTTGAACATGAGATCCTTGCCATCACAATGTTGTAGATCTTGTTATTTTTTGTTGTTTTGCTATTATTTTGCTTTATTATTAAGTTATGATGTTATTATTAATGTTTTGTATATGTATTCATTATTTAACCCTATCTATATAATGATCATAGTGCATTTGCAGTTATGACTAGTATAATAAACTAGATTTAGTGTTTTGAGTTCATAAATACATTTGGTTCTTGTTTTATGTACATAAAGGACTTGTAGTAGCATGATAATAGTGGAAAATGTTAAAAAGTTTAAAATCTATTTTGGTTTCAACAAAAATAATTCTTGGAAATTCGGATCTAAAAAGAACCCTATTTAGAAAAGCTATTTTTCAACTTCAAAATGAGTATTTTGCATTAAAAATGAAAGGCTTAGAGAATAGGTATCATAAATGAGTAGTTTTGATGAGTAAAGCTTAGATCTACTAAGGGATGTTTTCAAAAACAAGAAAAGTTTACAAAAGTTATGTTAGCATTATGTTTCAATCCCAACAATAAACTTAAAATTCATAATAAAAAAAGCTTGATATGTGAACACCTATTTTTCAATCCCAAAACTATATTTTCACTAAAGAAATAGAAGCCTTAAGGAGTAGATTTGATTAGAAATTAGTTTTAGAAAGATTAAATGAGTTTTACAAAAGAAACAATTTCAAATATAAATTTCAAAAATTCGGATTTAGAAATGACCTTTATTTGAACACCTATTTCCAAAGGCCAAAATGAGGATTTTAATGGAAAAATAGAAGTCAGAGGAAATACATGTAATAAAGACCTAATTTTGACAAGGATAAATGAAATTTATCAAAGTATAATCCTAAAACAAGGAAAGGTTTCAAAGTATAGATTAAACAATGTTTTCATTCCTTAAAAATTTTATAAAATTTGTAACTAGGTAAACCCCTATGTAAACATCTATTTTCCAACTCCAAAATCAAGAATTTTATTAAAATAATGAAGGTGTTAGGCATATAGGTCATTAAAGTTGAGTTTTGATAAAAGCAAGTGTGATCTTGCAAGAAATAAAACTAGTTTTCTTAAGTCTAGTAATTTCAAAAATTTTGCAAAGCAAAAGTTTTCTAAAAGAATTCTTGATATCATATCATTGAGGATATACATATAGATAGCTCATCTCATGACATTCATAATAATAACTTGTAGGTAATGCATGTTCACATAATGCACTTGGTTGAAACAAGCTAGGACACTAGTGTCTCACATATCCCATGGAGCATTGTCTAAGTACATGAGGAAATAGATTGACCAACACCATGAATCATGCATGATATTGAGCTATTTATGTATATAATAGAGTCTTTCGAGATATAATGATAGCTAAGTATCTATCAAAGCTTTGGAATAATGCTTGGATTGAATTTAGAAATTGATTTGTGGGTTGGGCATTTCGTATAGCATTATGTACCTTACTGTTCATGGAAAAAAGATGTTTTTGATGGAAATAACTTTATAAATAGATAGCTCTCATCGAATAGATAGAAATCGGTATATAATACGTGAAATTCCGAGTTAAAATGACCAAGTTATGGTCGTTTTAAGTTGGAATTTCCTCTTAAACGAACTTTGACGAACTTGTTAGAATAAAATTTATAAGTTCATTCAAAATTCATAGAAATAATCATTAGAGTTATTTCTTTGATTAGGAGATTGGGAGATGGACTAGACATTCCCGAGGACTATTACGATTAAGTAGATTTTTGCACCATGGCAAAGTGAGTTCACTATCTTTAAATTATATGTTCTTGATTGTGCTTGTAATAATGTGGCATTAGAACTAGTACAAGATAAAATTGAAATGCACATGTGAATTTTGTTTGATTAAATTGATGATAAGAATATCGAAATGGGATTGTTATAAATATTTGTATGATTTAGTATAGAATCAAAGTGTCTGCAATATCTATTGTCGCCCATAATTCATTAATTAATATGCCATGATCTTATAATTAAATAAACCATGCATACCATATGTTGAGTCATATTGGATTTGTTATTATACCTTTGTGGGAAGAAGGCATAATAGCTAGGCAACGAATGGATCAAAAAACTCGAATGTTGGCATGAAAGACCTAAATTAAAATGCAAGTGGTATAGGTACTTGTATCAACTACAAAATTAGTGAGTGGGTGGGCGCCTGAATCAACCACTATATAAATGAGAAAAATTGAAATCTATAGTCATATGGGACTGAAGCACCTAACCCCGAATGGACGGCATAAATCCATTCAACATAGGACTCTCGGAAAGCCTTATGTATTGCAAGCTCATGTCCTTCTGCATTTCATATGATTGTCTAATATAACTTGCTTGCCACATTGCTTGTTGAAGTATTTAATTTTGAAAGTGAAATTCACTAAGCTCGTAAAATCATACCCCTATAGTTTTCTGTTGCAGTATGATTATTTATGGCTATCCCCGAGAGGCCACCTTCCTCAGGTACGACTTTTGGAATTTAAAGAGCTTTTTGAAGAAGTCGGGACTTAGATGATAGGCATAGACTTCTAGTTGAATCTCCTTAATCTTATATACATATACATATATATATATATATATATATATGTTATTATAAGAGACTTTTGCGGACCTAAGGACTCTTAATATTTTTGACAGGGGTATGCCCCTTAAACCTTGTAATAGATTAATTTGGTTATAACTGTTATGATTTATATTCTTATTGTAGGGTTTTACTGATATAAAATTTCAAAAATTTTATTAAAACGCAGCGGAAAAACGAAAACCCTATACCAGTATCCATGTTTCTTGATTAGATTTGAATGAAAAAGGGCTTTCTTAAATATACCTTATATCGATGCTTCAAAACGATCAGTAGATCGGATTTACAGGAATGCAGTCTCGCAATCCCCTCTATGGTATCCACACGCGAATGATTGTGTGCTAGCACTTAAGAACACGAATCCATTTCGTGTAGGAATTATTTTTCTTCTTTTCTCTTTTAGGTTTGCAGAATTTCTCTGCCGTCTAATGTGACGTAAAAGAGTCTAACCTAAAAGGCTGTCTATAAATCTATATATATAGACATGCAAAAAACCTTAAAGAAACCCTAGAAGATATATAGATGAGAAATTTATTTAATATTTAATAAAATACATTATTTCATTAAATATTAATTATCTGTCATAATTATTTATTATTCTTAAACTATTTAAGAATTAAATATAATAATTCCTATAGGTTTAAATATAAACCCATAATATATTTCATTCATTCTTTTGTATGTGACCCTGTAGGTACACCTAATATTGGTAGTAGGTTCTAAACACCTTTTTAGACCTACAAGACATCATTGGTCTCTAGCAAGACATTATGTCTACTCAAATTAGGTGAATATCAGTAATCCGATTTTTGTCTAATCTATAATTTATGTCATTATCCTTTTTGTCACATGATATCTAGATTGAACATAAGACATGGAGAGTGTCATTCTTATATTGTTCAATCTTATCATTTTTGATTTCCAAGTGATCTAATAATACAAATGAAATTTATCACACTATCAATTAATTTGAGCATGGCCATGTATTTCTCAGTCTCACTTATCGAGGGCCCCAGAGATATCTCTCTCATAACGAGGGGACAACATCATCTTAATCACTCAACTTCCTCTACATGATATACATTATGCCCAAACTTAACCTTTATAATTATCCGGTTAAAGACAACGTTTGATTGAGTTGAAACATAACGTTTCTCATGTTAGAACCTATGGTAATTTCAGGTCTAAGGATACGTTGACATAGTTATTTTGAAAATCACTTATGACAATATTCCATGTAGTGATCTCATAGTGGGTCAGTTCAGCACACAATCATCTAATATGTGCCTATGAGTTTCATTTGTATCACCATACAAATAGACATCTTATGTTTACCAGATAAAAACTCATACTAGATTTAATTTATTATCATTCCCATAATAATGAGTATCTAGGAACATTTAGAATAATAAATTATTCATGGATTTCTATTATAAAGTAAATATGCAAACAATACAAAAGAAATGCCTCTGTTTATTTATATATATATATATATATAAATATCAAATGGCAATATCCAGTAATTGGCCTATGGCATAATCACTAACACTTATCGCTATGTATGCCTTCTTAAGCAATTTCGATTCAAAGTAAGGTCCCCTGCATGGTGAATGTAAGCCTTACACCCAGTGTCCAAACTCACAGAATGACTAGGGTTGTCATACATGAGTTTAAATATCGAGTGTGGCGGACTGTCGCGTATAGATACCCTTTGGGGCATGACACATGGCATATGAACTCAAGCAATACAACTGAAAACTCTAAAATGTGTAATGGCAAGCTTGACTCAACTCAAGACTTCCTTTAGTGCCTTATTTCTTATTGCTAATGAGGAACTTCAATTCAAGATTTGCTCAAATGACTATTTCAAGCCAAAACATGTCAGAAATTTCTTCTTAAGGAGCATATTGCGAACCATATTCGTGATGGTCTTATTCTTTTGACTCCGTTCCATTATAGCATATTTGTAGCTGCCAAGTGTCTTTTTATGCCATTTTCATCACAAAAGCTATTGAGCTTATGGAATATAATTTTCTACCTTGACTTGTATGTCAATTACTTATGAAAGAGTATATCTCTTTTTCAACATAAATTATAAATCATTTAAAAATAAAAAATGCTTCTAATTTCTCTACTAAGAAATAAACTAATAATTTTCTACTAAAGTCATCAATGGAAGTAATCAAATACCTCTTTTTGTTGTTAGAAGTAGGACTGATTAATCTACAAATATCAACATATACTGACAAAAGAATATCTGAAACTCAACAAGTGGTCTCTTTGGGAATGAGTTTTATTAATATTATCATATTAAACAATTGTTACATAGCTCTAGAAAAGATTTAAATAGTGGCAAGCCACTCACCTTTTTTTTTTTTAACTAAAGATTCTTTAAACCTTTAAAGCTCGAGTGTCCATAATGATAATACCAATGTTACTTACACCATATCTTCTGTAGTTGTATCAAAACAAGCAAATGCTATAAGGAGAGATACAACAAGAAATATGGACCTTCGATTTGAAAACATCATTATTTTCATAATCAAAACTCTGTCAGGATGGAACACCTTATACTTATCATATTGAAATAATGTAGAAAGTCTTCTTTCTTGTAGCTACACAATACTCAACATATTATTCTTTAGGTTTGGTATATAAAATATGCTAATGTTGTTCTCTTTTATTTCATTCACATGCAATCTCACATTGCCTTTTCTTATGAAACCAAGCTTAAATTATTAATAACTTCAATAAGTCTCTAAAGCTTTCATCCATATCTGAGAAATGTTCCTTCTTTCCACACAAATGATTGTTGCATACTGAGTCTAGAATCATATATCTTCTTTGTTGGCGATGCTTGTGTCTATTGTATAGCAATATCTCTTCTTAGCCCTTTGCATAGTTTGGCTCCTTCTTCCTTGGTCATACCCATTGAAAATGTTCGTAGCTGTGACAATTATAGAACTGCTCTACTACTTTATCAAAGCTTACCTACAACATCCCATTCCTCAACCTCTTCCATTATCTTAATCCCTTCCTCTATAGTGCTTTTCATGAGAGATCTTTAAACATGCTTTTTTTTTTTTCTTTTTTGACATAAGAACTCATATTGTTAGAGTATAAGTAGACTTCTCGACAACTCATCAGTAACATGCTTGTGTCCGTGGACTTCTTAATGGAACACACAACATAATTAAATTGAGGAGTCATCTATCTCAAAATATTTTCAATAACAATAATTTCGCCTTTATCCTCATCATTTACTTTTTTTAAGTTCTTTTAATTAAGTTTTAATGATAACAAAAATATTAAAGTGTTTACTAACTATTTTTCTAAGTGTATAAATAATTAAAATCTAATTGAAAGGATTAAATATGAAAGTGGGAAAATGGATCGTAAGAAGAACTGCAAGATGTTTTGTTGGAATGTTTTTAAGAAGAATTGCCAAAAGTTTTTCAGATGACATATCAGAGGATTGGTAAGAATCTTTGCTAACATACAGATAGTAAAGAAAGATTTTTGTAGAAAATGAATTTTATAAATACGATGTTTCGTGATATTTAAATTGATTAATTTCATTTATGAAGATCTATCTCCACTCATTAAATATATTTAGGTAATGCATCTAACATGTTCCACTCAAGAAAGATTAAAAATCCATGTATATATTTTAAGTTGGTTATATTTGAAGTTCATGTTAAGACAAGTATTATTATAGAAGCTAAGATAGTTCTATGCCTTTGTCCAAGGTTCAAGAATGTATATTATAGTTTGCATTGCAAAAACACAAGGGGATATTTTTTTTTCTTTTTTTCCCTAACAATCCTGAACGGTTAAGAAGCTTTGGAAAAATATGATTGAAGCATATTTCACAACTGAAAAAATCTCATGGCTGTTGAAGTTTTTAAAATAAAATATTTTTAAATTTATCAGGTTATCCATCATGAAGATAAGGTAATATTCACAGTTGTTGAAGTATATTTTTATATAGAATGCAACTGAAGATATTCATGGATAAGATCAAGCTTAAAAAGATAAAGATATCTCTCTTTAAGATTTTAAGAAGATATTCCTCAATAAATCAAGTTGCAAATTATCATCAATGGCTGAAGCTTTTATCCAAGAAATGGTGCTATCCATATTTATCACGAGTTTTAAGACTTTTATAGCAGTTGCAATCAACATATCATAGGGATAAGGACAGATAAAGATCATTTTCAACATTCAAATTCAAATCCCTCAAATGAGGAGATATTTTTCTTAAAACAAGTTCAAGATCAACATCAACGGTTTATTTTGATATTGAAGGAGAAAAACATGCGCCTCTGATTATAGTCGTTGTCTCCAAGATTTAAAAGAGTCTAAAGTGAAAAAAATCATGATAGATCTGAGAAGCTCAAAAATTGAAAGTTAAATTCTACATACTAAAACTATCAGAATAATTGTTAGCTTCTCCATTAGAAGCTACATGAACTTAAACATTTCTTTCAAGATTCTTTTTTGTAATCAAGCTTTAACTTGGGAGTTTCCATTGTAACTCACTTTGAAGAATTCTATACTCTATTTGAGAGTTATATTGAATGATAGTAGGAGGATTACATATTGTACCTTGTAGATTTGCATTAGTTGAGTAAGTGAGGCTAGTAAGACAAAGCAAGACTAATTGATGGTTTTAATCTCTCATTTTTATTGGATTAGTGAAATGAACCGATATTGATTATCAAATCCTTAACAGTGGAGTTGAAAGAGAGGATTAACTCATAAGAAGGAACCTCTATAAATCTTCACCCCATTTACTTTATCGAACTTTAATTTGCTTATTGCTTATTTCGTTAAATTATTATTATTATCATTCTAAGTAATCTTGAGGAAAATTTGGCTTAAAATTTTTTTTCAATAGTTTCAAAAAAATTTAAATATTAATCGATTCACTTCTTTCTTGATTTCTTAGTCAGGACCAACAACTTTCATCTTTTCAGCAACGATAAGAGTCTAGGCAAAATATTCATTTATAGATTCTCCTACTTTCATGTGTAAGAACAGCAATTTTTTTTTTTTCAATTTCTAAAGATCTTGCATATGTGCATGCTTGACTTTTGTTGTACCTTGATATTTCTGCTTCATTAAATCCATATGTCCTTTGCCGTAATGAAAATTGTCTCCAAAACCAAGCAATCTAATGCCTGAAAATTGAGGCACTAACCTATGCGTGGTGATGGCCAATAATAATCCTCAAGAAGGTCGAAGCCCATCCAATAACCTAAAAAAAAAAAGATAAATTACACCAGAAGGTATTAATATTTGGGGTTAAGTTCATTTAAGGTGTCAACGCTTCAAATGATTAGAAAAAGGAATCAACATTCTGTAAAGTAAATCGAATGAGGTATCAACATTTTACAAAGTTCATTTACTGTATCAACATTTAAATCAGTTTTAATCAATTTTCTTCAATTTTCCTCGATATTTAATCAAGGATGCCTTGTTTAACTCACTTTGGAAAACATTCATTCATCCTTTTAACCAATTAAAATATTAATATAATCCCCCTAATTTTATATAACTAGATTATAATAATTACCAAAAATATAATATAGAATCATAAAAAACTATAATAAAAGTCGCAAAAATCACTCCTAATTTTTCGTGATTTAAAATTATTAAAGTAAGAACAAATTTGACTATAGCTAGGAAAATTAGAAACCTTATCAATAAAATATCAAAACGTAAAATGTAATTTCCATAACCCTAGACAATCAATGATTAATGATAAATTGTTACTATAAAATTTAATATCATTTTATCTTAAGTTTACTAATTAGAAAATAAACTCTACACTAGTTAAATAACGATACAATGACTTTCAAGTTATCTCTAATAATTTAAAACTTAAAGTCGTATTAGAAAATTTATTATTATTATTAATGATCAAAATAAATAATTCTTATGACAAGATTCCATAGCTGGTATAGGAAACTATATATGTGGATATAATCCACTTTAAATTTCAAAAACAATATGAAGCGATTAATCGATAAAACCTGTTAGCTAAAAATGATAACTTAAGGATGAATTGGTAGAATTATAAATATGCGATGGAAATAAAAACAAATCCATAACTAACAATCTAGACTTTAAATAAACATTTAGACTGCACCATTGTTCTAGTTAGGAAATTATGAGCCTATAGGAACTAAAATCCTAATCTAGCTTATCAGACCTAGAAAAACCTTAATTACGAAGAAAACTCTAAAATTATTTAATTGTGTAATTTTTAAACTCAAGATTTGAACTCATAAATAATCCATAGATTTTGTAGAAGTTTTAGATAAACTTTTAGAGATAAAACCCCTATGTAATTGATATATAAATTCACATAAAGTCTAATAGACTACTTGAAAATTTAGAAATTTCATAAAAACGACTAATATCCTAACCTACACAATACATATATAAAGGAACATAAGCTTGAAAAATCAGCTGCAACTCTTAGAATTCTCCACGCCAACTAACCCTCCAATTTGTGCAAATTGAATAACTTAGAGTCAAAGTGATAATGGCCCACAATAAATGAGGAAGCTCCAAATATCCCTTGCATCAAATAGAAGAATGCAAACTTTAAAACAACTTGCAACTGGTGTCAATTCTCCTCCCATTTTCCATAAATTGCAGCTGCTATAGAAGACAACATGCATAAAAAAATTCTCCTTACTTCCACCGTGGATTAGCCTTAGGTATTAGATAGCCCACATCTTTGGCACATTGACCATCTACCATCCAATTTAAAAAACAACTAAATACATGACTAAGTAGCAATTGTTGTGATTTCTCAACACACAAAAATAATCCTTAAGCCTTAAATTGGTGTGAAACAAAACCCCAAACAAGCAGCTGTTAAGGAGGAAATAACAAGCACAAGTTGTTCTCTATTTTCTGTAAATTGCAGCAGCTTTGGAGGAGATAACATGCTCAAGTTTTCAACAAGTTTCCACCGTGTATAACTTTAAATAATATAATATAGGTATAACTCAAGCTCACAAAGTTTAAAAAATTGATCCAATAATCTCCAATGAAAGCTCCTTAAATAGACCATAGGAAGCTACTTGTTGACTTGAAAATTTTGCAAACTAAACAAACATGAGCTTACTTTGGAAGCAAAAAAAAAAAAATAGACGTGAAACTACTCTCTAGCTCACAACCTTCACATCACAATTTGCCACATATATAGCTATAAATAGGTAGTGATTAACTAGTAAACAAACACATTTATTCCCCCATTCACTTAATCCAAAAATCAGTAGAACAACCAAGATAAACTTCCTTCTTCCTCATTACAATTTGTAGCAAATAAAAAATCTAACAATCAGCCATGTCTTTCCTACAAATCCTACGGTGAGTTCCACTATGAAAAGAACCAACAAAACATCTTCCAATATCACCTCAAACTCCATCATACAAACCATAAAGTCCTACTTTCTCTAGAACAAGTTATAGCAAAGAAATAATACCTTTCACCTCTAAAAGCCAAACCATGAGATTCACTTTAGACCAAACAAAACATAAAAAAAGTTTAGATACATACAAATCCAATATTAACCGTGAGCTTCAAGGAGGAAAAAACATCTAATAGAATAATATAAACAAGCTCCAAAAGTCAAATTCTAAAGGTAAATATCCCAATTTAGTTAAGCTTATTCATTAATTGACTTACTATCTTAATTTTAATATTAGGTTCGGTCAATTATAATGGGGAAAAATTGTCATTTTGTTTTCAACCAAACAAGGTAAACTCTAAACTACTTTTAAATTTATATCATATATCATGTCTATGTAGAGGAAATTACAAAAAAACACTAAGTTGAATTATGTATGAAACTTGTCATAATCGGTTAAAGAATAGATATGTGAACTTTAACAACTTGAACCATTCATGTCTTGATATAGTCTTTACAAGTTCGAATAAATTGCATCGATACATCCATCACAAGCAAAAAATAACCCCACAGATGGAAAATGCACGAAAAATCCTATGAAAATGACTACACATTTGCTAAAAACGGATTAGATATCATAAAAACAAAAATTTACTTCTCACTGTAAGATATTTCACGAATTGCAGAACCATTCTTATGTTTTTCACCATCTTAGGGATCTTATTTAGTAAAAACAATATTATCAATGGATTTTACTTGAAAAATCCTATAAAAACGACTATTTATTCATAAAAAAATGCACTATAAATGAGTTAGATATCACAAAAACAAGTTTTAGTTAAAGCTTCCATATTTTCACTCGAAATTTGCAGACATGTTTTATAAATTTGAACATTTTACATGTTTCTTTTCTTCAAAACAACACCACAACTGAAAAGTACTCGCATAGTACTATCAAATGAACTATTTATACATTGAAATTAGATGAAAAACGAGTGAAATATTGCGAAAACAAAAACCGATTAATTATTGTCAAACTTTATCATGAACATGCACATACAAGATCTCAGTGAGCACTCAAGTACGCACTACATAAGCGCTTTAGTATGCTCTATGATTGCTCCATGCCCACACTGGAAGTGCCCTATACCTGTCCTCTATGTGCTCTGAAGATACCCCACGATCATACACCTGACACACACAAAGCACACCTATGCTTAACTCATTAAGCATTAGATAAGGCTCTCAAGCAATCCATAGCCACTCCATGGCCGCTCCAAAGGAACTCCATGGGCGCCCCTATCCTAGCTTCTTGAGTAATTAATTTGTACTCTTAATTTTTTTTTCTTGATGTTATATGCATATATCTTATATATGCGTATATATACCCCTATAAACAAGTATATGTATATAACTAGTTTTATTCTATTTCTTTATCCTATTTTATTCTTCATGAAAACATTTTAAACACAAATAATACCCATCAATAACTTAACATAGATTAAATATTACTTATATACATGAATCTTTAATATTTATGTATAGGTATAGTTACTATTTGGTTATTTTTACTATCTTTATTACTTCATTTTCTCCTCCACCTATTTGAGCTATACACTACCTCCCACACAGACAGAGTAGAACGACAATGTAGAAATAGAGCATTATTTTTCCTTCTACACAAGTCGTATTGATAGTGTAGGACACAAAACGTCACCTACCCTTCTACACACCTATGTAACCCATCCGTGTAAATCTTAAACCATATTTTCCTATCCTTCCCAATACGAAATCAAACTCTAAGGAATACACCATACATGTTATGATCTTAAAAATAAAATTTAAGTTTAATAAACATTTGATATATTATATATATATATATCTTAAAACTTTATAAACCTACAAATATGTTAGAAGAATAAACTAGTAATTTAATGATAGAATATAACCTACAAATAATAGAAATTTCAAATTACGTAAACAGATTAGGTTGACAAACAAAATAAATAATAAAGAAAATTTCCTTATCAAAATAGGCATTAAAGAATATAGATATAGATAGAATCTAATAGTATGATTCCCTTAAATATAGATAAAAACCTAAATTAGAAACAAGAGAAATACAATAAAAATAAATAATAGGTAATAAATATTGACTATCTTAAGACAAACATACTAAAAATACTACATAAATAATAAAATTATTAAGTAAAATAGGACTGAAAATATTTTACAAGTAAAATTTGGGTTAAAAAATGAGAAATTAGGACTAAAAATAATAAAAACCGATTTTATGACTAATTACAAAACTATCAATATAGTAATAAGTAATTGTTATTTTATTTTATAGGAGATATTGAGCCCATATTCTCAAAACTCGAGTACTTTCCAAGGACATATCAAGAAAACAAAAATGCTCAGGTAAGGGAGTTATGATGAGCTGCTAGCCTAATATTTGCTTGTGTTTGTTACTGTTTGCTGTTATGTTGGATGTATTACTTGTCTGTTGAATGATTGATTGTAGTGAATGCCATCAATGCCATCATCTGATCACATTAGAATGAATGAATAACTATAATTACTCAATCAAACTAATTGGTTATACTTGTCACATGTGATTGAAATCTTGTAGGGAATGTCCTGGATTTTCAATTATAATTATTTTTAAAATGTATTTTCAAAAGACCATGACTTGGAGAATTTCAGGTTGCCCTTTTAACTTTTAAATGAGTTTTATCAAAAGAGTATATGAAATAAACATGGGACATTTTTAAGTATTGGCTTGATAGTGGATGTTGCCTAAGTTCGGTCCACTTGTCAAATAGCAGTAGATGTTACTTGAGTTGGGGTCTACCTGTTGGATTCACCTTTATTAGGTGATGGTTAGTATTGGCAGTAGATGTTACCTAAGTTAGGGTCTACTTGCCTAATTCACCATTATTTTGGTGATGAATTGTTTGATTCACCATTAGTTAGTAATGGATTGTTTGATTTGCTGTTACTTGGTGATGGTCAGATTTAAATATTAACCAGCGTAAATCACGTGTACACATTGGGGAATATTTGCTTTTTACCAATGATAGGTAAGCATTGGGTAAGTCTACATGGACACTACCACTAGGTAGCCTCGTTTGGGTAAAGCCAGGTATCCCTTGCGGGTAAGTATAAGAGACAACTAAAGTGTAGACAACGTAAATCTATATCGTCTATAGTTTTGGACTCCCATAGATGTGTTGCTTGCATTCATCATGTGTGCATTCATTATGTAGATAGATTTGCATGAATGTTTAATTAATGTTTGATAACATGTGTGACCGGTAGTATTGAGGAATGAACTCACCGAGCTATGGTTTCACTCACCCTCTAACGGTTTTTGTACAAGAATAACGCTAGTTGGGATCAGGATAAGAATGTGCGAAGAGTGCTTCTCTATCAGACCATCTTGAGGCTAGAAAGATGGACTACTATGAGCTTAGAATACAAATTTTAAAAAATTATACAAATAATTGAGACATTACATTTTGTAAGGATTGAAACCCCATTTTTACTATTTGGTAAGAGATACCATTCTTTGCAATTTTGGTGGAATGTGGAAAATTGATTCCATAGTTGAATTTCAATAATACCATTATATGTATATATGTTATTTTAGTAAGAGGTATTAATAAATAAATAGAATCTTGAATTTCTCACTTACAAGATGGTCCTTATATTGCGGGTACATACGTGGTATGATAACTTAGGTTAATCCTACTAGGCCCCCTTTTTAGGCGTGACAAATAATACCTTTAAAGTTTGGTTCTCTTTTAAACCACTTGAAATATTATAGCTTAAATGAGTTTTCACCAAACATGGATACCTATCGACGTAGTTTTCCTAGTATGATATACTAATAGGGTAATCATTAAATTTATCTGAATATTAATCTCACTTAAATCTCTAATATCTCCTATTAAAGCATCTTTAAGCGTTTTTAGTGTATCTTTTTCATTTCTTCTATGTAATGAGTGTGCTTACAACATTAGAAAGGTATTTTAATATACTTTCATGGGGTGTAAGTGAAACTTTGGTGCAGGACCTGCTTTCTAACATATATCCCAACAATAGAGATGAAACTTTACTCAAATGATGTAAATTGTTATTTTTTTGCAATTTAGTCATATCTTGTTCAATTTAAATCCATTTTACGCATGCTTATACTCATTTTGAAGGTTATTTGAAGTAATATTATGTGGTGATGAGTTTGAAATGATGGAGATGGCACATTTAATTATGTTTTCAAGGGAAGTTGTGGTAGATTTCATTTTATGACTCTCTTTTTTTTCTTCATGCCTACACAATAAGATCCAAGTATGGGGTTTCTTAAATTTTTATGCATGACGATCTTCTAAATCGTTTAGTCGTGCTTATAATAGAAAGAACTTTACCTCAAAGATTTGTGTGATATACTAGCCTATTCTTAACTTAACTAAACCTTCACAAAAATGAAGAATTCATCTATCTTGGTTTGTTTACTCTACTAATCAAGAACAATATGTAAATATTTTACCTATACTTACACTTTTTTATTTAAGGACTTAAGATTTTAGTTACTTCTTATCACACTTTAATTAGTTTAGTAAGGATAAATGCCACATTTAGTACTTGAACTTTGTCAATATGTGCAATTAGCTACTTGAAGTTTAAAAGTGTTAATTTACTACTCATGAACTTTTCAAGTTCATTTATATTTCCTAGATGAAGTAGTTAGTTGCAAAATTAAGTAAATTTTGAGTGGTTAATTGCAAAATTAAGCAAATTTTAAGTAGTTTGGAAAAATGAATAGAGTTTAGGTAATAAATTGACACTTTTAAACTCAAGGTAGTTAATTGTACAAATTAGTGTCAAGTATCAAATGAGACATTTACCTTTTTACTATTGACGTATGTAGAAGTATAGGAGTTTGAAAAGCAAAAATAATTAGGTAGTAAAGCTTATAAAGCTACCATGATGGTGATGATGTTGATGAATTTAAGTATAACAATTAAGTAGGCCCAGTAGTTATATGTAGGGGGAGTTAAGACTTTGATAAGTCGAAAGAGAGATGAAGAGATGGTGAAAGAGAAAGAGAGGAATCAAGGGAGAGATAGAAAGGATGGCAAGGGAGATTGGGAATGACGAGAGAGAGATTATAGAGAAGGCAAAGAGGATTAAACGATTAGATTTACATTAGGTCATTTTTTATAGTTAGTTAACATGATTGGCTTAAAGGAGAAGTGCACTTCTTAAAGAAGATAAGTATATTTTATAATTGATGTCATAAAGAAGTTAATTAGAAATCCAAATGTGAATAGTTTAAGAACTTAGATTTTTCTAATAACTTGCTAAAGAAGTTATCAAACTAATCATTATGCATTTAATGCTTTGTTTGTCTTCCTTATGCTTATGTGTCCATCACATGCCATTTTGGTCTATAAGAGAAGCTTAGAACTTTGAATCATCTTACTTCTTGAACTTGATTTTGGATTAAGCCTAAGTCATTGATTAACGTTAAGATTTAGGCATTAAATTCAAGGAATTGGATTATACTTTTGAATTAGGTTAGCATGTGGTTAAGGTAAGGTTTAGGATAGTTTTAACTTTATTTAATTTAATTTTTCTACAAATAATTTACCTTCAGGATTTTAGCAAATTAGAATCAACGATTAAGGTTTTGCATTATCCATTTGAAAACATGATTTTAGTTTCTAGGGTTTTAATAGTAGGTTTTTGAGTATTTAATTATTCGATTTTAAATTTGAATTAAAGGTTTTTAGTCAAGTTGTTTGCCATTCAAAATTAGCAATTATGTTATTGATCATTGATTCTTACACTGAACTAGCTATTAATGATCTGTACTAAACCTCAAAAAATTATGAGGGGTTACAGTAATTGTTATGACACTCTAAGGACTTTAGGTGTATAGATATTGATTCGGATAAAATTTGAGTACGTTGAGACTATGAATATAATGTGTTTGAGCACTATGGTTTAGTTTAGTTTGGTATTCCAATTTTTTTTATGGGAAAATTGATGAAGGTTATTTACTATATTAGTTCAAGGTTAATTTTGTTAAGTTATGCTCTTATATATGCTTGATTCAAGAGAATTGGTACTTAATTTACAAACATATTCATTTTAGGTGATTAAGGACAAATTTTCAACGTTTGGATCAACATAGATTACACTTAGTTCAAAAAATAATAGATTAAGGCCTCATCACGCTCTTGACCACATCGGTGATCTATTCAGGTAAATAATTGAAGAGTATTGTAATCGTGAAAGGGGAGTAATATTGAGTGCAGTGAATATCACGGTCCCCATACCGGTGGTGATGAAGATAGTGATCCACACTGACTCTATTTTAGTTATGACAACTAGCAATATGAAGAAGATGCAAAGGAAGTCAAAGGAGTTCACAAGCCCTATCCCAATCGTGATCTAATATCGATCGCACTACATAACATAGTATCACAGCAGTGATTGGATAGGAGAATTCATCATTTTAAGGATCAAGTCTCGTATAGCGGCCATGATCATCAGGGAACAATCTTCGTTTGGTACATTACAAACCACATTACGGTTGTGATATATATAAATAAATTGTTGCCAAAAGGGTCGTTGGCCTTGTCCCAACTGTGATCCTCCTTGGTTGATTGGAATTTGTGCTATCATGGCTCGAGTAATGGTAGTGATGGAGGTAGTGACAAGCCTTGTTTCCACTTTAGAATTTTAATTAACTGATATTTTGAAGAGGAATAAAGGCCAATGGAGTCGTAGAAAACGTAGAAAATATGTCATTTGTGTTTGATCACTTATGTAATATAAATATAAGATCCAAGCATTACAAAAGAGCGATCCGATCATAATTGTAACACTGAAACATTGAGAACCTAATTAGTATATGTAAATTGTACATGTTCATAGTATGTGTTAAAGATTGAGTTAGTTGTGTGTGATTTTCCTTAGAGATTCTCGAGAGGAAAACGAGGAGGAACACTATTGTAAGTCATGTAGTAAACATCTGACATTGTGCAAGTAATAAAAGGGTTGTATTCATGTTTATCCAGTATTGTTCAAACATGATTTCTATTATGTTTGTGTATTGCATGAAGTAAGAATAGTGAGGATTACATTTGTGACACCACATTTAGCATCCACTGGCATGTTTATATTGTTAAATCTTCTTAATTTCCTTAATTTATGTAGTTAATCTTCAAGGTATACCAATTCTATATCATGCAAATATGTGATTAGATTATGTTTCTTTAGAAACACATTGAAAAATCGTCTCATTGAATAGATCTAGACTATAGAGAGAGATTGCTCATGATTCTAAAGATATGATCATGAAACCTTCTGCATGAAATTTATGTTAACATCGAATTACTGGTTTTAATGCAATCTTAGTCTGCTATTATCAAGAAAGAGATTCCAATGGATAAGGCTAGGGTTAGACATCAATGATCTTAAGAAAGATATTGATCTATCTATTGAATCCAACAGTTAAGGAAAGTAATAATGATATTCTAGTATGGTTAATGCACATGTTTAATCTAATTGGTAGAGCAAGCCTAAGTTGTTGTATTGCATCACATCAGTAAGCTGATTCAGTGATTTACAATAGTGAATTATTATATATAGGAATTAAGTAGTGTAGGTAATATATATAATTCACTCAATTTAATTATTAGGTTAGATAATAGTTAAAAAGATACTTACTGATCCCTGTAAAGACAACCCTGTATTCCACCTCTATATTACATATGATAAGTACACTTGCCTAGCATTGACTGCATAGTAGGAATAAGATCATAGGACTTAGTTTATTAAAACTAGGTTAGCTATACACACATAAAAAAAAAGTATGAGAATGTTAAAAGTTGATTATTATATTTGATTGAGTGTTCTGGAGCTTGTTTTTGAAGAAATTATTATTTTCTTGATAACAACTACTATGAATGAAATTTTTTTCTTTGAAAACTCAAATGTAGCAATGAGATTTGATTAAATATACTTGTTTTTGATGGGTAAATTTAGATAAGGACTTCTCAAGCCCACCCCGAGCTACTGTGAATATGGACCAACCCAATAGCCTATGAGCTAACATTCGAGGCAAATTCATATTACAACATGAAGACTAAGTAGACATATCAATCCATTTACTCTTCTTGGCTATAGTTATTCTTCTTGGTGTTTAGTCACTCGACTCAATGAGATTGAAACCTTCCAACTCCATTTATGAGAATCTTAAAAAGTGGCTTTGTAGCTCAATATCCACATGTTCGATAATTGCCATGCACCCATGATCTTTATAATGCATCTCAATAATTACTTATCTATTAATACTACAAGAAACACCACTCATGGATCATCTAATTACACTTAGCTAATACTTTGCTCTTTTACTTACTTGTTAACACCTATACCTTGCTATTTAGACAGGTTGAGTGTTTATATCAAATACCCTGTGTTCACTAACTAGTTCTTATTTTACAAGCTTACTTACATAGACGCATAATCAATTTAATTTATTCGAACAATAATTGTTGTTAATGAAGTGTTCTTGATCACTTCAAATATGTTATATTTTATCTTTAAAATTTAAATGCATTAACAAACAATGTCTTTGTGCTCTTTATATTGTCTAAAAAAACTTAGACTTTTTTTTTAATTATATTGAATATGTTTAAGACTTCATTTTGTTATTTAATGTCTTCTTTTGAAGTGATGTTTCATCTTCTTGGCCGGCAAAAATCCATCAAGAACTTGTGATTCTATGTAAAACAAGATATGAACATATTTGATTATTTTGAATCTTGAATAAACATTATAATAAACATATTCCAAGATCATGAACAAACATCAAATTGATTTAAATTGAAATCTAGATCAATATCTTAGATGAAGATGATTGATATTTTAGGAAGTGATTGTACATGTGAATTTGCGTTAATGGCTAAAATTATATAACAATATTTTATTAAATAATAAAAAATCTAAAAATATAACTAAATTAATAAAAAATATAAAATATATTCAATTAAATTTACAGGACAATCGATCCAACTTAAACCAATTCCAATTGGAACATAGTAAATTAACCATTTCAACCTTCTTTGTCATTTTAGATATCAAAATATAACATTTAAAGTAATTGATGATAAATTAAATAAGTAAAGATAATTGTCGCTTAACAAATATAAATATAGGTTTGATTGATTTATATAATCCTAAATTAAATGATACTTATTGGACTGGAGTTGAAATAAACTTTTTATTTTCCTTAATAAAGTTAAGTGGTTTACACAATTGGATTTAACTAATCAAACCTGTAGTATTGAACTTAATTTAAGATTAGATAATTATTTTTCACGTTTATAATTTAATCATATGATAATTGTTGCTTTTTATTGCATATTATATCTTATATTCATTTTGATTTTTCAATTACTAAATTCAGTTTTTGATTGTGATGGCGTGTGGTACGTAGTAGTTGTTGCATGTTGTTGTGCTTATTAAGTGGTAAACCAAATTGATACATAAAGCTAAGACTATGCGGCTTAAGAATTACAATACATAAAGCATAGGAATTACAAATTATCGAAAAGTAGTCCATTATTAGTTATATACACACAACAATTGTAATAGTATGAAAAAGAATAGTTAAGTGTAACAAGTCCTTGTAGTAGACGTAACAAATCAACATTAGAAATAACGATACACATAAATAGAATACAAACACTAAGAGGAAACACTTTTAACCATTGATAATCATAATGTCTCTAAGGAGAGTGGTCTTTCTCAAATTAGGCAAAGCTTTTCTTATATCTTGCATGAGAAGCCTAGACATTCAGAAATGGAAAATCGCAATTGCTAATGAAAGTTTGAGAAGAAAAGACTTAGGAATTAATCTAAATTGGGATTAAGGTTAATTGAGTAACAATGAGGCTTTTATAATCTTGTAATACCATACTTTTTTTATGAGTAGAGATAGTGAGCTTTGAAGAATTAAGTCGGGCGAAAAGCAGTAGACTATGCCTAACAAAGTAGCTTGCTAAATAGTCCAAGCACTTAGCCGGTTATCGTTGCCTTAGATTTCAAAGCATGAAAGAATAAATTTATCGTGAACCTTAACCTCTTTTTTGAATTAATCATAGGTACAAACTCCTTGCCCTTCTTTTGAGCACCGCAATCTAGCTTTCCCACATTTCATAAAATCTTGTTTAATCGATGAAAAGAGATTGAAGAGTTTGGCCTCATTAGAATTGAATGGAAATACTTTATGATTGATTAGGTTGAATGGTGCTTAGTGCTATCTAATGGAGTGAGAATGAATTCAGAAGGTAAAGACCATGATAAAGAGATATTTAGAGATTTAAGTGGATTGATTGGCTCTTAGGTAGTATAAATTGATGATTTAACTTGTTTGGGCGGGTGTCCTATAACTTCAAGGGGTTATCACTAATATAATGCAATAACTTTAGTAAGCACTTGTTAAATCAAAACAAATACTCTAAGGTCCAAAATAGATAAGAAAGAGGTGTTTCAATGACTCTACCACTTAGTCAATTATGTTCCACTTAATCCCTGTTTCATGGCCACATATTTTTCTCGGATGAAATGAAAATCGGATTCATGGAACAGTAGAAAGGTTTCCAATCAAAGAATCTCTTTCTAGTTGCTCTAAAAAAATTAGGAGATTTTAAAGAAGAAATACGGGGTTCTGCTTCTAGCGGCAACATGCTATAAGGTGATGGTCCCGCTTATGGGGTCAAATCAATACGCTCTAATAAGAAATATTTGAATATCAATCTCATCGATATTATCGATCTCCTAAGTATCATACCCTTCTCTCATGATAGAATCCTCTTCCCACTAAGCCCCCTTTCTCCTCGGTCTACAGAGACAAAATGTAGGACTGGTGCCAAAAGTGAATCACGGATTGACTCCTCGAAAAGGGTAGAAGAATGGGACCTATGGAAAATCAAAACTACACATGTCGGACGAAATGGTTGTTACTATCTGCTCCAATAATGAATCATTGGTAGTCGTAGTGATCCTCCTATTCAACTACTTCAACCATTTCCGAACACCTCATCGCATTACAGGTATGCCTTTAAGCACGGCCATACATAACATAGAAATCAACTAAATTCTTTCTGGTTAAAGAATCTCTTTCTAGTTGCTCTAAAAAAATTAGGAGATTCTCTAGAAGAAATACGAGGTTCTGCTTCTGGTGACAACATGCTATGGGGTGGTGGTCCTGCTTATGGGGTCAAATCAATATGCTCTAAGAAGAAATATTTGAATATCAATCTCATCGATATTATCGATCTCCTAAGTATCATACCAAATCCCATCCATCGAGAAAAGAAATAGAATTGACTAATCCTAAGACAAAGGGTCGAGAAACTCAATGCCACTATTCTTGAACAACTTGGAGATGGGCCTTCGTTTCGCATTATTACGGATACGAAAATAATGAAAAAATTAAATTCAATTGTCAACCACTCCTATCGGAAATAGGATTGAATACAGATTCGAGCCATAATACATGGTTTTATAAAACCATATGATTTTCTCGATCTAAATCAAGCAGGTTTTCCATGAAGAAGATTTGGCTCGACATGTTCTATTCAATACGGATAGGAAAAGCGGTAGACGAAGCTATACAAGGGTTTTGTCGAGCCTGCTCATATGGTACCTAATCATATGGTATATAAGTTAAGTCATTCTATGACACCAGTGTAAAACTCGGTGTCTCCAGTTTAACTAGGACCACAGTTCCTGAATTTCTATGTGAATTATTCCAATGGAGTTTTTTCATGGTGGGGCAAGCTCTTCTATTCTGGTTCATAGTTTCTGTTGGCTATATGGTTCATCCGGGGAGAGATCGAGCTTCAAGAAATAGTGAATGGTCTTATCAATACACAAATGTATAACTCCCCAGGAATTTCAATTGCGCTTATATTCATCACTGTAGGAATTGGATTCAAGCTTTCCCTAGGCCCTTCTCATCAATTGACTCCTGACATATATGAAGGAGTGCAATTCTGATCGAATTACAAAACAGAAAGATTTGTACAAATTATACCTTTCGTTACCCCTTTGTGAAAAATCGTTAGGTATGAATATGTTACATACCCGTGACTCGATTGGTGAAATAGTATCTCTCTCCTAAAAAGCATGTTTTTTTTTACCACCGCACAAAGAAAATATTTTGCTGCGAATGAACAAGATATTGAGGAATTGCCCATGAATGTTCTTGTGAATTATGGCCAATACCAGGTATATAAGTAGTGATTTCAAATCCATACGTTAATCATACTTTGGTAACTTTACGTAAGGTAGAGTTTGGTTTTTGGGGGGTGATAGTGGAAAAGTTGACAGATAAGTCACCCTTACTGCCACTCTATAGAACCGTACGTGAGATTTTCACCTCATACGGCTCCTCGTTCAATTATTTCAAAGTCATTGGGTCCTTTTCCTCGTTCGAGAATATCCTCCCTTCTTCCACTCGGTCCCGAAGAGTAACTAGGACCAATTCAGTTACGTTTTCATGTTCCAATTGAACACTTGACGATGGGGGATAAGCTTCATCTTCGAGAGGCAAATAGCCCGGATCACAAACTAAGGCCCCTGAATGACCGCTCAATGATAAATGAGGTAGGGGTGCAGAGACAGCTAGGAGGTTTGCCTAGAAGCAACCACCCTTGAAAGAGTACGTAATAGCTTACTGATCGAGCGCTCTTGCGCCAAAGATGAACGGGGCTAAGAGATCGGCCGAAGCTGTGGGATGTAAAAATTAAGGGATTCTCTATAAGAAATATGGGATTCTGCTTCTGGCGGCAATATACTATGGTGGTGGTCCCGCTTATGGGGTCAAATCAATACGCTCTAAGAAAAAAATATTTGAATATCAATCTCATCGATATTATCGATTGGGAGAGAATCAATAGATTCCTTTTCAGGAGCAATTCATTCTTCCCGAACGTAGCATACAACACTCCATTGTACTGTGCTCTCTAAGTGTGCTTCTTCCCCCTTTTTTCCTTACCATGGCAAGTCTTTGTGAAATAATTGCGATGAGCTTCAATTGTAGGCATTATTTTTTTTCTTACAAAAAAGAGTTAAGAAACACTCATGGTAACCATTAGAGCCGACAAAATTAGTAATATTATTCGTGAACGTATTGAACAATATAATAGAGAAGTAAAGATTGTAAATATCGGTACCGTACTTCAAGTAGGCGACGGCATTGCTCGTATTTATGGTCTTGATGAAGTAATGGCCGGTGAATTAGTAGAATTTGAAGAGGGTACAATAGGCATTGCTCTAAATTTGGAATCAAATAATGTTGGTGTTGTATTAATGGGTGACGGTTTGATGATACAAGAAGGAAGCTCTGTAAAAGCAACAGGAAAAATTGCTCAGATACCGGTGAGTGAGGCTTATTTGGGTCGTGTTATAAATGCGCTGGCAAAACCTATTGATGGTAGAGGTGAAATTTCTTCTTCGAAATCTCGGTTAATTGAACCTCCCGCTCGAAGTATTGTTTCTAGACGTTTCGTATATGAGCCTCTTCAAATTTATGGAATTGGTTACTGTTATTGAATCTCATAAAAGAGATAAAAATTACTGGATATATTTTTTGACTAGTTCTAGTTATTACCAAAAATAGAAAATGAAACTAAGCAAATTGAAAAAGAGATGGTTGAATCAAAATAACCCTATCTTCGATCTGTGCCAAGGTTGAAGGCAAAAGGAAAATAGAATCTTTATTTGCATACCGTCTGTCAACCAATTCTTTGGAAATTCTTTCTTCTTCATATAGATAGATATAAGATCTACGGGGCAATTACTTAGAAGTATATTTTGTGCAACAGCCCTTCCTATCTGATAGAAAAGGATCCCATGATCTTGAACCGATCTTACCTGGGATCGCAAATCCCAAGTTTGTTTATGAAGAGCAAATTTATTTGTATTAGCGTCTAGAATTGATTTTTTCTGTGTAATACTGCCTCATTAGTAAGTGCTACAAGATCTCGTACATTGGAACCCATGGTTATGGACCCGAATCCATTAGTATGAAACATTTTCTTTTCCAAGTGAAATCCCCTAGTATATGAAAGGGTGAAAAAGTGCTCAAAAATTGGCTTTTCCTAATCCTAATAATATAAGAAGAAAATCAAAATTGATACATAACTAAATTGATTCTTTTCAATACAAAAAATCCTTACCAATTTCAATTATAACAGCAATTCAAAGTATATGAAAACCCCAGAACCTAAATTGTTCTACAAATATCTAATTGGGTATCTTATCTATATAAGATATATAAGATGCCGTGCCTATAGGGAATTATCAGGAAATTGTAGTGCTTCAATGAATTTTTCTTAAATTGAAAAAGAAAATCCAAATTTTGACACCCGAGGATTGACATTCCATTGCTATCATTTTATATGTATATGGTTACAATTATCTGCGTTCCCAATGTGCTTATGATGTAGCACCTGGCGGATTATTAGCTAATGTGTATCATCTTACAAGAATACAATATGGTGTAGATCAACCAGAAGAGGTATGCATAAAAGTATTTTCCCCAAGGAGTAATCCTAGAATTCCATCTGTATCATTTTATATTTGATCCCTTTGAATTCCATGTTCGAAGTTGCGATCGGATCTATTTATTAAAAAGAATGGATTCAATACATTTCTTATGTACCCATAGGTGTAATATTGGATTTGAATTAGATTTCGGATCAATCTACATTGATTGACTACCTTCAGTATCTTGTTGCTTTCAAATACCACTATTTTTGGTTTTGGACCTTCCAAATCATTCCCCGCAGGAGATCTGAACCCTTTTTTTTTTCTGATCCTTCGATAAAAAGATTCATTCTTTTCATAAAAACAGGAGGTAAAACCAATAATGATTTCTTTTTCGATTCATCCCTGGAGTTGAATACTTTATTCTAAATTCTTTAGTTTATTAATTAATTAAAAATTCTAATTAAATTCAATTTAAAAAACAAGAATGAATTATCATACATATATTTATATCTTTCATGTAGAAAGACGAATAAGTCGCATTTATTAAATTATACATTCCTTGCACTTAGTATATTATATATACTCACTTAGATATACTTAGTATAATTATATACGATACGAATTCTAATGTTATCTTTATAACAGATACAAATATTATCTTAGGCAAGTTGCATATTATATTGCGTACTTAACTTACCAACCAACTGTTTTCTTATTTTTGAAATTTTATCTATATTATATGCTTTTCTATAGGCTTTATGACTCATTTCCTATTTTATGAGTCATTTCATATGATGCCGAAAGAAAGAGTGAAAATGATGGGGTTTACTCTTTCGGGATCCGAAGCAAAGGAAGAATTAGTAGCAAGTTATCAAATGGAGTATTCAGGTATCAAATTTAGTTTATTTTACGTTGCTTCCTATTTAAATCTATTAGTTTCTTCGTTATTTGTAATAGTTCTTTATTTGGTTGGAATATCTCTATTCCCTACATATCCGTTCCTGAGCTATTTGAAATAATTAAAGTGGGTATAGTCTTTGGAACGACAATTGGTATTTTTATTACATTAGCCAAAAACAAATTAACTTGTATAGTTCATATTCTTTTGGCTCTACTCATGAATTATCTAGTAATAGGTCTTTCACAATGAGATCTACCTATCTATATAGTAATGGTATTTAATTATGAAGATTCGCTAGGTAGCTGACCCTCTTAGTCCGTTTTTGCAAAGTTTTACCATCAAAAGTTACTTACTCTAGAAAGTGTAGTATAGGAAAACCTATACTTGTTTTGAAATCTAAAAAGTAATCAAAATTCAATCATAGTTCATATTAAATGCATCTTTAACTTATGACCAAACTTATAGCATAAACTTTAGGGTTAATGTTGAATTTGGTACCTGAATTTTGCTAAAACATACAATTAGATATCAAAACTTTCAAAAGTTCTATTTCAATACCTAATTAAAATTTTCAAGGCTATTTTTTGGTACCTCATTTAACATTGTTAAACTCCGCTATTGACGTAGATTATCCAACCAACTATATGTCAACACATGTCCAATAGCATAAAAAAAAAAAAAACAAGTTAAATAACCTAAACCCTTAACATCGAAACAATTATATGCTGACACGATAGGTCATATGCTTTGCACATGATCATCTTCCTCCCAATACGATAGGTAATGTGCTTTGCACATGATTATCTTCCTCCCAACACGATAGGTAACGTGCTTTGCACATGATCATCTTCCTCCCATCTCTCTCCTTTCTCTCTCTCTCTCTAAACTATCCCTCTCTCTCTCTCTCTAAGTTGGCATCAACATCTACGAAAACCCCTAACATCGGAACAACCCTACTATTGAGAGCAATCATAATTGCCAGACACAAACCTTTACTGTCAACTGAGCTATTTCCAACCAACGCGACGACATCAAAACAACTTTCATATGAACCCATAACCAAACTGTGCAAACCTAATACCCAACAGGTCTCCCACTCACCATCTTCACTTCACTCATTAAGGCCATTTCCTCCATCGTGGCTTATTGAGTGAAAATACCACGATTCCAACCATGGTCATACTAGCCGCTCCAAACCGAAACATGTCAGGACTTAACTCCTTCTTCAAGCTTTAAACCTTAATCACTCCAAACTCACTAAGCTACAAACATGAAGTTCTAGAATGCGGGCCATAAGGATGGGCTTAAAACTTGAGTGATTTAATGTTGCTATGGTAGCTTGGTTAAAGGAGATGGTGGAGGCTCGAGTTTTCGGTGCTTGGCTAAGTGTGGATGGCTTTTTATAATGTCTATGGTGTAACTTTGACTAAAAGTGATTCGGTAGAGGTTAGCAGCAGAACTCAGTTAGTAGTTTGAACTTTTGATTTGAATGACATCTATGGGATTAGTCTTTGGGATCGATAGGGTTTTCAGTTTAGCGTTAGTGAGTGGCTAGTTAGTTCAAGTTTTGATCTTAGTAGATGGGTAGGAGCAGATGGCCCGATGGAGGTTCAGTGGTCTTGTTTTGGTGGGCTTGTGTAAGTATAATTTGTTGCGGGTTTACAATAGCCTTAGTGAAGGGTTGTTATGTGATGGTGCTTGGCAGCTAATCTAGTTTCGAAAAAATCAATGGTGGTCTAACACGATGGCAATGTTGAGTCAAGTGATAACTCTGTTTGGTGGTTAGTTGATGGGTTTGATGCGAGATGGATCAAAGGTTAAGTATATTCACCATGGTCAAGTATCTCAGCTGCTTTGATTTTCTTTTAATCGATTTGACACGTGTTGCTTCATGATCGGTTAGATAGTCTACGTTAGTAATGAAGTTTAATAGTGTTAAGTAAGGTACAAAAAATAGCCTAGAAATGTTTAATTAAGTACTGAAATTAAACATTTAAAAATCCAGATATTTAATTGCATTTTTTGGCAAAGTTCAGGTACCAAATTTAGTATTAATCCTATAATTTATATGATTGTTGTTACTTAGGATAATGATAAAAAAAAAAAAGCAACAAAATGTTATGTTGCCTATTTTTCTTTTAAAAGACTTGTCTTTATCTTGAAAATTAAAAAGGATATATTTTATCTATCTATATCATTTAAGCCAAAGTCCTACTATTGGTATCTTTGTATCCTTTCCTATTAATTATCCTCACAATAAAACCAAAACTATTATCACATGATGAGTTTAACCTAAAATTTTATAATTTAAAAGGTATTTTAGTAACTCAATTTTACTTTTTACAATTTCCTTTCAACTTTTGGTCTCCGACCATCATTATCATTCATATGCTCTATTCTTGAAAAAATATTAGGTGGGTGACACACACCACGTCGATGTATACATGGATGTAATTCTCTCAAACTTCTTTTCTCCCACTATTATTTCTATGTAAGAATGCAACTAGGTGGGTTATTACAAGGTACCCGATTCGTTTAACCTGCTAAAAATCCTATAGGATTTAATCTTATAGAAGTTATGAGTCGGGTTTAAGCAACCATATATTGACCCATAGGGTTTCGGGTAGGTCATCGGTCATAACAATGACCTGATGAGAAATCTAATCCACCAAATTAATATAACTAAAAATAAACCTCAATTTCATTTTTATGATGTAACTCTGTTCTATAAATTTGTGATTACCTATACTCTCTCTCTAACCACATTTGCTTCCACTCCAAACAGACCAACCCACATCCACACAAAACCACCAAGCCCAACCACCGTGACGCCATCAACTGCCACTTTCAACTTAGGAACTCACCACCAATCGCCGCCTGCTTACCGTGACAACACCAGAGATTTACTTACTGTTGATTTCGCGAAGAAGAAGAGTTACGAAATTTGGAGACTCACACATATTGACACCGGGACCAAACCTGAGCTCGTGATCTACTCGCTCCAAAACAAGCCATTGAATCCAATATTTAAAAATGCACAGTGCGCATGTTTTCCTTTTAGTTTTGGGAGTTTCTGTGATGTTTAGTTTATCTATTTGATAAAGTTAGAAATAATAAAAACGGGAAAAGTCACAAGAGTACTAAAATGATTCGCAGGTAGTTGAATAATTTGAAATTTGAAAATTAAAACAAAATAATTTGATTAATAGATGAGGCAGATCATGACCAAAACCCTTTAAGGGTGGGTCTAGGAATTGCAAACAAAAATCCTATATAATCACGGGTCGGGGCTAGGCAAGTCTATATAAATCAGGGTGGATTCAAGTCTTATATGACCTGCTCCGAACCTGTCCCAATTGCATTCCTTTTTCTTTGTTTTTATATTATCTCCACTAGGGATACAATTGGAACGGGCTTGGAACGGGTTACATAAGATCTGAACCTGACCCACTTCCCAATAAGGACTCCTAAGCTGGACCCACTACCCTATAGAATTTTCTATTTTATATTCAAATCCGCCTTTATAGGGATTTTACCCTGACCCGTCCCGCCCGTCCTGCCCTGTGACCCGCTTCATTTCCTTTTTTTTCTCCACTTTTCAACTCTTAGTTAAATTCAGTTGCATCTTCCAACAAAATATTGGTGGTAGGCCAGCAACCAGACTTCAGTATGGTCTAAACCGAGCTAGGCTAGTTGTAATATACTCGTCAATTCACAGGCTCATTGAACTAGCTATTTTATTTGTTAAAACAACAAAAATTAATAATATTGAAAAATAATTTTTTAAGAGATAAAATTAAAAATTAAAAAAAAAAGACAAAATAAAGTTAAAATTGTTAAGAACCATTCTTAAAGACAAAAATTAATAGAGTTTTATTTTCTAAAATTTCAAAATCAAAATTTTAAATTGTTTAAAATATGACAGGTGTTTTTTTTAATGACCTGAACCCCACCCGAAACCTTATAGGGTCAACATATAATTTCTCAAACCCGTCTTACGAATCTTTAGGGTCTGAATCTGTAGGGTTTTGAATGGTTTGGGCGAGCTAGGTACTCTATAATAACTCACCTAGGTTCATCTCTAATCTTCGCATATCTTATTAAAATCAATAATAATTAAAATATTTTTTATATATATATATAATTATAAATTTTAAAAAATTTATTTCATATATATTTTTTTACACTGGGTGCAGCTACTGCTTTTTTTCAAATTTATGAGATACAATATACATATCACCACCCCTAATTTAGCCTAAGATAACATTTGTTTATAGAACATAGGGCCCATTAGTTTTCCCGGTTAAACGTCGGTACATATTCCTGTCTCTCTCTGTCTCTCCACTGTCACCAGACACGATCATGCACTCCTTTTAGGCACGCTGCGCACTCCTCGTCCCACCACTCTCATCTCTCTCTCTCTCTCCTCTCCCCCTTCTCAACAATGGCGGTGTGTACTCTCAAGACAAAAAACGAATACACCGTCCAACTTTTCGGCTCCAACATCAGCACCACGGTGACTCACACTCCATCCGTTATCCGCAAATGGCTCCGTACCACGCTCTTCCTCCGCCGTCACTTCCTCCACAGGCTTATCGTCGGAATGGGCGTACAGTGGTATCCTCTCGGCGTCGATCCCGCAGCCACGCTGCAAATATCCATCGGAAAGCGCTGTTTGATCATTCAACTCTCGCGTTGTACTTACATTCCCCGGATACTTCGCCGGTTCCTCGCAACCCTAACTTCACCTTCGTAGGTTTGTGTTTATATACATAAAAATTTTATCACGATGATTTGCATCGATGTTGCACTATTACCATACTTGATTTTCGTATCAAATTGATTGTGTCATTGCATCTATTTTTGATTGGATTTTACTCACCAAAACCTTTCTTTATTAGTACTAAATAATGATTTTCGCATTGTTTGAGTTGGTGCCGTTGATGATGATTGGATTTCATTGAGTTGTGCCGTTGATGATGCTGGTGATGTTAATGGTTGTTGTTTGCTTCTTAGTTTACATAACAAATTTTTAATAGAAATGGGGGATGTGTGGTTTTTCACTCGAGGGTTTTGTAGCAAAGATTGATTTTGAGGAAAAAATAAGTAAATGAATAGGGGACGGAAGTAAAATGAGAATAACCCTCTTAGGGTTTATACATACCGGGAAAAGTTCCGAATTTAGGGGATGTTTGCCCAAGGTAATGAAAATATGCACTAGGTTACCAACCCCCCCTCCCTTTCCTTTCTCCTTTGATGATAAAAAAATATTCTTAAATGGATGTCTTCTTTCTGGGGAAAAAAGTCTGCTTTTGGCGAGAATAGTACATTCTCTGTTTGTGTGTTGAAATTTTGGGTCCTATGTATTATGATTTGACAAGGCTGAAGTTATGAGGAACATGATTGTGGTTGTAATCCTTCGTTTCTAGGACACTGAATTCCCATGAACATCATTATATTTGTATTCTGCAGGTATATGGAACAATTCCGATGCATATAGGTTGAAGCGATGTGGTCACGAGCTCTTAATGGGCACACAACCTTTGGATCTGCGACTTTATCTGGCAGACTATGGAGAGTGTCTGTATCGGGAGTCATTCGAGAGGATAGTAGAGGAGGTTCTGGGCTACGAAGGAGTGGGTTTGGAACAGTCAATAAGTACAAGCAACTGGGAAAAATCTACTCTCTCTCAAGCGCAGGTGGCACAAGCCACGGTGGATGCATATCTTTCATTTATGATCGGGAAAAAGCTGGAGCTCTGGCAGATTGGTAATAATACGTATGGAAGTTACTCGGGATATAGCAGTGATAATCAAAGTATATAAATTTCATAGCTAGAGATGCTTAGATTTGGTGTACACGAGTGATGCCGAGGAATGAAGTTTTTTCCCTGGGTTCAAGCTCCACACATATGACACCTTTGTAAGCAGTATAAGACAAAAGGTTTTTGGTTAGGGTTTGTTTGTTTGGCTTCTTTCGGTAGATACAAACATTTTTTTTTAATTATTTTTTTAAAAAATTATTTATAAAAAAATAATTATAGATAAAAAAATTGATAGTTTTCATTAAAAGATCAAATAGATTAAATATTAATAAAATATAGATGTAAATCGAACATATTTACATATATCATTTTGAAAAAGATACAGATACAGATAAAAAACAGATCATCCAAAAAAATCTTAGCTTATTGAAAAAGATCCTGTTTGATTTTGATGCTCTCAAGGGTTCATTTGATCTTTTATAACTATATTATTATCTATTAGGTTAATATAATATAGACACCTCTTCAGGTTAAGTCTAAATTGAAGCCTAGCTTGGCTACGATGAGTTCAAAACCCGATCCAGCCATGGTAAGTCTAACCAGTCAAGCGTACTCATCGTGGTTTGTAGGTTTAAAGCAAGTTTACTACCTGGACCTAGCGAGCTCTTTAAGAGTCTCATTAAAAAATTAAAAATTATTTAAAAATTAATGTACTCATTAAATAGGAATTGGTTGGATTCATCTTAACATGTCTCGAGAGTTGCTCCGTCCTTACACGGACTTGACCCATCCGACTCCGGGGATGTCCAAATACATAGTTTTTAAAAGGGAAAAAAATTATTGAGAATGTGACTTGTAAGGTGGTGATTGATCTTATAGAATCCTAATATATGCATGAAAAGATGAACACATGGTATTTCTAATAATATTTTTGATGGTACTAATAATATAAATTAAAGTGGATTCTGTAATGATATTATATCTATATATATATATATATATATTTTTTTTTTGGTATAGACCTTTATTTTATGGTGTGCAAGCACCATGGATGTAAGTATAAATATAGCTTGTATCCATTGAAATCTTTTTTAGCTCTTGCAATTTCCACGCAGATAAAACTTATGGAAAATTATATGAAGGAAAAAAGAATCTGGTTCGATGAAATTCCTTTCTTGTGATTAATTTTCTACTTTTGCCAGTCTATTGAAAGGTAGCACAGACATTGGCTGGACGGGATTATGATGCGGTGGCCTTTTTTCTGGGTATGGACTTGCATCAGGTTACGTTAGGCATGGTAAAAGGCCACGTGACGTGTGGTTGGCACACGGCCCCGGCTTGGCTTGGCATGGCATGATTAGGGGTGGGCACGAATAGGTTTGGTTCGGTTTTTCCTAAAACCAAACCAAACCATAATTTACGGTTTGGTTGTTTTTTCATCCCAAACCAAATCTTTAAGTAACGGTTTGGTTCAGATTATAAATTTTTAAACTATTAAATAACGGTTTGGTTCGGTTTGGATTACTGTTTAAATCAAAATTCTAATTAAAAATCTTCCTTGTGCTAGTTTTTTTATATTTGTAGATTCTTAAATATTTATATCATTTTACAAAGTTGATATTATAAACCACGATAAATACTTTATAAATTCATCATACTTTAATTATAGTTCTCTATAAAATCAATTATCCACCAATAAAATAAATTCACCAACCAATACGTAGTAAGTTATAATTTATGACCATCATGTCAATTATCTACCAATAATTTAGCTAAAATAAAAATCATCTATCAACAAAATTCATCAATGAATAAAATGACTAGTTGACAAAATATATTAAACAATTAATACATAATGATATTTATAACTAAATAAATAAATTTCATACTTTACAAATTTAAAAGCTATTAAAAAAACAATAGTCAATCATCAACAAAAAATTACATATCATGACTAAAAAAAAAATTCAAAAAGAACAAGTTGATTTTAATTAATATTCACTAAATAATAAATATTAAATGAAATCATAAAAATATAAAATATTATTATATTTTTCTAAAACGGTTTGGTTCGGTTTTACGGATTGGTTTAGTTTACTTTCTAAATCAAACCATAAATTTACGGATTGATTTGGATTTGAAAAATTTCAAACCAAACCATGAAAAAAACCATCTTTTCGGTTTGGATTGGTTTGGTACGATCGGTTTTTTTGCCCTCCCCTAGGCATGACATATGAAAGAAAAAGATAAAATACGAGCACGCATAAGCTGATATACGGCATGTGATATGCAAGATATGTGAAATAAATGAGTCAATATGGTACGACCTCCAAAGCACACGAACTAACACATGACTTTTTTTTTAAATAATAATATGAAAAATAGTCATTTATGTTTTAAAATTTATAGTATATATTGTATTTAAATAATATAATTTGTTTTGATTTATTATTTTAATTAAATCTAATTATCTTTTTAAATAATATAATATGTTTAGTGTATTTTTCTTTTTGAAATGATTTCATGTGAATTAACATGTTAACTTGAATTTTTTTTAGCAAATAAATAAATAAAATTATTAATTTACTAAATAATAGTAATTAAATTATATTACATGTTAAATATGCTTAATTAATTTGTTTAGAATATTTGTAAATTATTAAATAAATAAAGGTAAAAAAAAAGAAGAAGAAGAGCAGCTCAATTATATTATTATAAGCAATTCTATCTTTTAGTCCAGCCTGTATAAAATATTGTTGCCATTTTTAAATTAATACATATATTTTATATTTACACATATTATTTTAAAATATTGTCTGTTTTTTATCTGTATTTATATCTTTTAAAATAAAATGTGTAAATATATCCGTTTTGCATCTAAATTTTATCTATATTTGTTCTATTTGATCTTTTGATGAGAATTGTCAACTTTTTTTATCTATATCTATTTCTTGATAAATAATTTGTTAACAAAAAGTTTGAAAAAGTATCTGTATCTACCGAAAAAAGCCAAAACAAACAGACCCTAAGCTATCCAAAGAAGAAGCTGCCTCTTTCGTCTCCCTACAAGCCTCATTTATTATCATCCCCCAAATAAAATATCATTACTTTCTTTTCAAGGTCTACTGAGTTCCACAATTCAATGTTGGCCACTCTGAAGAAACTCATTACATTTGCCTCCACCTATTTCTTATGTCTGCAAAATCTAGAGAATAGCCTTGGATTGCTTTTGACTTTTGAAGCAAGGAATGAAAATTTTCATATCTTAGAGGTGCTCATCATGGAAATTTACCCGAACATGTGTGATGGCTAGATTATAATATGCATATATTCTTGTCCAAGTGTGTTTCCAAAGTTCAAAAGATTACAACCAACCATCACCATATGCCTCAATTAGCCATGCTTTTGTCAGAACTTTTAGAGGAAATGGAGAATTAAAATTCCAAATCAATGAAGTATTTAACATTGGTGGATCATTTTTTTAAAGTTGAGATGCTAATTTTTTTTTCTTATAAAATTTAGGTATTAACTTCAATATTAACTTATTATTTCCAACTTACATTTGAGTAAATTCTGTAATTTAAAAATTGAAAATCATTGAAAAAAAATGCAAGTTGGAAATAACAAAAAAAAAAAAAAACGGTATGAACCATGGGAAACTGAACCAATTAAAGACATGATGAGGTACACAACAAAGCATATGAATAAGTAGACTAGCATGGTATGATACGGTATGCAAAAGAAAAAGCATGTAAAGCACGGCACGCAAGATAAGCAGGTATGAATGAACTTGACACGTAAAAGCACGTGACATACAAAGCATATAAAATTTACTATAGAGATGACACAACACGACCCATTTATAAGCCTAGGTTATGTACAAAAATCAAATCTTTTTACCACAAAATTTAGGCTTTTTGTTTAGCATACCCTTATTTTATTTTATTTTATGTAACTTACAACCTATCCGTCGTCAATGTTAATGCAATTGAAAAATTACGTGTCATCTACAATAATTTTTTAAAACATAATTTTATTAAATTTATTTAGTTATATATATAATAAAAATGATAATAAAAAATTGAGAAAAATATTGAAAATACAGAAAAAAATAAAATAAAATAAAAACTACTCCTTTTTGGTTACCCTAGAGGTAGTCAGCCCTAAACCTCCATCTATGGGAGTGGTACAATTTTCTTAAGAATTAAAAGGAAAAAAAATAATAAAAAGTCTGTTGCCTGTTAGCCCATCTAACTCAACTTCAACGGGATGGTCTTTTTATATTTATATTGCCAGGTTAAGCTTCGGAGGCCATTATCCATATTAAACCGTCAATAAAAGAGATTTATTTTTTTATTTTTATATCTTTGAATGATAAAGGGAAAGAAGCAAAAGAAATCTTAATTATTAATAATTAATAAAAATGAAATAAAATATAATATAAAGATCCATTATATCCATGAAATTAGGATAAAAAAGGTGGATAATTGGCACATTTAATGTATAAAGTTTTTCTTACTTTACAATTATCTACCAAAGTTTACAAAAGCGGTACCAATACTTTACTCTTCTTGTAATTAAATACCCTAATTTTACTGAATTTTATTAAATTTTATAATCAATTACTTGAATTTTAACCATTTTTACAATTATATACCCCATTTAGTTGATATAAATGAAATTTGGAAAAATTTATAGGTAGTGTTACTTGTTAAAGTCTAATAGAGATAGAAAAGATCACTAGACTGGACTTGTATATGTGTTGGGTCTGTAAAGTAAAATATGTTTAGTGATGTACCAAGACTTGGTCCAGTGTAACCATTTTGATACTTAAATTAAGAAGCATGGTTGTGTAAGATGCAAAGTTTGCGAAGTTTGCTTACTTTTACAATTAACAAAGTTCTGCCAAAACTTTATTATTCTTGTAATTAACTGCTTGATTTTTGTCAAATTTTGTAAATTTTGCGATTCTCTACTTGAATTTTATTTATTTTTACAATTGACTGCCTCATTTAGGTACTATAAATGAATTTTAAAAAGTTTATAGGAAGTAAATTGAGTCGACACTTTAAAATTTAGCTAATCAATCGCACAAATTACAAAAATTTAACATTTGTCTCCCCTCTCCTGTCTGTCACGTCCCAAAAGGGGCCTAGAAGGACTAACATATAGTTATCATATCAAGTATGCATCCACGATATGAGAACCGTTTTGCAAGTCAGAGATTGCAAAATCCTACTTAATATTTGCTACATTAATTTTAATTGTACAAAAATATTTAATTTGATAACTAAGAAAAGTACAAATTCCAACAATCCTCTAGAACTGCAGAGCATCGGTATCCTTCACCAAATAATAAGATAAGATAGATAAATACAAAATATGGAGTTTCAAACCATAATACAACTGCTCTATTTCATTCTAAGCCTATATCATACATTACACAATTCAACTTAAACACTAAACATATAAACTACTTCCTAAGCTAATCTTCAAGGATAAACATCACCACGGGGGGCGGTTCCGAACTGTGAACCGCCCCGAACCGTCACCGGCGGTTCCTGATCCGGGAACCGCCCCATTGGTGACGGTTCCGAACCGTTTGATGATCTGCAGGAACCGGCGGGTCCAAACGGTTAGGCGTGGTGGAACCGACAGTTCCAACCCGCCAAAAAAAAAAAAAACCGGGGAACGAAACAGGAAAGAAAGGAGCGTGGGGTGCAGGGGGTAGGGGTAAGGGGGTGTGGGGCGCCAGGGGGCAGATTTAAAAAAAAAAAAAAAAAAAAACAAAACAAGTCAATAATTGTAATTGTTTACTTTGGGTATAAATAAATTGTAGTTGTTTTGTTGATTTTAGGGTTTTTGTTTACTTTTTTTTAAAAAAAAAAAGGTTCACGTGGAACCGGAACCAGAACTGCCAAAACCAGTGGTTCCTTGGAACCGTGAACCACCCCGGCTCTGATGGTTCCGGTTCGAAATGTGGAATCATGAACCGATGGTTCCGGTTCGGGTCCGGAGCTGACCCGAACCGTGCAGATATCTATTCAAGGACTTCACAGTTTCTTAGCCCATTCCCAGGCTGAGATATTCCTGTGCACAAAAAATAAGGGGTATGAAGCTTAGTGAATAAGACGACCAAGCCACACAACAAACAAATGCCAAGCAATTATTATTAACAAACATATCCAATGCGTCACTCAACCATATGATATCCACAGTTTGGATGCCCAGAATTTAAACCAATGAAGATTTACACCCTCTCTTGAGGGTTGAAGGACCAACTTAAGTCATTTACGCCCAGAAAAGCTGAGAATTGAGGAAGAAGATGCTTTTCTCAACTCATTGCTTTCTTAACTCATTACTTTTTCCATATATGTTGTGTGTGTGTGTGTGTGTGTGTGTGTGTGTGTGTGTGTGTATTACTAACATAACCTCAAACTTCTCCTTAGAAAGAACTAAGAAATGAGGATTTCATTTTGAAACTCATCTTGTTCTTATATATATATATATATATTGCCAACATAACCTCCACTTTACCTTAGAATCTTAGAAACTCCCTAAGCACTAACATTCCACAACTAATATCCACACAGGTGACATCATTCGGTGCCTAATAGTTCCTATTGTTGACAACCTTTGATTCTCTCTTTAAAAATCCTCAAATTGTCCTCTCTCTCTCTTTCCCTATCGCCTTCCACACAATTCATACGGTATAAAGTTTCAACCTTTTTGCACTGTACCATAATTGAACCACCACTAAGTCTTAATCTCCTTTTATCTACATTTATGGCAACACCCTTGGAAGCCAATCAAACTCAGTGTATGTGTGTGTGTGAGAGAGAGAGAGAGAAAAGAGGAGGAGAAGAAGAAGATATGGTTGTTGGTTATGTTTGATCTAGGTAATGGACATTCTTTAATTTTCTTTTATGCAGGATCTTTATGTAAATCTAATTTCCAATACCGAATTTTTCAATGTAATAGCAACAATTAATTAATGGTTTTGATACATACCGTTGTCCATAGACTTTTGAGTTCCAACCAAGAGAAGAAAATCTGTCTTGATTTTGTCTTGATGATTTTCTCTTACTTTACCCTTTCTCTTTTATGTTTTATTTGATGGTGAAGAAAATAACTCTGATGATAAGAAAAGATACGATGCTTTTCTTTCTTTTTAACTGTCATTCTTTAATTAGGGAGAGTGGAGGGATTTTAAACCTTATGACTTAAAATTACCATTCTGCTCAAATAACCATCATATAAACCTTTTTATATTAAAGTCATACTATAAATCACATGGACCACTAATGTTAAATAATTTAAGACTAAGTTCAAGTCGCTAAGAGGCAAGGTGGTAGAAGCTTAGTGGTTTTTATTGTTTTTGGTTGGACTCAATGAAGGCGGTCATCGTGGTGATTAGAGTAGTGCGGTTATGATTGATTTTTGGATGTGTTGGCGCATTGTTTGGTACGTTTAGTTGAAGGTGTGGCAAGTAGTGATGGAGGTGTTCGAGTTCGTGGAAGGTTGTGGTGGTTGGGAATGGTGAAGCCTGGGTATTGGAGTTTAGAGCTGCGTGGTGTGGCTGAGGTTGATGTTTGGATGTGTTAGTAGGTTATCTAGCGTGTTTTGTTGAAGGCGTGCAGCAAGTGGTGATGGAGGAGTTACGGTTAGTGGTTGAGTTGCTTTAGTAGCTGTGGTAGTTACTATGGATGTTTCGTTAGAGAGAGAAAGTTGTGTGTGTAAGAGAGAGAGAGAGAGAGAGGTGTGGTGCAATTATTTTTAATGAGAGGGAGAGAAAAGTGAAAAATGACAAATATGTTACATTAGGGGGAAATTATTTTTTAATAGAGAATCCTTGCTATGTCAACATCTTGCCGGATTCTTACAAAAGTACTGTAAGATTAAAAAAGCTTAAGTAGTTTTGTGGGTTAAATTTATTTTAGGTACAAAATGCTTATATCAACAAAGTTTAGATGCTGGTAATAAAATTAACCCCTTTTTTTATTGGCAAAAAAATTTGGTTATTTAGTCTTTCATCATGCTTGTGCTGCTCAAACTCTCTCTCTCTCTTTTTTCCGCGCACAACTCTCTCTCTCTCCCTCTCTTGTCAATTCTGGTTTTTTATCTCCAAATGGCGATGGTAATTGATACAGTCCATGACTACACACACAGTGATTGCTGGATCGACTTCAATGGTTCCGTCATCGTCACAACCGTCACTAACAATTCCTTCATTATCGCTAACTGGCTCGAGTATACACTCTGGGAGCACCTATACTACCTCCGGCAGCTCATCGTTGGGATGGGAGTGCAATGAAATTTTGGCAGTTATGAAGCCGCAACGCTCGACATCTGTATCGGAAGACGTTGCCTTATCATTCAGCTTTCTCATTGTGATTCCGTCCCAATGTTCCTTCGGGTGTTTCTCTTAAATAGAAACTTCACTTTTGTAGGTACGTGAAAGTGAAACTCTCCATATACACATTTTTTTATTAGGGTTCCCGTGTTAGGGTTGAAATATGCAAGAGACGCAGTGTGTCATGTGGCTTTTAATTTGGCTATTCTTTCTTGGTTTTATGTTTATGTTTTAGGGTTTAAGATTTCTTTAGAGGCCACTTTATTAATTTCGCCCAATCTTGTTCATATCTCATAATTTCGGGTGATTCAAAGAAAAGAAAAAAAGATCTTGATAACCATGATTAATATTTTCATAAGTTTGCTTGCAGTTTTGTCTTAATGTTGAATTAGTATGGAGTGTAAATTATATTGATAGTTTAAGTGCAGTTTCACGATAAAACCTTGTTGTTCATGTAATAAAGATCCAATAAGAGCACTACGTGACTTGTCCAGATAGGTGGTGAACACGTACTAATATGCTTTGAATAAGCTGTGGAAGTAATATATGGTTTCCATGAAACGGTATACGCGAAAGAAATGTATTGGTAGTTGTGTGTCCTTAATCATTTCACTTGGTGTATCTCTATTGTTTGAGGAAGTATGATATATGATATATTTTATCCGCTTGTTTTATTCAATTGCTTCTTCATGCGCACAGCCATGTTTTGCTGGTTGGAGCTCTGGAAAATGAAAATTGACATTTACAGATGTAATCATACCTTCAAAATCAAATGACCCTTTTAATTTTTATAATTGAATTATTTATGTTCTTTGTACTCAAGTAGTAGAACGGGCCAAAAAGATGAATTTAATTGCCTCAATAAATTAAATTTTCGCCTAACTAGTCGCCTTAGTATGTTAGTCAAAGGCTAGTTTCACCTCTCATTAGTTGATATCCCTGCTTCAACTAATAAGAGGCGAAACTCGCCCACTATTGTCACGCCTCGAGGGTATTCTAATAATGATAATCAAAAACCATTCAATCACCATTATTAGTTTATCTTCTAGGTATGACATGATTTTCAAAAACAGGATCTTTTAGTTGCTTGGATGGAATAAACAAACATACATAAGATGTAAATTAGTAAACAACTATTACAAACTACAATATTACAGATCATATGTTTCAGAATTCCTTACAACCTTAACTGATGATTCTAATGCATATTAAATGCATCATAAAACTACTACAGATATAGATATTCTAATTCTATACTAAACTTTAAACTTCTGACTTCTATTCTCTTACCGGGACCATGCTCCTGCTAGTAATAAGCCACGGTCGCAGAGTGAACCTGAAAGGACTGTGGGAGTGTGAGCTAAAACACGAGCTCAGTGAATAACCAGAACTTATTACACATAGCATACAAGTTATTTAACAATCATATGAAATGCAGCAATCACACAAATGAACATTACAAGCTTGGATAACCCGGAATCCAAACAGGATGAAGATTTACGCCCTCCCATCGGGGTTGAAGGATCACAATCTATGGTCCACCTACCCAGGAGAGACTTAAGCTTTCAGGAAATAACAATCTCAAATTTAGTTATCTCTTTATACTTATCATGTTTCATTATTTATTTCCTGTTCAGCTTTAGAAACTCCACTAAGTATTAGTTATTCTCACGTAATACCATAAGCGGCGTCCTTCGTTGACCATGTAGTTCTTATGGTATTAACAGAACAAAAGTAATCTTGCAATTAACTACTAGCCCTCTGGCCTAGATAATTCAAGCCTTACCAGAGATTCGAGAACTAACACGTAGTAGGCTACCACTTACTCAATGCTTTTTATGCATAATATGTAATGCATGATTTATTTACATTATGATACCAGTAGTTTTTAGTCAATTTAGGGTGATCGAGCAATACAGACACTCAACTAGATATTACATACATTATCCAGATACACACACCATTTTGTTATCACTTATTTTAGAGTGACATGGCAATCAATGAAACACAATACACACTTTCACAAAACAGATCACCAATTTTTATTATCTTTTTATTTAAGGTTCACTACTAGTACAAGCACAACCAATGTAATAAGACTGAGTCACTCATCTGCCCATCCTATTTAATCGTAGTAGTCTTCAGGCAGGTCCTCCCCAATACTCGAGTCACCTATCGAAATAAATCATATAATTATTAAAATTCCAAACTATACAAATTAGTTATTTAAATGTCCTATTGGTCGGTTGGGTCTTTATTTTATTCTTAGCTAATTCTTTTGAAGTAGTTCTAAGTTCTAGATTCTCGTACTCTCAGTTTTCTTTTAAATTGCTTAATAAATTTTTCTTATAGAGTATATATATATTTATTTTACTAAGAAAACATATCTACTAATAAAAGAATTTATTAATTATTAATTTTATTATAACTATTTCGAAATTATTTTTCTCTTTTTGTAACTCATAAGAGTATTAATAGTTATCATCATTAATAGTACCAAAATAATTATAATTTCAATAACACTAATAACAATAATGATAATAATAATAATAATAATAATAATAATAATATTTCCGGAAATAGATTGACTATTTAAACATCCTATTTTAATAAAGTCAGAAAATAATTTATTTTTAAATTTAAATAAATAAATAAAGTTCGGATTTAATATTATTATATTATAATATTACTATTACTATTTCAGAACAATAAATAAGTGCAGGAAAAATAATAATATTCTAAAATTATTTAAAGTATTATTTATTATATAATTAGGTATACTTGGCTTCGTTTTTCTTTTCTCCTGGCCGAGGGTTGCACGGGGTCAAGTACGCCCGTACAAAGTCGCTAGCTGAGGGTTGCACGGGTTGAGTACACCCGTACAACATGCTGTCTGAGGGTTGTACGCCCGTACAATGTGCTGGAGGAGGGGTATACGCCCGTACACTCAGCCTGTGCTTCATCGGGAAACACTGTTCATCGTCTTCCCCGATGAGCTGTGGCCTTTTTCCGGTGAATCCCGACGTCAAAACGTCGACATTTTTGATTCAAAAGACTCCTAAGGACCTAATAAACCTAAATATATAAGAATCATAACCTAAAAACAACATGCTATTCATGATCTCAAGTCATCAAGCTCGGCTAGGGTTTGGGAAAAATACCTTCGTTGTGGCTTCTCGATGAAATCCGAAGCTTCCAATGGTCTTGGTTAGTTTCCTAAGATGTCTAAGAGTTAGTAGATATCCTTAAAATTGAAAGAATACTCGCGGAATAAGATTGACTCACCTTGAGCTTGTTCTGAGCGTTTTTTTTCCAGATTTTGTTCGAATTTTCGAACTCGATGATTATGGGCGTTTAAAAATCTGTTCCTAGGTTAGTTCTAATCCTAATGACATGTAGTGGGTTCTGGAAAGTTTGGAGGAATTCGAAGTTCGTTTGTTTAACCATCCAAGTCCGTATGTATATATAATAAGGTAGTGAAATTTTTTATCGCGTTTCTTCCTCAATCCGATACAAATTGCTCTGGCTTGTTGCTCATTTCACTCCTTGTTTGATTGTCATTAATGTATGGAGTGACTTGGCCAGCTTGGATTGGTTGAAGGGGATTTGTATTGACTTTAACATAACTTATTGAAGGATTTTTCGGCTCACCAAATTTGAGAACATCCCAGCCCTTCAACAATGCAATCCGTCTCCAGCAAGTTGCCATATATATATATATATATATATTATAATAGTTAGATTTTGTTTAGCTAAGTTTTCGGGTAGTTTGATACACTATTAGGGTATATTTTCACTTATATATGTACATATATATACAAAGGTTTTTAATGAATCCAATGAAGTGTTTAGTTTAACAAAAAGTACAAATTTAAACTTTAATAATATGTATCTAATTGTCTAAGGAAAATTTATCCTACGCGATTTGAATTTGAAAAGCTTTTCGGGTCAATTTTCGTTTCAGGCTCCAAGGGCTTTAGGAAACCCTAATTTGGTTATTGGTATGATTCAATTCTATATTTGAAGTCTAGATCTCAAGTTATACATCAATTTATGTTTTTATTGGGTATTTATAATCTCAACCGTTTATCTTGGAATCACAGTTTCCTAACTAAAACCCTATCAAGTAATTTATGTAATATTACTACTAATATATAGGCTATACTAGTTATATATTAGATTTGGATACTCACTATGAAATCTTATCAAAGTAGTTTATTACTAACTAAAACTCTCATATTTTAGGGTTCTAATCTAAATATAGGTTCATTACTAAACCTTGTTTTAATTCCCGGTCTCTATCGAATACTAAGGTAATCACTTAATATTCATATTTAGGTTTTCCTATATATTCTATCTTTTGACAAAGATTCGGGTTTAGGATTGGAAGTTTCCTTTGATCCTAACCTGAATTATTAACTCGGAATACTAAATCTTGTTTTTGGAAACAATTGGGTCAAAGAAGTCCTTTCATAAAGTCTATGAGTTCCAAAACCGATCAAATTTAAAGTATCTATCTAAACTAGGGTTTCTCATTAACTCTTAAGGTTACTAGTCTACTTCATAATTTCTAAGCTAGGGTTGTATCATATGATGGAAGTTTTCAGGGTTTACAACTATCTTTCACAAGTATATGCCATATTTTTAGTAGTGGTACTTGTGTATTATCGCACAAAACAAATCCCAGATGTTTATAAAGGACCGACTACAAGAAATTTTGGTTTTAGAGACAAAAAATTCTGTCTCTGAAAGTGAAAAATCTGTCTCTAAAGACTTTCAGAGACAGATTTTCCGTCGCAAATTTCTGTTTCAAAAATCATCATCGCTAATTCTTTTAGAGATAGATTTATTTTCCGTCACAAATTTGCTACGGAATTTCTATCGCAAATTTGTCCCTGTTTTATAATTGGATATTTTTAAATATCCAATTAGTAAATATTAAATAAAATTATTCCGTCGCAAATCTGTCTCTGATTCTAAGACAAATTATTAAAAAAATATACATTTGCCTCTTATTTATCCTTCCCAAGAGGTCACCCATCATATAATGCTACATACTAAGCACACTTAACATTAAAGTTTTCACAAGCACTATACCGATAAACCAATTCGTATCTTCATGAGTAAAGTTGCACTACTGTTTATTTAAGAGATATCACAATTTACAATATTATAACTATAAAATATTTTACATATCTTTTATAATTTATTTTTATTTTATAATTTCACTTTACCTATTTATTAAGGATTTTTCATTAATATTTTATTAAAATAATACATAATATTAATATACAGTGTTTACATTTTATAATAATTATTTTAAAATTATATATTTATTATAATATATAAATTTTCAGTAGTATATTATAATTTTTTCCAAATATGATATTATTATTTAAAAATATTATATATTATGTAAATATAAATAATGTTATACATATAAATTTATATATATTTAATGATATATATTATAATTATACTTTTTACATTACTTATTTAAAATTTTATATTAACTTAATAAATTGCATATTTTTAATTAATATGTTTATTTTTATTTCATTTTTGTTACACTTAATAAATTATAATAATATAAACAATATAAAAATATATTTTTCATTAATATATTAATAAAAAATATATAATACCAATTTAAATATATTTAACTAATTATTATATATTATATATTTTATTACTTAAATATACTATATTTTTACATAGTATATTATTTTTTCCCCAAATATGTTATTATATTTTAAATAAAATATAGTATGTAAATAAAATTATGTAAGATATATATAATAAATTTTTTATATTAAAAAACATATGAATAGTCATAGTAAATATATAATAAAAAATTATAAATAATATGAATATATATTTTTTATTATTAATTATTAAAATATAATATTATTTATATATTTGTATATATTTAAACATAATAAGTTTACATTTTATATTAATTATTTTATTTTACATATTTTATTATTAAAATATACTATTTTTTTTAAGTAGTATTTTATGATATTACTTGTATATAACATATTATATTATTGTTATACACTATTTTATTAAGTTGTATAATTTGATTTTTTATATAAGTTATTATGCAAAAGAATATATTATAAGATATAAATATAATATTTATATTTTAAGGACTCTTTTTAACTTATGCTTTATAATAATAAATATGTAATGTAATAATAAATATATTATAAATAAAATATATATGATTAGTTGCAAATAACATATGATTATACATATTATAGTTATTATATAATAAAGTTAATTTACAAATATAATATATGTCCTTATTATATAATGCAGATTTATATATATTATATTAAATATGTATAATTAAAAATTAATTTTAAACATAATTACTTATATATATACATATATGTAATAATTTAATTTAGAGACAAATTTGCAACAGAATTTAAAAAAAATAGAAATTGGCGCTAAAATAATTTATTTCCCTCTAAAATCAGAGACAAATTGCAACGGAAAAATTTTCGTCGCAAATTTCGTCGCAAAAGCATATAAAAATTAGAAAATTATTCATAATTTATGTCATTATAAATCCGTCGCAAATCTGTCTCTAATTCATTTTTTTAGAGACAGAAATTTTCCGTCGCAAATTTTCTGTCTCTAAAGACTAGTTTTCTAGTAGTGAAAGCTTATACGATGATTGAGGTTGCTGAATATACTTTATGTTACTTATGGTAGGAATAAGAAATTATCTACATCCTATAAGATTGAGACAATGCCTTCACAATCTGGAAGTGGCCCGAGATCCATTAGATTTGACGCGCTATGCACGGGGACGTACTAGACGGCATCTTCGCAATTAGTCATTTGGAGAGATCGTACGCCAGTGTCTGGGTTTCGGGGGACTAAATTTGGAGGAATCGACAAATTTTAGCAACTGGGAGGCAGATGCTCTCTCGGAAGCCCAAGTTGCGCAGGCCACCATGAAAGCTTATGCTTCATTTGTGATAGGTATGAGAATAGAAGCATGGAATATTAATGCAAATCTATAAGCTTTGTCTGATTTTGTTGTATGATTTTTCCAAAGAGATTTGGATATAGAGATTCATCGTCGTCTATATGAAATGGTATCGTACTGGCCTGCCAGAAATACTGTGGGAGACATGTATAGTGAAATATGGTACATTTACCTTCGTCGGTGAGCCAAAAAGACAACCGTGATTACATTTTACAAGTTGAAGCTTGAAGTTGCAATTGTTCCTACCGATTTTCAAAATCTCTTTAAGGGATTTATCTTGTCCCGGATAACGATCTTTTTATTCTTCTCTTTTTTTTAAGGCAAATATGTACCTTCATTTAAAATCATACATAGTTAAAGGTAGTACAAAGAGATAAGATGACAGCAAACCAAAATTTAAAAGGGTTAATGTGACGAATGATACCTTAATAAAATATGCAATTAGACATCTAAATTTTAAAATTTTAGTATTTAAAAGAAATTTTCGTAGATGCTAAATTGATCAATTTTCAAAGTTTTTCAGGTGTGAAATTGATTAATTTCAAAATTCAAAACCTAATTGCACATTTTATTAAAATTCATGTATCATTTATGATATTATCCTAATTTAAAAGAGATATTTTCACTATTAGTTATATAGACACATTCTCTCCTATAATATAAAGCTATCCACGAGTGATGCATCTATCCTTAAAGAGATGATGGGTCGTAAATTGGGCTATTCATGGGGGTTAAGGTATGGAGAACCGATCTTACTGGAAAAGCAAACATTTTACAAGAGGAGGGTTTTAAATGAGGATTAGATTATTGCAGTAGTAACACACGGCAAATCCCCTACTATGATCGCTTGACCACTAAACATTGTTAAGATGATGTATCACATGATGAAAAATTCCATGGTTCTATAGCTATTATAACAAGATTGGTCTCGTCATATTACTATCCATCCAATCTATTCATTCGCTAAATTTTTTTTACAAAATTTTTTATAAACAATTAAAATATATCAATAGTGGTGGTACAATCCCGTACCTGAGGACTTCACATGCATGTATAGGCCATTCTTAGCCCAGTGTTGTCTTTAACAGCATATCTACCACCACCTCAACCTTCCTTACCTATTCATAGCCCCAAGCCAATGTAATGACATAGTAGCCTATGTCCGTGGCTTATCAATTCCAATATTATTCTTAACATGCTCCCTCAATTCCACATGCCTAGCTTCAACTTCTTCTGTAAGCACCACAATCATCTAATATAAAAGCTTAAGCTACTACATAACACTTTTCCTTACTTATGGGTTGAACTTTAATTTTTGACTAAAATGCATCAAGTTGATGACTTAATTTTAATAGGATTGTACTGAGTGCATAGGAGTTTAAACTCATAATCTCTTGTTTTGTTACCATTTTAAGTTAACATTGTAATAATCTAATCTCAAAACTCAAGCTTATAGATATGGTGTAAGTTATTATATTTATTACACAAAAACTTTCCCTACAATACCACTGAGTGATAAGCCCTTCTACCAACATACCATCTTAACCCTTTCATCCGCCTGACGGGTACTACTCCTATAGCGCCAATAATATTGGTGTCTATTTTCAATCAATCACATCACTTGGTACGTAGCCTTCATCGCAGCATCAACAAAAATCTTAATGACTTTGCCAATCTCGACCATCTATATTGTGCTCTTCTTACACCACCATACCTTACTACCATTGCCTCACAACTGATAAAACTAAATACAAAAAGAAAGAGAGAAGGAAATTGTGTAATATTTTCTATGTATCTCAATATTTTACAATGTCTTATTTATATACAATGTAGTTATGCTATATAAGGAAAAAATCCCTAATTAATACACTAGAATCATTCTAATAAACAGTTGACTTACAAAAAAAGGAAGAGATCTCTAATTAATATGCTAGAATCATACGAATAGATAATTAACTTAACACCCCCTCAAACTCAAGGTGACATGGAAGATGAGAGCTTGAATTTGAAACGAGATCTTAAAACACCGAAGTAGATGACTTTATGAATATGTCTACAATCTGAGACTATGATGAGATAGAAACAAGCTGTATAGTACCTTGAAGAACATGATGTCTAACAAGATGATAATCGATCTCAATGCGCTTTGTACATTCACGAAAAACATTATTATGAGCAATTTGCATAGCATACGATTATCACAATAGAGAGGAACTACATAAGAGAGAGGATACATCCATATCTTGAAGCAACCATCATAACCAAAGGAGTTCAAAAGTAATATTAATAAGAGCTCTATTGTCTTTCGCTACGCCAAGAAATGAGATGTCACTACTCCATAAAAGAATTTAGGCAACAACATAATCGCAACAATTTAAAACTGTTGCCTAAATTTTAATCTGCAACATTATGAACACGGTTTATAGCTGTTACAATAAATATTAATCAATGGTGACTGTTTACTAAAAAAAATGTAGCTTGAGATATTTTAACTACGGTTATTATAAATTGTTGCTTTGTTTTAATAAAATGTAACACTTTGGAGCGTTGCTCGATGTGCATTAGATTAAAAGAAAAGGTGGTGAAATAAATTTCGTATCGCAAGGTCTGGTGCCTCAAATAGACAACTCTACCAAAAAGAAAAAATAAAACGAAGAACAACATAAGAAAACGAACCCTAAAAATCTCCTAGCCCCAATTTCACTGTGTCACTTTCTCCCTCTCAATCATCGTTGATGCCAAAATCGAAGTCGCTGACACTCTCATCTATGGTCAGTTCTTGCTCTCTCTCATTTGTTGTATAAGCATTAGGTGGAAGTTTTCTTTTCTTTTCTTTTTTCTTATGTTTTTCTTTGCGTTATTTGCCTTATACTTCATAACTTTTTCTTAGTTCACGAATTTATCAATTTTGTCTTGGTTGATTCTATCTTTAATTTTCTTTAATATGTATTGTGTTGGATATAAATCAATTCTTTATATTGATTTGATAAATATTACCCTCTATAGGCTTGTTTGGTCTGTTGATAGACTCTTTGAAGATACTGTCTTCTTTTATCAAACAATTTATTGGGCTCATGTTTTTATGGTTAGAGCATGGAATGAGAAGTCATTTTTATTTTGTTTGTTCAAGCTTTCACACGTCTTCAGCATCTGGTGAAACCCATGCAGTTACTCCATTGGGTTAATTCATTCCTTAGTTGGGGCGGTGAGGACTTCAATCGATAATTGGTTTGTCATGGAGACGTGGTGTTGAACTTCATTTTGTTGAACGAAAAAAATGAGTGTTCGATCTTTACTTCTTAAATCGAAATGAAAACATTTGCATTTTATTATTATGTAATAAAAGTATCTATTTTTTTTTATGCTGATATATTTTATTAATTTGTTATAATGAAGAAGATGATAATACTTCCCCTTCTATGTCAATTTGACTCTAAATTCTTCTCTTCAAATCAATTCTATTTATTTTAATTCTCTTTCATCTCAAATTCCTAACCTCACTGAGTAAAAGTAATATACTCTCTTAATATTAGGTGAAAAAACCATTTAAGATAGTATATATAGCATTCACTTTAATTAACATACATATTTTGTTTGGAATATATCAGCAAAAAAAATTTACATAGTTTAATTTGTGCTTTTAATTATAATAGATTAACATATTTGGTTTGATAAATATGCAATAAGATTCTTTTATCGAGTTGTCAAATACGAATTGAAGAAGATCTTTTTATCTATGGTTGTGGCACTAACCATCATGATAAAGCCATGCTCATTGTGAAATGTGTTGTGTTTGAAATTGAAAGGGATTGAGGCCATTTCGTGATTGTATTAGTGAAATAAAAGCTGGTATTTCAGTTAACTTGCGATAAGGTGCAATGAGAGAGGTCTTACGTGCGGTTTTCTGTCGCCAGGTATGATCATGGGTGCTATTGGATCAATGGTTTACTATATCATTAAACTTTGGCATCCTACAATTGATGTGCTTATCGTAGATTATGACTTAGCTTTGCTCATCCTGCCAATGTCCATGCTTGGAACTGGTATAGGATTGCTTTTAACGTAATTTTCGTTGATTGGATGGTCACAGTTTTGCTGTTATTTTGTTCATAGGTAATATTATTTTCAATTTATCATATAATGTATTGCATTGTGCAAGGGGACACTCCTTTATCTTTTCTATGCGGTTTCAGGCATAGCTTGAAAGCATTCTTAAACGGTGTTGAAACATGAAAAAAGAATACTTTTTCTTTATAAGGGCTTTTTTTGGGGAAAAAAAAAATAATTCCAATTTTAAATTGCTATTTCTATGTGTATGTGTGTGTGTATATGTATATATTTAATAAGATGCTTACGAAATTACTGTCATGAGTTAAAATGCAACTAAATATCATAATGGTTATTTTTCAAGAAATATAATTGTAAGGAATTATAAGCACTAGTGATATTGGCATGTATGTTTCCGTAGAATTTAATTTCTGAATTTTGGATAATTTTCTATTGATCAATATGTTTTCCTTTCAGTTAATTGTATGTGGCACCTCATAAAGATAAGGAAGAATTGTCTTATGGAGAAAGACGAAGTGTTATGGTGTCAAGTGTGGGGTTTCATTTCTAATATCTCTGTTATGAAATTATTAGTTTGAATATTATCTGTTTTTTGTAATGCCCTAAATTAAAGGTATTACAAATCGCCACGTATCCTTCTAAGAACATGCCAGGGCTATAAAATATAAATTACAAATTATACTAAAGATAATCACAAAACTATCACATGGTTTACTTTAAAACATCACATAAAATAAACTTTCTAGAAAACATAAACTAATAAAAATCCGAAACTACATATCATCAAACCAAATAAAACCTAACAAACTAGTCTCTAAAGTTTTCAATAGCTAATATGAACATAAAATTTCTTAAAGTCTTCCATATCTCTGTTATTTCCAATGCTCAAGATCTACTAGTCTTCAACTGGATAGTCAAGTCCACTATTGTTATCCTCAGTTCAACATATAGATCATACCAGACAAGTCATAAACAATATCATCTTCACCTGTACTTGAAAAATAAATGAATGAGTGAAAACGCCAATACGCTATACCACAAAAATACATGAATATGCAATATAAAAATCACATACAACCCTAAAACTAATGCAACATACACAGTCATTATTATCTTTGATTAACCAACAACCAACACAATTTAGAACCATTTGCAATTAGTCCTAAACCCAAAGTAACTCATGACCCTATTAACAAGCCTTTATATAAAATACTTATATACATATATTGATGTTGGGTACTCCCCACACATCGCTGCGTACCACCGTAAGGCCTGGCAGGTCTCCTAATCTATCGAATAATCTCTATGCACGAGTCCATCTTGGGACACTCTCACACATAGATCATTAAGGCCTCATTAGTATCACACTCTGGGTGGTTTTACTAACCAAAGCCAAACACAAGCAACACACTTTTCAATTATAATCCGATAGAATTTAGTCAATTTATTTTTCTAATCCTACCAGCACAAACAACAAGAAAGGTAAGATCGTACTTGATTCAGCTCTTTCACAAAACTTCAATAGCAATAAATCCTCTTAAAAGACTATAAATCCTAATTTCCACCAGAAACTTGATCATCAACATATATCACATCAAAATCTAATTTCACATTCATAATTAAACCCTAACCCTTAAATCCACATTCTCAAAACATAAGATTTACAATATTAGATCTACACACCTATCTTCTAGGATCACCGAATAAAGAAACCCTAAAATGCAAATTTCTCTAGAACTCCTCAAAACCCTAAAATTCCCAATCAATAACAATTCAACTATCAAAAAGATTTCTTCTTTAAAATAACAAAGATAGAACGGATTCAATACTTACTTAAAGCTTTGGATCTCTCACCTTCCTAATTGTAGAACCAAATCACCAATCATAACCTAAGTTTTTGATCACCAATGAAATCATCTCCAGCAACTTGATTCCTCAAAACCAATATGAAACAACCTTTAGAAACCAAAATCTAATCATAAACTCAACCAAAAGAGTTTTGAGAGGAACTCTTACCTAGAATTTGCCTTAGGTTGAGCTATGAAGAGAGAACTAAAACCTTGGGTATTTATATAAGACTTAGGAAACCCTAGCACAAGGATGGATGTTTCTTTCGTAGAGATATAGGCTGGAATCAAAGCTGACGGCTCGGGGGTGGCTTAGACTGGAATCAAGGAACAGAATCATATAAGTCGGTAGAAAGCCAGCGGCTTTCACCATTAACGCTGGCGGCCTTGATACCTACGTCGGCAATTTTAGTCCCCCGTTCGTTATACCTAGCCATCTTTCACAAATTTTCTTGCAAACTCTCCGAAACTCCAAAGCTAACATAAGGCTGGTGATGCACCAATAAATGCTGGCAGCCTTGCACCCCAAATCTGGTGACTTATAGCCAACCTAAGTTCTCCCCATTATGTTCTTCGTGAACAACTTCTTCCATCTGTTAAATGATAAAAATATCCTTTTAACCAACATATGTTATATTACTACACTTCACGATTATTTATTTATTTGTATATTACATTTTTTGTATTGTTAATTCCCACGCTAATTGAGTATTGAGAAGTCCATTTGTGGATTTCTTTTGATATTGAGCAGTTTTGCATACTTTGTTCAAAAATTGGTAGAACAGACTTCATATACAGCGTTTGCACTCTCGAGAGCATGTTTCTAAAACATTTTTTTAAATGCTTTTAAAAACATTTTATTCACGTAACATTCTTTCAGCTTGTACAGAGGGCCATGGCTTATGTGACAAGTATCGTCACTTCTTTCTTGCTCTCACTACTGGCACCCTCTTTTATTTTTAAAGTTTTTATTCTTTTAGAACTTATTTATAGATATGCTTATTGCTTTTCTTCTTACTTTTGTATTGATCTTTTATAGAAAATCCATTAAAGAAGACTGACTACCATTTGGCTTATTGTTCACAAATTGGTAAGCTCTGCCTGTCTCTAATTTCATATCCCTATGAACATTTAATTATTATTATTAATTGTTTTTAATTTGTTAGAGTGATTCCTAGGAATATAAAATTTGTGATATTATTAATGCGTTAGTTGTCTGACTTTTGAGTTGCTAGTGGATGAGTATTTGTGAATTGAAATGCGGACATTTTAGAAATGTACTTAAACAATAGCTTACTCAAAAGCTAAAGAATACCTTATCAAACTGCTTTTAGATATATTTTATATTTTCTTTCCGCAAAGTTAAACGATGATCCAATTGCATGATTGGAAGTTCACTATGCTTTTTATAATTAATTTAACAATAAATTTAGAAGTAGATAAAATACCAAAATATTAAGCATCAATTAGATTTGAGGCTTTTTTGGGTCATTTACTATTTGTTAGAACATTTTTTATATAGTAGAAATGAATATAAATTCATTTATTATGCTTTTGTGAATTGTCTTTGATATAACAAAAATGTTAAAGATAGCCATATTTTATACTTATATAATGAAATCTTTATTCGCAAATTTAATGGATTTGTAATAATATTTTTTTTTTTTTTTTTTACAGGATGGTGATATTGAAGGCAGTTTAGTTAAAGTCTTTGCAGGATAGTACGTACCATAAAATTTAGTTTAGTTGGTCTTATGTTTTCTCAATCTAAATTTTATTGTAACTTTAATTATCTCGCTAACTAATTTGTATACTTTGAGAACATTGTTACTAGTACATTTTATGAATGTTAATTAAATTTATGCCATACTTTTTGGTTGATATTTGTCTTTGAAATAAAATCATTTATTATGTTTATAAATATTTTATTGTCAAATTTTTAGATATTATATATCAAGAATAGTCATTAAATATAGTTATCGTTATCGTTAAACACTTAAACCATTACCTTTTTATGATTTATTACAATAACGGTTGCATTTAATTATTAACCATTGCCATTTAAGCATATATCATACCATTACTTTTATCATTTTAAATATGATCATATACTTTTGCCAAATCGTTGCACTAGCTTCTAAAGCTATTTCCTTTTTAATCGTCAAATTGTTGCCCATTTGCATAAATACTGCTGCAATAGATTTCCACAAAACCATTAACTTTTAAATTTACAATTGTAGTTCATTCTAGACCTTAAAACCATTGCACTAAATTGATAAGGCAACGGTTTTTTCTTTTTTCTTTTTTATTTTTTTTACTATTGCAATTGGGTATGATAGTCATTGTTTTATATAAAAGGCAACAATAGTCAAATGCAACGGATATGAAACTATTACGTTAGACTAAAGGCAAATTTTTAAAGTTAAGGGCAATAATTTTGTAACGTTACCAAAAATATAAAATGTTATAGTGATGTGCCTAGAAAGAAACAATAACCAGTGGTGGATTGACAATTTGTTAGGTCCTCAGCCCAATTAACATGAAAATAGGCTCGTAACTCTAGTGGCGGTGTAAAAAAAAATGAAGACCATGAAACAGAATGTTTCTAATATATCTCACTATACAAAATTAGCAAAAAAGTGAGCAGTACGAGGTGCATACATAAATTGACTTACAATGTGAACAACATGAGCAATATTGGGATGAAAGACAATAAGATAGATAAGATAACCAACTAATTGGTGATAAAGTGTACCATCACGAAGCATAGTATCATCAATAGCTGAAAGATGATCATTGGAGTCAAGTGGAGTAGATGCAATCTTAATGTCAATGATGCCAGCTCAAGAGATGAGATTAGTGGCATACTCTAACTTGAGATAGATAGTACCCAAGTCATCATAATATACTTCATAACCCAAAAAATATCTTAGATTACCCAAGTCTTTCATCTCAAACTAGTGATGGAGAAAGGATTTGAGAGTGGAGATGCCTTAGCATCATCACCAATTACGATCATATCATCAACATAAAGAAAGTGCATCCTTAATCAATCTTGTGGAGGAACAAGGCAAGGTCATAAGGACTAGACTGAAAACCAAGATGATTCATAGTGGAGCTGAATTTAGCAAATCAGGCTCAAGGAGCTTGCTTAAGTCCATACAAAGTCTTACGAAGATGACAAACCTTACAAGGGGGATGATTATACCTAGGTGCGGTTGCATGTACACTTCTTCTGTGAGATCACCATTGAGAAATGCATTGTTAACATCCATTTGGAACAATTTCCATCACTTGTTAGCAACGACTGCAATTAGGCTACGAACTGATGTGAAGCAAGCAATAGAAGCAAGGGTCTCCCCATAATCAATGCCATATTCCCATGTAAATTCTTTTGCAACAATTCTAGTTTTATATCTTTCAACCAAGTCATTAACTCGATCTTGATTTTATAGGCCCACTTGCCACCTATAATAGATTTATCTAGAGGTAGGTTAACCAAGTCCTAAGTATTGGTGCTAATAAAGCCGACAGTTCTTCTACCATTGCTTTCTACCATAAAGGATCAGTATTAGCCTCACAATAGGTTTGAGGATCATATAGAGAAACAATGGTGGAATAGACACGAAAATTTTTAAGATGAACAAAAGATTGACTTATTCGAGTGGTACAACGAGGAATAGGTGGAGAATCAGTAGACTCTGAAGAAGTACATGAGACTGGAGGTAAAGGTGGAAGTTTGCAGTAGAAGGAGATACAATGGGATCAAGTGTAGGTTGTATTGAGCTGCAAAAAACTATTAGGACCTGTAAGAGAGTTGTCAAGAAACAAAGACATAGTAAGATCAAAGAAAAATTGTCTAGGACGCTTACTCACACAAAATTTGGACAAAGTGGAAAACATCTTATGTTCCCAGAAAGTGACATGTCAAGAGTTACAAAGTCTTTGTGATAAAGGGTCCTAATACCTATAACCTTTGTGTTCAATACCATACCAAAAGAAGCAACATAATTGTACTCGCAGTTCAAGTTTGGTGTATTCATGAGGTTATAAAAAGAACAAAATAAGAATAACCAAAAACCCTAAGATTTTTATAATCATGAGCACGATTAAATAAACGTTCAAGGGAGAGATGTTACTTATGACAGAGAAGTACGATTAATGGTGTAGATAGTAGTAAGAGCTGCTTCTTCCCAAAAGGTTTCAGGGCAAGAGGAAGGTGTGAGAAGGGCTCAAAGAATGTGTCTATCTTTCGTTTTGCCTGACCATTTTGTTAAGAGGTACTTGGACAAGATCTCTAAATGATAGTACATTGCCAAGCAAGAAAATTGGTGAAGTTTATATCTTTGTACTCCATGGCATTATTAGTGCGAAAAATTTTAATCTCACAAGAGAACTGAGTATGAAACATATTAGCGAAACAAGTGTAAATAGAAAATAATTCAGATCTATTTCACATAAGATAAATCCATGTATATCGAGAAAAATAATCAATAAAAATCACATAGTATGTCAAACCACTCATAGTATCATGAGGAGGAAGATCCCAATTATCATAATGGATCATATCAAAAGGTGCTAAAGAAATAGAATAATTGCAGGAAAAAGGTAAAGCATGACTTTTAGAAAAATGACATGGAATTCAATAAAAATTTAGTTTTAGCAGAACCCAAAGAACCACTAGAAATTAATAAACTCAATTTAGTAGTAAAAAGATGACCAAGATGAGAATGCCAAATATGTGAAGTAACAGCACCAACAACAACTTTGAAAGGAAGATGCAGGGAAGTTAATTCAAACAACTATCCAACTTTACACCCTGTCCCAAGGATCTCCCCCATCTAAGGATCTTACATAATGTAACCACGACTCAAAAAATATAAGTCAACACCAAATTCACCTAATTATCTAGTAAAAATAAGATTCAAAGAAAGTTTAGGAACATGAAAAGTATCGGGGAAAGATAATTGTGGTGCTTGAACATTGCCTAAACTTTAAACATGTAAAATGGAATCATCAGCTATATGAACAATGTGAGGAATGGATGGTGTTTTTAAGGAAATGAGAATGGATGGATCTGAAGTCATATGGTTACAACAAGCAGAATCAAAGTACTAAGTATGTGAAGTACTTGAGGTGACAAATAAGGCAGAAGAAGAGATAGTATCAGAATCTTATTGAGGTTGTTAGAGAAGAGCTTCGATGTCTTTTAAAGAGAACTTTAGTGAACTACTCTCTACTAAACCTTTCGTGGTGGCGGCAGCAGTAGAAGCTAGTTGAAAAGACTTGGAAAAGTTACATTGTCCAGAATTTTGTTCAAATCGTTTCCTACACTCAGAGATCTGATGACCGGGCTTTTTACAATAGTTGCAAGTGTTAGTGTTTTGTCCAAGGCCAAATATTTGATATTTCATTTTATGGGTTTATAATTAAACCTATAGGTATTATTATATTTATTATTCTTAAATAGTTTAAGAATAATATAAATGATTATGACATATAATTAATATTTAATGAAATAATGTATTTGTTAAATATAAATAAATATCTCATCATATTTATCTTCTAGGTTTCTTATATGTCTATATATATAGATCTATAGACACCTTTTAGGTGACTCTTTGACGTCACATTAAACGGTAGAGAAATTCTACAAACCTAAAAGAAATTTTCGAAACCCTAGAGAGTGTGAGAAATTCGTATCTCTAAGAGCCCCTTCGAAGCCAAATCTAAGAAGCGTTCTAGATTGCACTAGCACGAAAGAGGAGAATCCAAATCAGGTCATTCTCGTGTGGATACCGTAGAGGGCATTCACAACGTGGCAACGTCTACAGATCTGTATCATCAAATACCTTTTGAAATCTAATAGGTAATAAAAACTTGAACTTTTATTTCGTTTTTGTATCTAATCAAAAACACATGGATGGAATTAGGGTTTTAATTTTTAAAGAAAAATTCTGCTGTAAAACTGATAATAAAACCCAATAGCAAGATCCTTTTTAAGGCTTCTTAACAAGATAATAAGGAGGGACCTAAGTAGCAAGTACAACATTAGTAGGTGAGGCAAAGTTTTCTATGCAAAGTATATTAAGTCAAGCCTCTTCATTGATTAATTCATTGATCATGGTGTCAAGAGAAGGTAAGGAACCGTAGCGGAGAAGAGAGCTATAGATGGACTCAAACTAATCACAAAGGGTTATTAACAGATGCTAACTATGCTAATGATCATAGAGAATTGCATAATGGTGGGTACATTAGCATTAGGCCATGTAAGATCTCAAGTGTTTATTTGATCCCAATCCTCTTGTAATTCTAACACATAGCTATGGATAGTTTGATTAGGTTATTGTTGCATACAATGTAGTCATCTATATAACTAAAATCGATTCACATCCTCAGCAAAATTGTTAGCGATTTTTAAGAAAATCTCATACCTCTTTTGCAATATCAAATCTTCGAAAGTCTAGTTTTATGGCTTTGGCCCAAGTATGACAAAACCACATTAAAATCTGATGATTCATTCCATTCTAGTTTACCAGCCGTTCTATAAATGCATCTTTGGCTTCATCTATTTTCTTGGTCTACTTGGGTATTTCTTCATTCACAATATGCCAAAGAGGCTTGCCTTTGAGAAAATTGCACATTTCTTCGGTCTATAAACCATAGTTTGATCCATCAAAGGTGATATTGAGAGTGTTATATATATATTGAGAAAGTTTGGAGGGATCCTTAAAAAAATGATAAAAAGAAAAAAAAAAAAAAAAAAAAAACTCTTTGTAGAGGAACCAAATGAAAAGTGAATGAAACAACTAGTCAAAAGAGCAAAGAGAACTCCCAAAAATCTTGAACCTCTGTTATATAGGGAGCTCAAATACCATGATAAAACTAAGGGAAATTCTATGGTCCCACCACTGTCTAATGGCTCGCATCATATCCAACACTGATTATACCACTAAAATAGTTAATATTCCAATTACTATATTTATTTTAACAGTTAGATAGTTGATTGGATGGTCCCATCAACAAAATCGTGAAAGCTCAATAAAACTAGATACAAAAAGAAAGAGAGAAGAAAATTATGTAATCTTTTCTAACTATCTCAATATTTTACAATCCTATATTTATATTCAACGTAGTTATGCTATTAAAGGAAAAGATTCCTAATTATTACGTTAGAATTATTCTAATAAATAGTTAACTTCACAAAAAAGGAAAAGATCTCTAATTAATATGCTAGAATCATACTAATAGATAATTAACCTAACAACAACAATCAGGTGCAAGTGAATGGTCAATCTTCCATTGCTTTGGTTAATGTTTTAGACTTTGTGTCGATTTCTCATGTTAGACTTAAATATATTTTTGTAAGGACCCGACCCACTTAACCCATAGATTAAGCATGCCAAATCCCCCGACCACGCATAATACCCAAGTATTATACGTAAGGTCGTCTAAAAAGAAATGTTTGTAATGACTGCTTGCTTAAAACAGATATAACATTTACATTATTTGAATTAAGAAATACTACCACTACAGAAGTAATGGGTCATCACATATATACAAAACATACATCACATGAGGATCTTCCAAGGATCACACAAAACATGAAGCAAGCTACATTACATACAACTTAAAATAAAATGACATTCCAAGGCTTAACAAATAAGCCTCGAAACTTCACAAAAATACATCAAAAAGTCCAAAACAACTATTACTATGTCACACTCATAATCATCTATAGATGTCTCTCAGTCAGTCCCATAGCCCATATCGTCGTAGAGCTCATCATCATAATCACCTGCAAGGTAACGGCATGAGCCAAAAACCCAGTACACAATAATGCAACAAATGCATACACCAAGCACACTTAACTAAATGCAATGCGACAATTCACCATAACTTTATTATCTTTAGTTAAGTGAGTGAAAAAAAAAAAAACACTGGAGTATTAAAACTTCGATTCAAGCCGAGAATCTGGGGGTTCTGAGTAACAGCAGCTGCTCAGGGGGTTGATATAGATAGATCGGATACCTATATCTCCTATATCTAACTAATAAAGATTAGTAATAGCTTGATCTAGGGTTCACACTCCTTCATATACTCCACATATACCGGTCTATAACATCAATTAGTTCAACGGTCCCATGGCAGTAAACTAAAACACATTATTTCCTCCCAAGCCTAAGTAGAGAATATACTAACACAGTTAACCCCATTAGCTATCCACTTAGCCATTAAAAGAAACCACCATTGCATCATGGTGAACCATTACATCATGGATTTGAGTCAATGCATCATGACAAAGATTTAGACTAAGTGCCTAAACTATCATGCCATTGCATCATGACAAGGTTGTTGTTCCCCAGACTAGACATGACTCAACCACAAACTATCTCAATAAACTTTTCATTCGTCTTTAATTAAGGTCAAACTTGAATATGCTTATCCTAAGAAATAATCAATCAAATTATTGTGTACCTGGATCGGATCGAGATTCAAAGGAAATCTCCAACTGAGTATCTATCTCTGTTCCACACAAATCAAACTATATTAATATAACTATCTTAAGCTAAGCTTATACTCACTAGTTTAAAAGCTTAGGAAGTCATTGAATCTCATTTAAAATCATCTAGAGTCATCACATGACATATAGATATATCATATAACATCATACAAGTCAAATCCTTAATAAAAAAGTCATATATCATGTATTGGAAGATGTTGAAAAAATGTTATAAAAATTGAAACTTGCAAGGCCCATGTTAGCAATTTACGCCGAGAGTGTAAGACTCAACACCAGTAGTGTAGGGGTCCTACGCCGGTGGCGTTGAAGCCGTCGTTAAAAAAATGCATTATGTACAAAATTTTGGATCATTACGCCGACAGTACACCGGCTGCATAGACCTCAATGCCGGCGATGTTGCATCTAAGCCAATGGCGTTCAAGCTACCTTTTGAATGATTAGTAGCCAAATTTTTTAAGTCGGCAGATACGCCGACGGCGTTCAAGGCGGCGTGTACTGCAGTTCATGTTGCAGATTTCTCTGTTTTGCAAACACAAAATTTTTACATTTTTACTCTTCCAAACCATATTATAACCTTCCTAATACATGGTATAAGAACCCTATATCATCAAACATACACAAACTCCTTTCCAACATCATTGAAACATAATACTCCTCCTTAACCATTAAAACACACTTTACACTATAACTTCATTATCTTCATATCCATTACTTCAACATGAATCCACTCTTTAATACAACTCAACAATACCAACTTCTCATCACACTACCACTCAACACCATCATTACACTTCCATCAAACAAATCCTAAGCTATCTCAATATCACAATATAACAATACACATATATATCCAACATGCATTATAATTGACAAAATTTCATAGATTAAGAGAGAAATAAAGCCTTAAACATCATATAAACTTACCTTAATGTATGCATGATAGGTGGGGATGGATTCTTGGTGTGTTGGGTGCAAGAAACCTTGGTTTGATGATGTTGGAAAAATGTAGCTTCACAAGAGTTACAAATTTTCTCTTCTTAGATCTGTTTTGGATGTCCAAAATGTGAAAGAATAAGCTTGATATTTATCCAATAATCATTGACTTTAGGGGCAGATTTCTAAGGGGCTTTGGGCCTTGATTAAGCTTTGTTTTTGGGCTTAAATTGGGTTTAAAAAGGGCCAAAAATCTGCTAGGTTTATGGACTTAGTTTTGGTTTAAAACAAGCTTAATTCATCATATATAATTCATTACAATATCAATTAATATCAACATAATAATTTTTAACATGAATAAACTATCAACCTAGATATCTTTATCATAGATTATTATCTAATCATTACTTCATAACAAATACAATCATTTCAAACATACCACAATTCACACTAACACATACACACATATAACAATTAAATTTAACATTCATTAAGTATGCATTATAACTTTAGTCAGTTCAATTTCCTTCACATGTGGCTATATTTTGTAGGATTTAGATTCATAACTTGCTAGTTTTGTGGACTTCCTGTTACTATTACTCAAATTATTAGTACAATCACTCTTCATTATGGAAGATTATGTAAGAGATGTGTCTACTATGTGAAAGATAGTAGGTGTGAAGGGGTTCAGACCTTTTACATGATGGTTGTGTCCTATTAGTGTTAATGACTAATTATGAACAATATAACTCTTAAAGCATGCAGCTTCACTGCCTTAAATGGAAGAGTTGTAATTCATTTTAAGATAGCATTTATATAAATATAAAAAGTTCTACCAATAACCAATGGCCATATATAATTAATATGGGACATATATTGACATAATTAAGCAATAGTACTTGCACGAATCTCCCTAAAAATTTTCAAAATTGTACAGACCCCCACCTTTTTCCCCCTAAAAAGATAAAATGGAGAATAACATGTAAATATTGCATATGCATATTGGATGCTGGTGTGTCATTACATATGATATATATAATTAAAGAATGTTTTAACAATATTTGAAATGTTTTGAATTTTCTAAAAAAAAATCAATGATAAAAGGAAAAAAATCGAATTAAAAAAATAACTTGATAAACAATTTGCAAATTTTAAATATCTTATGTATTTACATTTCAAAGTAGATATATAAATAATGTTGTTTGAGTATTAGACAATATACGAGTTTCAAATTACCTATGTATTTATATTTCAAAGTAAAATAAAATCTTTTTTTCACTAGTTGTATTTTTTTAATATTTTTAGAATGTTTATTTTATCATATGTTATGACAAATTAACACCAAATAAATACAATTTGCATGTTATTTATCATGTCAATGTTGCAGAGGGTGTATGGTGTTGTTTTCTTAAAAAAAAAAAAAGAGGATCTATGTAAGTTTTAAAGTTTTTAGAAGAGGTCCACATAATTTACATACATACATTGTTAAAATTTTAATTATGGTGATGTCTCTTAAGTAACTCTACGATAGTATGATTTTCTTTAATGCCTTGTGTATTTGAAAAGGAAAATATGAATATAACTTGTGGCTACCAAGCTTATAAAATGAGCAAATGAAACTTATGCTATAAGACTATTTTTATATAACATTAGTCTCCTATAATGAAAATGAAATTCTTTTTGCACTACTTAAAAATTGAATACCCTACTTAAAAAAAATGATTTATTGGAATGGAACTAGAATTCTGTTTTTATTATCAGGGAATAACTATTCCCTCATTTGGTTATAATATGAGAGATATCTATTCCAAAACATATGAAATATATAATGAATCTCTTTTCTTCCTTTCATTGAAGGAATACTTCTAATCATAACAGGAATAATTACATATGAAGTTAAAAATGTTCGGAGTTAAGTTCATTTAGGGCATCAAAATTTATGGAGATTGAAAAAAGGCATAAACATAAGTTAAATAAGGAATGCCATCTAACTCCATCCTTTTTTTCCCATTGAATGTCATGTATAATTCATGTGAGTTCTTCTTCCTTCCTCTCTCTCCTTTTCAATCTCCCTAGATTTCTTTCTTCTTCCACCATTTCTCTGGTTGACCATCATTTGTCCCTCGTCACTTTCTCTCACAAACATCTCTCTCTTAAAATTTCCACCTCTCACAAACACTCTTATAAGCCCCTAGATTTTTCGATACTCTTAGATAAGAACCTTAGAGCTAATACCAAAAATTATAACCTAAAAATCAAGCTAAGTTAAAATTGAACTCTAAAAACCTTAATGAGATCCAATCCGAAAATTTGTAACTTTAAGAAAAAGAGTACCTTCAAAAACAAAATGAAAACCCAATAATCTTTTGACTCGGAATCTTTACCCAAAACAATTTAACCACACAACTTCTAACACGTAAATCGAAGTAGTATATCCAAATAATATTTAATGGCAAAATAATACGAAACAATTTTCTATGATATAGTAATAATTTATTAAGTCAAAATTTCATCAGTTAAGTTAAGACCGTTTCCATGCCCAATCATTGGCACGCAAATCAAGATAACATCACCAGATAATAATTAATGATAGAATTATAAACACCTAGATCTTTCGGTAACTTTATGAGTAAATCTTGGAGTCGGAATTAAAACTAATACCCAAAAATCAAACCGAATCAACATTTAACCTTAGAAGCCTTAGACTTGATTAGACAATCTTGAGAACAGTCAAATATTAAATAAATCTTAAAAATAGAGTAAACTCAAATAATAAACCAAATACATAGTATAAACATAAATCGCTAGGTTTTTAAGAGTTATTTTCAAAATCGAAATCCCAACCGGAACCCTAAAAGCTAATTTTGATCAATAATAAGTTTTAGAGACCTTAGATCCGGCAATACCACCCTTAAAAATCTAAGACAATGAAAATGAGATAACCTTAGATTATAATCTTGAAAAATGTCATATACTCTAAAAACATCAGATTTGTTGAAAATTCATCTGTTTCGAACACGAACGAATTAGTTTCCAAAATCCTGGCACCGATACGCAAAACGAGAAAAATATTCTAATAAACAATCTAGACTCGTAATGTAATTATAATTCATAAAAATATCATATGCGATTTTTACGACTCATAAAAACGTCAAATATAGCTTATTTAGTAGTATTTTTATTACTACCGATAATTTATTTGTCTTGTTTACTATTCATTTACTACTTACTACTATTAATTTATCTCTACTTTTTATTACACATACTCTTACATCTTATATAACCTATTTGTTACATTTTCTTTTCCCATACAACTTTTATTATACTTTACACTTAACTTCTCTTATACTTTATTACACTTTTCTATTTAAATTAATTTTTTTCTACCTTTCTTCTTCCTTGCAGCTAGGAATGCAATCGGGACAGGTATACTAAAACCTGAATGTGAACCCGATACCCAATAGGATTCCCAAAACCCGTCCCAATCCCTATAGGGTTTTTGTCCATGAACCCAAAACCCGCTAGACAAACCTATAGGGTACCCGAACCCGAACTCGAACTCAAAACCCGATATAAAATAAGAATCATTATACAATAGAATATTTAAAAATATCATTATAAATTTTTTTCATATTTTTCTATTTCTGATCCGTTCCCACTTTATAGCAAAGAAAAAAACTCTTATCATTACTCATGCAATCCTTTTTATAAAATCCCAACCATTTTCATGGAAGAAAATCATTGAATAAAACAGTCCGACAATGGCTCAAATTTGAGGAGAATGAGCCAAGAATGAGACTGAAAGTGAAGACCATAGAGTATTAGTCTACTGTACAAGGGTTTTTTACTTTTTTCTAAATGATTTTATAAAAGAGAAAAAAAAAAGCTTCATAATTAATGGAGCACAGCTGGTTAATTTCGGAAACTGAGCCTAAACATAACATATATATTTATATATTTAAACGAATTTGAGTTTCCCAATGAGTTTTATGCTTATCCCAAAACCCATCCCAAAACCCTATAGGGTTTTATTATTGATCCCAAAACCCATTCCAAACCCTATAAGGTATTTATCGGGTTGAATGGGTCGAGTACCCTATAAAAACCCGCCCGCTTATCCCTACTTGCAAATGGTGCCCCTTCTTTTTCTCTCATATTTTATTTTTACATCTTTAATTCCCTTATTCTTTTCTTTATAAATACTCATCACCTCTATCTCATTTTTCACTCTCATTTCTCTCCCTCAACAAAACTCTATCAAATTTTCTCTTTAAATTTTCTCCTCAGCTTTTCTCTCTAAAATTTCTCTCAAACTTTCTTCCTCTCTTCCACCTATACACAAAATCTCATCTCTTGTTTTAAGTAAATACTAAACACCCTCCTTAGATTATGTTAACATAACACAAAAAATATGTATGTTATTTTCCATATAAAATTCCCATGATGCATATGCTAGGGAATGAAAGTATAGAAACAACATATTATTTATGTCTTGTTTAACTTCATGTTCATATTAATGTTATGTTGTAATTATTATTTCTAGAATTAACTTTGTATATGTTACTAAGTATATGTAATATGTATTTATAGAGCCTAAATTCACTAATCTAGCTTTCAATTAATGCTCTTATTTCATTGCTCGTTATTTATTTCTTGCTAATAAAATAAGACTAGTCAAATTTTAGTCTTAGACTTGTCTAATTTCAAGTCAAACTAAAAGGAAACTTCTTCATTTTTAAGTCTTGAGAAGCTTTGAAAATAATCTAAGACTTCTACCTTAATTTTATTTTGCTTTATTTGTAGATGAGATTAGATAATATTCAAGTTTTAGGGAGCCTTGATAAAATCTAAAACTCTCATATTTCTTTATTTGATATTTTTAATTTATTTATGAGACTGGAAATTATTTTAAGTCTTGGAGAGCTTCGATAAGATCTAAGACTTCCATGATTGTCTTTATTTATGCTTTTCTCTTTTTTTTTTTTTTTGTGACTGGAATTTATTCAAGTCGTGGAGAGACTTGAATGCAAACTAAGACTCCTAATCTTATTTTGATATTTTCGTATTCTTGATTATCTATCTCCAATTTTTATATAGCTCTATAATAATAATTTTATTCTTGGTAAATTTTCAAATATGTGAATATTGGTAATTCCTCGTTTTATAAATTAACTTTCAAGACTTTATTTTCAACACTTAACGAAAATTTGTTATCAGGAATAAAAGAATAAAAATAGGTACTCAAGTAAACATTTGAAATATCAAATAAGTTTTCCTAAAATGCAAATATTGATAATTCTTTGTTATGAAAATATTGTTCATAAACTTAATTATAAGGCATGTACAAACCCTTTTATAAAAAACAAAAATTTAAGACAGTCTCTCACATGATTCTTTCTGAATATAAAAAACTAAAAACATTATTTTTTTTTAAATTCCCACTTAAAATAAACTTGATCCACCAATAGATAGAAATTCATGTCTTGAAAAACAATTAATCTAATCTGAAAATAAAATATTCATGGATTCAAAATAAATATAAAATCATGATTTTCTTTAATTAAGATTCACATTTACAAAATCTAAGAATTAAAATTTTATTTAAGAACAAAACTTAGAAAAAATTTAAGGGGAAATATATTTAAGTTTTATGTCATAAATAAGTAAAACCATGTCTTGTAAAATAAATTATCAAATAAATTTTTAACAAATATAAGATCTTTGAGATTTCAAAACATATGTTAAGCCATGATTTTTATTGAGTTATATATTTAAAAATTTAAGATAACAAATTTTGTCACGAGTCAAAAGATGATTTTTCATAAAACTCAATGTTGCTACTTTTCACAATGATTGTTTTACAAAATTATTATTTTAAAACAACATCACTAGGATCATGCATTTACTAAGAGTAAATATCAATACTAAATCATTTTTAAAGATAGAAATGTTTTTACGATTGCTATTGAGTGTCTAAGTGAAGTAAAAATTCAAGATATTAGAAAAACAAGAGCTATAATGTTTTTGAAGCAATCTGTACTACTCTTTTTGAACCTTTAGTGACCCTAAATGTTAAAAATAACCTTATAAATAGATAGATCTTTCCAAGTAGATAGAAAATGACTACTCAAATGTGAAATTCCGAGTTAAAATGAGCAAGTTATGGCCATTTTAATTTGAAATTTTCGCAATCAGAAAAATGATGCGAATTAAATAAATAGAGTTGGAATTTTAAGTAGAGCCTCGATGAAATACTCAGCTCGAGTATTTCTTTTGTTTAGATGACGAAGGACTTGATACCATTTTTGGAAGATTATTTCGACTAGGAATTGCTATAATGAACGAATGAATTCTTCTCTTAATTTATTATCTTGTATGTGCCTATAAAGTAGAACACTAAAACATAAGGAAAAGATAAAAATGGAATTGCATGTGGGTTGTCATGGGGATATGCTTGTGATTCATGAATGCTTGCTCAATGAGTGATAAGCCTGAAGATGATTGATTAATGTTGTATGTTCAATTATCATGTTGTATGTATGTGGATATTTTGTTGATCACCATTAAACGGAAAATAACTTGATTGGAAATTAAGTAATAAATTGAGCATGCATAGTATGTTAAAGAATAATATCATTAAATGCTGTTACTCCTACCTGAAGAGCTAGAAGACCTCTGAATCCTGCTGCAGACATGGATTTGTTCCTTCTTGAGGAAATTACAAACGTTCAGGGAATACGCCATTGGGAAGGGGCTACGCTACCGATCGCTTTAAGCAAGTGCTCAGAAACTAGCATTAGAAGATGCAAAGCCTTGCTTTGAATTTGCTAACCTCTGTCACAGAGGGATAAATCCATTCTATGTACGGTTTCTTGATGACCATATATATTTGTGTGTTCCATATGGTTGTTGCATAGTATATGCTTGACTAATAAACTTGTGTTTGTGATTATGGATGCGAATAATGAAAATTATCTCACTAAGCATGTTATAAGCTTACACCCCCTATAGATCTTGTTTGAAGCAAGTATACCTGAGACTTTATTTGATGAGTAAGATGAAAAGAAAATCACTAGTGGATTTTGGAGTTATAATGAAAGATGTGGGAGCTTAGGATGAAACTTCTCTTGGAAACCTTTATGTTAGATATGTGTTATGTTTTTACTTTGGAGAATTGTTATGAATAATTATGTTAGTTGGATTATTTGTGGATATTAGTGGGGGTATGCCCCTAAAAATTATAATCTACCTTGTTTAAGTTAATCATGAAAATTTTTTTGCATTGCCATTTAATTGTTACTATCATAAATTGTACTACTCCAATGTATTCCCTTTGCTGTGAAGCATGCCTTGTGTATAATGTGGAAGATTTTGCATGACTAAGGTAGTCATTCCTAAGCTTTAATATTGTGTACAGCGGGCTGCCGTATTTAGGATACCTCTTGGGGCATGACAACCATGGCTCTCTCTCTCTCTACTTACTGGAAAACTGAACCACCAATCAACGAAAACAATAAACACACTTCCTCAGTCACTTAACCATAGCTACCTTCCACCATTTTGTATGGATCAATCTACAATTTTCATTAGTGCACTTTTTTCCCCCTTCTATTTTCAACTTTAATGAACCTACGTCATTTGTTTACAATGTTTTAGGTTCAAAATTTGCAAGCATGTGATAACATGTCGATTTAACAAGAAAATTGAGCTTGTCACCATGTGTGATTTATGATTTGTTAGGAGTTAATATAACGAAATCTTAGAGAAAGATCAACTTTTGGGATGAGGGATCGATGCATTTGTTTAGGTTTTGTGATACTAAAATCAGAGCCACGATTGTTCTTGATCCATATCTCTCTTCCATGTAATTGCAGTTTTGAAAAATGAATTTGAGAATTCAGTCAGTTATCATTTGATAGTGATTTTAAGATGCTTGGATTTGCCGATTACGAAAAGCATCTTGCTTTTTGAAGTGCTTATTATTGTTAAAGTTCATTCACTCTATAGTTTGATGTCAATTATGAGAGAGAGATCGAGAGAGATAAAGAAGAGAGAGAGGGAGAGCTGACAGATTATGGGAGAAGAAGGAGAAGAGAAAGAGAGAGAGAGAGATGAAGATAGAAAGAAAAGAGAGATCCAGAGAGATTGAGAATGAGAGAGAGGGAGAAAGAAGAAGATCACGTGAATTACAGGTGACATTTGATGAAAAAAAATAGATAGAGTTAAAATGGCATACCATATTTGACTCATTTACTCAAACATTTATTCTTTTTTAACCTTTGCAAATGTTGATGATACGTAACCCCAAATGTTTATGCCTTCTCATGTAATTTTCTCAAGCATAATATAAAGGAATTGCTATTCCTTTTACATTTATTCTATTCCAATAAATCAACCTGCAACATTAACTTATAAATAAAAGATAGGATCCATAAATACTAGTATATCTAACTATTAAATACATTATTATATATATATAAGTAATACTCATGATGAGAAGTCCTATATGTCCACAAAAATAATGTACCTTGGTAGTAATATTTATTTCACTCTCTACATCAACTCCCCCTTTAATGCATTCTATCAAATTTAGATTGCTCTATAGGAGCAAAAGACTAATGGCCCATTCACTTTTAAGGGGAATGGAATTCCAATTCAAAGCGAATGTAATAGAGTTATAATAACTATTATAATATTGTATAAAAAATAAAACAAGTAATTATTAGAGTAAAAAGTAAAATATCTATAATGCCTCCGTATTTATTATTGAGAGAAGAATATTGTATCGGTGTTATTTTCAAGACAAGGGTATTTATGATAAAGTTAAAAAATAGACCATTGAATAACAATTGCTATTCATTATTTTAAGTAATAATAATTCATTATGAATTACCACTCTTTTCAAGTAAATACCGTAGTATTAGCTTTACGTCAAACGATGGAAGAATGAATACCCATTCATGTCAAGTTAACGGACTGTTAGTGTTTTTAACACCTTAAATAATAATAATAATAATAATATAATAATAATATAATAATAATAATAATAATAAATAAATAAAAATAACTTTAAAAGATTTTATTATGAAAAAAAGGAAATAATAGTTTTTTGTCCTTTCTGCTGCTAATATTACAAAAAAAAAAAGCAATTATCTCTTGAATTAAAATAAAGAGACTAGAGTCGCTTCAAGATCAAGAGATTGTTAACGACCATAGCATCTCTCTCTCTCTCTTTCTCTTCATTTTGGATTTTTCTATAGCAAATGGCGTTGGTCATTGATAGAGTCCACTATCTCATACACAGTAATTACTGGTCCACTTCTACTGTTCCAACATCGTCACAACCGTCACTAAAAATCCTAGCATAATCACTAGTTGGCTCAAGTGTACCCTCGCAGTCTACCTCCATAACTTCAAGTGGCTCGTCATCAGCACGGGTGTGCAGTGGAAAGATTATAGCGATTCAGTACTGGTTCTCTAAATTTGTATCAGAAATCATTGCCTCATTATTCAACTCTCCCATTGTGATTATGTCCCAATTTTACTTCGAGTGTTTCTCTACTCATATCAACTTCACTTTCATAGGTATGTATACATGAAACTCTCGTTATCTATTTATTTATTATGGTTTCCATGTTAGGGTTCAAAAACACAAGACACACCGCAGTGTGACTTCATTCCGTTAGGTTTTGACATTGGTTAATCATGTTTATGGATTAAGGTTTAAGATTTCTTTAGTGACGCTTTTATTTCAAGAAGCTACTAATCACTAGGGTTTCTTTGATCTTGAGAGAAAAGATTCATTGAATATATAAATACTTACAAAATTTTAAATATATGCACTGATTGCTAAACTTGAATAAGATTATTGTTTTAAAAACAATAAATACCAAAATTTTATTGATATTTATCTATCACATGTCCATTCATCTTTTAGGTAGATACAAAGAGATAGTTTGAAAGTATTGATTTGTGGATTTTCTTTTACCTTATTAGTTAGGTGAAAAATTGAATGCTTAGTTGATTTGTCATTTAAAAATTATATATGTGCATTTCTGGAGCATCTATGGTCCCATCGACGGGACCGTCCCGACAATAATCTAACTGTTAAAATAAATATGGTAGAATATTAACTATTTTAAGGATTCAATCATGGTTGGGTATAGTGTGAGCCATTGGATGATGACGGACCGATCTCATCAAAATTAATGATGGGACCATAGAATTTTCATGCATTTCTTGTTTATTAGCATACATAGTTAATTCCAAAGCTAGACATGCCCCTAATAAGTAATTGTTGATCATGCTAAACTTTTGTAGTAGGAACAAGGATTAAAGCATATGCTAGAAAGTTGAGACTCTGCTGGCACGGATTGGCAATGGCTAATATCCTTTGGATTTGATGCACCATGTGTGAGGAGATGATGGATAGAGGCTAATAAGTCTATCTTACTCCATTATGTTCATAGGAATTTAGGCTTAATTGATGTATTTTTTATTAAATTCCCATGAATCGAGTGCTTTTAATGTTTTTCGGCTCCTACAATCAAAAGAAGAAGAATTAAAGTGTTTGGAATCAAGTTTGGCGCAAAAAAATAGCAAAACTTGAAAACAAATCCTGTCAAGCCCTGCAAAAACACTTGTCAAGGCCCAAATGTTAAGGCAAAACAAAGCAAATTAGTCTGTCGTGCCTAGATCAAGCCCTGGACATGACCTTCGACGAATGATTAAGGAGATTGAGCCTTGAAAATTAAGAACAACTTCTGTTGCACCATACTATCAAGGCCTAACCTTGACCCACAACGAAGACTGAATGAAGAATAGACTTTTGCTAAGAAGCACAAGTTCAATCAAGCCCTCGACATCCTCAATTTACCATCGATGGAAAGATGGACACAAACTCATGTTTTGACAGAATGCTCTAGCTAAGATCGAGCCCTAACTTTAATGTAATGCTCGAGCACTCGACTTACCCCACAACAAGCGAATATGTGAGCAAGCAATTCAAACGCGCACGTGAAGAAAGAAAATGAATTATGTTATTAAAGAATCTGCCACGTCGGTAATAAAATCATCACGATTTCTGTGCCCTGAGCCTATAAATAAGCGTGCATGCATGCGTTGTAAATATATGTATCATATGTAACAAATTTCCCTAATGTAATGTAGAGAGAGAATTCTGAGGCGAAAGAATTAGTTTCTTCTTGTTTTAGAAATCTCGTGTTTTCTAGGTAAAATCAATTTAACCCATTATTTGTAATTTTTACAAGACTCTGCTCTTAATTGTAATATTCTTCGTTAATTCCATATTATTTCTTCAGAAGTTGCTCTTAATTTTAAATCTATGGAGAAATAATCTCCTACAGCTTAGGGTTTGTGAATCCAAATCTTAATTCATGTGATTTCAAATGCGCTTTCAAATAAATATTAACTGGCTATTTATAATTAGTAGCTTGATTTTATTTTCGCAAGTTTAATTACATGGTGCACCTATTAGATTCATATTTGATTTCGTTAACATAGCTGAGTGGTCATTTTAATAAATAGATTTATGACTACTAATAGAGTTAATCATAAACACCTTGAGAGAGGAATGTGAAAACTTTATGTCACTTGTTTTGAAATTCATTAAGCTAGTTTTAAAAAACAAAGGATTCTTGATCTTTATGTGGTTTTAGTACCATTGATAACTTGAGAAGAGATTTCGGTGGTCTAGTCTAGACTTAGAGCTACTGACCTTGAGAGAGGCTTTAGCTTACACTAGTGAATCCAACAGTGCAAATATACCAGCAAACAACTCTCTCAGATTTCTATAAAGAAATCACATGATAAAAATTAGTGAAGCAAATCCTGGGCCTTGTCTTGCATTTTTATAAACCAATCTTTAATTTTGCCCTAAGAACGTATGTAAATATCTGTTAACATAGCATAACTTCTGTTTTCATTATGATCTTCTAATTTTCTTTGGCTAGATAATAAATGAAATGTGAGTAAGGTAGATGCCAACAATCCATTGTAATACGACCTAATATTTTCCATGCTACTTCGATAGATGCGCATGACGGGTGGATAATTGCTATCCGAAGTTGAATAGAACTTATTAGCTTTATAATTTTTTTAAAACTTCAACTTCATAGTCTTTAAATGGTTTTAACATACAACTAATCTAGCACAAAACACCCATACTAGAGTCTTAGCAATCAATCAACATTTGAGCAGATAATACATGAGTGTTGCCATTTTTCGAGTGCGAAAGTCTAGAATTCAATCAATATTCGGATCAGTTAGGAAGCATATGCTCTTTCTAGAGCCAAGTTGCGCAAGCCACTATAAGAGCTTATGTTTTGTTTTTTATAGGTAATAAGATAAAAATCATGGAATATCAATGGAGACCGATATACTTTAATTGTCCATATTTCTTGGTATTGATTTCTACAAACTCAACCATGATCGAGAGAGAGGTTTATTATGCGAAATTGTAACATACCGACTTCCTAAGAACTTTTGCGAGAACATATTAAACTCTAATTGTTGGATGTTCTTTTGCTACTTGCAATTGTGAAATATGAAGATGAAGACATAATGATTGGTTTGAGTAAAGAGTTAAGAACTTGTGTATGTACAATCTATAACAAAATAGTATGGGTCTTAGCACCCATGATATTTTAATAGTATTTTTTAAAAGATTAATCCTACTAATGGCGTTGCAGTGTAGGGTAGACTCAAGCATGACACACTTGTATGAGTTTAAAATTTAAAACTTGAGTTTAACTCGGTAAACTACTTAAGGAGCTCTAACTTAACTTAATTATTATTGAATCCAACTCGATTGAACAGCGAGTTAGGCTCGAATAATTTGTAAAATCCATTTACACTTATATTGTAGTCTAATAGCATTAATCCTAATTTCTCAAGTAAGACCTATAGTTTTGAACACACCTTCCCTAATGTAATTAAATAAATAAAAAGAAAAAAAAAAGATTAGAACCCTTAAGTAATATATCATTCCGTAGAAAATCATACCTTGTATTATAATGTATCACATTTGATGTAATTATATAATAGCATTGTATTATTAACATCTTGCTTGTGGTGATTTTTAAAACAAGATTTGTAATCCCTGGAAATTTTCACACTAGTATACAACAATAGAATGAAAATGTAGAATAGATAGTGAACTTACAGTCTAGTAAAATTCCTAGAATGAATTAAGAAATAATAACAAACTCATTTATAGTTAAAAAATCCAAATAGAAGATTATTTGACCCTAATAAATACCAAAGACAAGATTTCTTATCATGAGTAAATAACTCAAGATACAGTTAAAAGGAGCTCTATATTTCAAATACAATAAAAAGACAACCCCTTATAGATCTAATTGGCTAAAAAAATAATAACTAAAAGATGAATTGCAAGTGTTATAAATTCATGATAAGAATGAAAATAGATTTGTAACTAATAATCTAGACTTCAGAAAAATATTTGGATTGCACCATTGACCTAGTTAGAAAATTTGGAGTCTACTGGTACTAAAACCTTAATTTGACCTATTGAGCCTACAAAATCTTAATTGCGTAAGCTAAAACTCAAGAAATTTATTTAATCGTGTGAACTTTAAAATTCAAGATTTGAACTTATAAATAATCTAAAGAATTCGTGGGAGCTTTAGATAGACTTTTAGAAGTAAAACTTCTATATAACCGATATATAAATACGCATATGACTTTGCATTTGTTGAGTTAACTTAATTAATTAATTAAATAAGTATAATCCTAAGCTAAGTTGCTATATACGGTAGGGAAGGGGGTTGGAGATTTTGGCTGCTGCATAAGGAAAAATCAACGCCAGTTGCTTAAGAAAATTGTACCAAGTTGTCTCCAAAAGTCCAATGAAAAAGACTTAAGTAAAAAATCACAAAACACCATATAAGCTCCTCATTAAATGAAACTATAAAACTTCAAAATTCACTTTTATAGCCGACATAAATCCTCCTTAAAATTCTCAATACACAACTGAGACAAACAGCCAACCAAAAAAAAAAAATTGTAGCACCCAAAAATCCATTGCCCCAATATCTACCGAACTTAGCCAATATAGAATAGGAATTTTTAGCTCACACTCCTACAGTCCTTACAAGTTAACTATCTAACCTTGGTTGGTACCCTCATGAAGCTTAGCATAGGTAAGGTTCTAAAGCTTGAAGAAATTTTGGGTTAGGAAGGATAGTATTATTAGTGATGTGTATCGGATGATGTTAGAACATCATTTCCATATTTTGAGGACTTTATCTAAGTGTTGTAGTCTGTAATATCTTATTGTTCAGACAATAGCTAAATAGTTCTATTTATGGTGATGTATCTTTATCTGTGTTTATCATTCCTATCATTGCAGCCCAAAATATCCTGTTTTGTTAAATTATGTCATTTACCAAGGTAAAACTAGTAATAACATACACATGTGATTCTCTCTGATGTTTTTCTCAGTCTTCTAAAATACAAGTTTTAGACATCGAACAGTATCATCGTGTGTATGCTACTATCAGGGTACCCTTGAGGTGTGACAAGATTTAATTACTTTTTTCCCCTTCAAATATATTCAAAATATTTGTATATATTTTATCTAATATTTGGATGACTTTTATAAGTAGATGTCGGTTTGTGTTCGGTGTTGGTTCTTGGTTCCCAAAATTGATGGAATTGGAACCAAACCCGTAGGAAGCGGTATGGTTCCTGGTTCGTGGTTCCTGGTTCCTGGTTCGAAAATCGGTGGAATTGAAACCAAACCCATGGGAGGCTGTTTGGTTCATGTCCCTCTAAATTCGGGAACCATGAAATTAAAAAAAGAAAAATAAATTACTTCACTTAATTTTTTTTTTTAGTTATATTACTTTACTTAATCTAAATAAGAAAAAATGCAAAACAAAATTTTAACTTGAAATAATGTTGGAACTAATAATAATTGTTTATAGCCCATTAGTTAAAAGAAATTTTACAATTGTATATTTGTTTATATACAATTACTTGTACTTTTTAGTTGTTATGTCAGTAATATAGAATATAAAATGAATATACTCAGCCTTGATGAATTTTGTAATGTTAATACTAGTCTAAGATGTTCTATTAGTAGCAAAGTTGGTTTTACTGCTACTGTTAATTTTGGAAAATATTTGGGATCTCCAATTGTTTATGGATGTATTGGAAAGGAGACATACAAGTTCACTGTTGACAAGGTGAAATCGAAACTCATTGGGTGGAAGGCAAGTAATTTATCTTTGACAGGTAGAATAGCCTTGGCTCAATCGATTTTGCAGTCCCTCCCAATTTTCTAAACGTAGACTACAAAGCTCCCTAAAGGTATCTGTGATGAAATTAATAGATTAATTAAAAGTTTCATCCGAGGAGCTTTAGAATGTAAGAGGAAATTCCACCTAGTTAATTGGGATGAAGTTTGTAAGAGAAAAAATGAGGGAGGTCTTAGGCTTTGAAAAACAACTGATGTTAATCAAGCTTTACTCATGAAGCTAGTTTCGCAGATCATTTATAATCCTAATGATCTATAGGTCAAGTGGTAAAAAATAAATATAGATGGAAAGACTTTTCACCGGGCAATGGATCCCAAAATGTTTCTGCAGCTTCTTCCACTTGGAAGGCTATTTCTTCAGTTTGGCATCTTATCAAGGCTGGTGTTTGTTAGTTGATTAAGGATGGAAGGAATGTGAGATTTTGGGAAGACATTTGGATTTGAGGAGGTGGACACCTTATTTAATCACTCTTTAATTTCTATTTCTGAAAATTTAAGGGATGGGAAAGTTGGGGAATTTATTGATCATTATGGTAATTGAAATGGAATCTGTTGAATGAAATTTTGCCTTAAGAGATTATTGAGTTAATTAGACCTATTTTAGCCCCAAATACAAGTAATGGGGAAGACTACTTGATTTGGCCTCGCAGTTCATGGGTCAGTTCATTACTAGATCAGCCCTCCATAATATAAAACAAGGAGAGATTGAAGATAATCAAGAAAGGTGGGAGAAAATCTAGAAGTTGAAATCACAGCAAAGGATCAAAAGCTTCCTATGGATCTTGGCTAAAAATCATTTGCCAACCTTAGAATTTTGCTAGAAGAAGGGCATTATTAATTCTAATTCATGTCCTCAATGTGGCATAGGGACTGAGACTGTTTTACATGTCGTTCAAGATTGTAATTTAGTTAAACCAATTTGGTTGATCATCCTCGATAGGAGAGAATAGCATTTTTTTCAACTTAGAAGTTGTAGGCTGGGTTTTTAATAATTTGTCCTAGAAAAAAGTTGACTAATTTTATTCATTTGAATTGGGATGTGTTGTTTTCCACATGTGTGTGGTTTCAATGGACGTGGCATGATCAGTTCCTCTTCGAGGACCGAAACTTAAGAGAATAGGATCTAATTGGTCTATTGTCTATAAAGCTGAGGAAATATCAGTTGTAGCTTATCGTGACCATAATTTGATTCCTAATTCCAAGGATGTTATTTTAAAGTCATAGAAGAAGTTAGAAGAGAGGTGTGAAATTTAATGTTGATGGTTCATGTAATTATCAAAAAGGAGTCTCCATGACATGAGGAGTTATTTGAGATAGCAAAGAAGAGTGGTGGGGTGGATATGCTTAGAAGATAGGAATATGTTCTCCTTCACGCGTAAAACTTTAGGCTATCCTTAGAGGTTTGAAACTAGCATGGCAATTGAATTTTACTCAAGTGGTGGTGGTGAAGACTTACTCTCAAGAGGCTTTTAATCTAATGAGCTCCATGGTTACAGATGCAATTTATAATTAGATTCTTTCCTAGATAAGGTAATGGAAGAGTTGTTTACTTTAATCCTCTTAGTAGCCTTCATATGCTGCTTTTGCATGACTCTCTTGAGTCCCCTCCTGTTTCTACTATGTAGCTTTTGTTTCTTAGCCTTATGTCCTTTTGATAACCAATAAATAAATAAATATACTCACATTATCAAGAAAGAAAAGTCAACTTTGACTAAAAGCACATATAAACTCAGCAAAACATGGTTTCAAATATATTTATTAATTGTGTTATTAATAACAACACATTAAATGTTATGAGTAGGAAATAAAATTTTACTAATCACATGAAAATAATTTAAATATTTGTTTTTAAATTAGATTTTTTAAATAATTTTCTTTTCTTATTTTTTCCTTTCTTATTTTTTGTGGTGTGGAACCACAGAAACCGTCGGGTCAGGCGATTTTGAGGGATGAAACTGGTTAAACTTGCTAAAATCGGTAGGTCCCTGGCTAGTTCGGACCTGCCATACATAGGCTGGCTCCCGATTCAGGAACTGCTAGTGATGGGTTAGGTCGGTTCCTGGTTCAGAACCGACTCGTGATGATGTTTATCTATAACAACTACACGATGTTGCTAGATCGGAAGAAATGAAAAACTTTTGCTTGCAACTTTATCTATTGCAATTTAACTTTAAATTATGACGCATCACATTTTTACATTATTAAATGGCTAATATAATATGGGGTATTTAGATATTTTGAGTAGTTTTTTTATATTTTATAAAATAATCCTTAACTAATTATCAATTCCATTTTGATTGGGCTTTTAAAGTGAATCGCCATGCATGAGAACCACCAACTTCCATCTTCAAAGTTTTCACCTACAAATTCATTCAAGACCATTAATTTCTTTGCTCATGGTCATTACATTTAAATAATCCAACTATATGTTAATCTGCAGTAATATTATTATTCTTTTTTTTTTCCTTCCATATTTGCTTATTATTGTATTTTTATACATCTAATGTTAGGAGTATTTGATGGAAATTAAAATTGCAAACCAAGGGACTGCATATATGTATAGTTTAATATTAATTTGTGAACACAGGTGTTTGTCATCTTATATAATTCCAATAAAACCAATTTAATACGAATATACAAAAATAAGTTATTTTAAATGGTGGATTATGTAAAACTAAGTTATATTGAGTGTTGGTTCAGGATTTGAGATGTTTTGATTAATATTTGATTATTTATCTCTTTATGTAGCCATAATGTAGGTACAACGAAGAACTCAGACCACCACATATAAGATCTTTGATAAGAGCATATCAATTGTATCAAATAATAAGTAATAAAACCAAAGAGAAATTTTTCGACAAGCTCTAAGACAATGTCCTATCAATTGTAGAATAAAATTAATACGAGTGTCGTCCTCTAGGATCAAGATATCAAGTACTAGTATTACCGTTTCTTTACTATTTAACCTAACAATTGATATGATATTGTGATTATTTTTCTAATCAGTAACCCTAATAGTCAAATACGAGTGTTTTCAAAGGAAAAATTCAATCACAAGACTATCCTTCATCTTGATCCATCCTAAACCCCGATTTCTTACAACAAAATATTGATCAATGAATTATTTATGCTTTGCACTGCAAAATTACACAAATAAATTAATTACTCCATCGAGTTAATCAATTCTTAACCCTATATGAGATAGTGGAGACCTCTCCTCACTAATGCCACATAAGATTACATTAAAAATCAAGATTCTTAAACAAAGATGAAATCTTTATGCAAAAAATCAAAGTTTCTCTACCTCTAGGTAAGACATGTAATTTATCTATTCATGAAGATCTATCCTATTAGATGAAACCTCTTACTATCTAACAAGAATTATACAAGCAATCAATTCTGCGCATAAATTAAGCACAGGACAATTAAAACACATGAATAGATACAAAGACATAAACTTTTATAAATCAAAAGCAATTCAAATCATATACGGATTTAGGGTTTCACAAGAATTAGAGCATAAAGATCTACTCCTCCATGGAGTTTACAATATAAATAGAAGATCTAGAGAAGTAATCAATAAATATAATTAAACAATAAAACCTTTTGACGTCTTGTGATTTCCGATGAAGCTCAAGCACTTTTCCTCCTTGTTGGCGGCTCTTTTCTCTCCTAGGGTTTTTCGAAATGTGAAAGGATGATAAACTGAAAGGTTTATATGAGTATTTATAGAATTGTAACCGTCCTGCAATGTACCCTGCCATGTACACAGCCATTCTCATGATAGGGTACTTTAGAAACTCTTCATAATTCCTTCGCTGATCAAGTTCTTTCCATCAACACAACCTTATACACTTCTTGGCCAGCAACTTGGGGCACATTTTAGAAATGATTCTGGTCACTTTTTATCCTCGAACACTAGCATGTACATGCCCATGTTGTAGGTTATGTACATTGTAAAAATCAACTTTCGTATACTTTGCCAAAATTTTCCCGTTTTTGCTTGAATTATCCTTAAATATTTGAAATATCATCTTTAAACTTTGAAATCAATATTAATCAATTAAGTACCATTTTCTTAGTAAATTCACATCAAATTTATACAAAATCATATCAAATAAGTATTATGAATAATGATCTTTTAACACTTATCAATCTTAATTATGAATTACAATTCATGGCACTTGCAAATTTCCTTCTTAGGAAGGATAAACCATTTGAGGATTGTATGATAATTTCTTAGGGACGCGAAGAGCTACCTTCGTAGCCTTGTGTAAATGTAATTGATGAACCGTATAACTTGGCAATTAGCAATCGTACTAACATGTACATGAATCGATTAGTTCATCATAAATAGTAATAAAATAATGACATATGAATAACTACTAGCAGGATGCGGGTGCAAAAGTTAAATAAGAAAATGAGTTTCTACAATGAACAATATAGTCAAAATTAATTACATGCAAGATCTGTAGACAAAGGAAGAAACAAAAAACATTGCATAAATTGTATAAAAATACATGAAAAAAATCAAAAGATTAATGAAATAGCGCTCTAATACAATTTAAATATTTATTAAGAAGTTTATAACACATGAATTGTAATCACAATTATTTTGTTTCATTGAAGACGCAACCCTATACCTACAAAATAAATGAGACATTAGAAAGAGAATTCATTTAATCATATTATACTTCCATATATACACTTAAGTGACTTGGTAATTAATTTATTGAACTCCTTGTATAACAACTCATTTGCAAAAGTTTTGGTCTTGAAGAATTGCACATTAAATAAAATATAATGGAGTAAATGAAATTAAGAGTTTATACTTACTAAATTAAAATATTGTAGTAAGACATCACTTTAAACCTTAGTAAGACAGAATTTGACATATATAATAGATTTCGCTTTGCAAGATGAAAAAAGCAACGCATTTAAATTAAATAAAAGCTAATATATAAAGGGGATTATATTTGATAATATCATATTGCGATAACAATTATATATAATAATCATAATTATAATCGTACCTATCAGATTCTACATGTACTTGATGATTAGACCCATTTTCATAGCTGCAAGTAATTGACAATATAATGAAAAAGAAATCATACTTTTGCACATAATTAGCAATACAAATCTCAAAATTATACAATGAAAGTTATAACATTTGTTTATATAATGGTGTATTACTTGTACTGCTAAAGCTTTTCAATTTATTGTTTTATCATCTTAATGAATGTTCTTTTGTCAGTTTTTATAGAGAATGTGCAACTAAAACTATAAATCCTCAAATAATTTCTTTGTAGGAGGAAAAGACTTATGTAATCGGTAAAATTTCCATACCTTTTTGGAATTGTAAAGTCTTAATCCAAAAAGGAAAAACATATAATAAAAAGAAAATATACGTGATAGATATAGATACTGTATAAGAAGATTGTTGGGAACATATTATGGAAATCTCTAAATTAGTCAACCAAGCATGAAGAGAAATTACATAATTTAATATCAATTAAAGTAAATGTGTGATAAATTCTACTTTATTATTTCTACGATTGAGAAAATTCTCACTTAAATTATAAAGATGATCAAATAATACTATTAGAGAGATTGATAAATTACCATATAAAACTATATAATAAAAATATGCGACGAATAAAAGAGTTCTACCTTAAATTATATAGATATAGATATAGAAGAATAGAAATAATAGATTTAAATAGCAATGATGATTCTTTTTTTAATTCAATGTTCTTAAATGCAATGATAAGTTTATTTCTTAAATAAAATGATCAAATAATAATATTAGAGAGATTGATAAATTAACATAAAAAGCAATATAATAAAAATATACAACGAATGAAAGGGTTCTATCTTAAATTATATAGATAGATAGATAGACATAGATTAAACAACAATGATGATTCTTTTCTTTAGTTAATATTCTTAAATACAATGATAAGTTTATTTTCTCAAATAAAATGATCAAATAATAATATTAGAGAGATTGATAGATTACCATACAAAACTATATGATAAAAATATGCAACGAATGAAAGGGTTCTGACTTAAATTATATAGATAAAATAATCAAATAATAATATTAGAGAGATTGATAAATCACCATATAGAGCTATATAATAAAAATGTGTAACGAATGAAAGGGTTTTGACTTAAATTATATAGATTATCGTTATTTTAAAAAAAATTGATATTTATCCGTTATTTATTTAAACACGTAGCCTATTAGTATCATTAATTTTTTTCCCATCATGACCAAAAAGAAGCGTTCGTGACTATTGTAAGCTATGCGGTGACAAAAAGTACCAAACTATGTGACTAAAGCAAGGATCAAAGAAAAGACATAACTAGCAAATGAACTTATGCTGTCCAAATGGCATGAAAATAATATGCTCAATAATTCCCTGCAGCTTTGAGGTATGAAATCTCACTTTCTCTATCATACTACCTAAAAGTACTAATTCACTTGTATAATTGTAAATAATTTTTTTCCTTTCAGAAAACAGAGAAAGAAATAATATATAATTGCAATGTAACTTCTCTCAAGCTATAGTCAAGCTCTCTTTATACATTATGGTTAAACTAGAATATTGTCTCTAGTTTGATATATGATAGAGACCGAATATAAGGAAATTGAATGTGGACCCCCGTGATGACAGGCTTGTGTAGAACAAAAATCAACTTAGTAGTACATTGGGCATAAGTCCAATACAATCACTTTGATGCTTAAATTAGTCATAGTGTCGATAGGTAGGCAAGTAATATGCATGAAGAATGGTGTGTGCAACATTACCATTGCCAATGAGGAAAAAAAGTTATTTATAGTTGGCTAATCCCCGATAGTTAAGCGTGTCTTGAGATTATGGATAAGTTGGCGAGTGGATGATTGATAGCTATTACAAAGGACATAAGGGGAACCTACTAACCCATTTCCATATGTATCGAGCTTGACTAAGAAGGATAAGCCAAAAGACGTTGAGTATCAGCTGACTTAGCCTAGGGGAGTCAATTGGGTATTGAGTTAACATGGTAGACGTTCGGGTGGGGCTTTTAGTTACTATTGGCGTGAATAGGAACCTAGTCCAAACGGATGAACGCATCCTAACCTAAGACCTATTACAATAAGCAACGAGTCCCAAGATAATGATTTGAGCTCACACCAATGCCTAATACGAATCCGATTATGAATATGTGATCTATTCAACATGTCTTTTTTTTTTTTAACTTACATGTGTAACAAAAAAAAAGAGTTAAACTAAAAACTTAAAATGAAAGCAAGACTCAAGAAATTTCAAATTTTTATCTCATCTCTTAAAGATTTGTCAAGAATGTGCATTTATGGATAATCACATCCAACTTCAATTATAATATTAACAATATGAGATTACAAAAGGTTTAAAAAGCACAAAGAAGATCAAAAGATAAAAACTAGTCTCATATTATTAAGGAATGGAAATTTTCTTTGTGGATGAAGTTTATACAAACCAAATTGGACATACTTTTAATCACTACTACAAAATGATTTTAGACAACAATACGCATAGCAACGATTTGATAGCCCTTCTTATAACTTTAGAGCAAAAATTTTGTAACTCGTATATTAGCTATTTATCTTGGGTAATGGTTCATTAAAAAAATGTTACCACAATCGTTTTAGGCAATGATTATTCATAATTGATGTTTTCTTCACATCGAAAGCAATAGTGTCAACCCTTACCTTTTTATTTTTTTTTTTAAACCTAATTGCATCTTCTCGCCAAACTATAGAAGAAGAAGAAATCATGTTAGTTCTCTCTTTCTCTCTCTCTTTATGTATGTGTAACTTGATAGATTCATGTTTAGGTATGGATTTAGGTTGGCAGATTGGTCGGGGTTTAGTTTTGTAGTCAACGGTTGTGTGGTTAGGGTTGGTGATTAAGTTTGATAAGTTGACTAAATAGTATAACTGAGTAGATTTGTGACTTGATGTGGATTTGGGTTGGTAGCTTAGTTAAGGTTCGAAACTTAGGAACTATTTTTGGTTCATCAAAGGTATTTTGCATAACTTACATTTTTCATGATTCATGAACTGTTTTTCTTCAAACAATACTTCCATTAAATGAATGGACTCAGATGAAATTCAAATTTGTGCTTACATTGAATTCCTCTACTACCCCATTGCAAAACCAACAAGAGGAGAGAAAAATGTAAGTAAAAAAAAATGACACATTCATGCTAATGATTTTGTTGAAGTAGCAAAGAATACAAATATTTGACTAGTTCTTATATATTCAAGCTTAATGTTTTTTTTTTTTTTGGTCTTACTCTCTTTTAATTAGAAGAAAAATATTCAAAAGATAATTTTGTAATTGTTTTATCATTTTTACTTAGTTCCAACTAAACTCTCTTTGTGCACACACACATATATAAAGGCTGGTAAATAAAATCTTCTCTTGTATATTAATTGAGCACAAAAAAGCTTAATGTTTTTTAATTTGTTAAAGAGGATTGGTAACTGTTTTCCTTAACTTGATTCAAAAAGGAGATTCTTGTTACAATTGTCTATCAAGCAACAGCTTAAGATCCTTAATCTAAACCTTCTACAATGGTGTAAAATATAGCATAAGAAATCTATCTATTATGTTATTGAAACTTTACAACAAGATATCATCTTTTATTATGCAATTGATTTGCTTCAGTCTCTTTGATTTACTATAAGAGAATTCCTTCAAATAGAATTACCTATTAGCTTATCAAAAATTAAGAATAAAGGTTTTGCAAGTCTTACCTTTCTACCATTGATTTGTTCTTTTTGACTTTTAGAGTATTTATTTGATTCCAAGGTGTAATTCATAGAGCAACCTAGGTAGTATTTCATAAATAGTAAGACTCTTTTTTTTTTTTTTTTGGGGGGAGGGGGGTGGGTTGGGTGGGGGGAAGGTGGAGGTAGGACAACTTAAGAACATATGGTATACCAATTTACTATTTTGCCCTCATTTATAGAATATTTTTCAAGATATTTCATATAATGAATGAAATTTATTTATAATCAATTTTGCCTAAAAACCTTCATTCAGTTGAGAAATTCAACTAAAATATTTCACTATGTGCAGTATAAATCACAAATCTAACGAAAATGTGTCCGACTCTGGTTTCGTAAGGAGTTATAAGGAGGAGTTTGTTAAGTGATTACTTATAATGATTAGTGGATGAAATCTTAATATTAATGCGGATTTCTCAAAAAGTAAAGCGATTATAGGAAGAATTATGAAATGATAGAAGGTAAAAAGTTTTTGCTTTTGGAAAATATCTAAGCAACATAAGCATTGAGAAAGTGGAACCTTTGACATTGTAGGTGAAAATTACACCAGAAGAAATCGACATCTAAGTACAAGTTCACATTAGGTATTAGTAACATTTGAGTACAAGTTTACATAGGGTATTAGCACTAGTGGTTTAAAAAAATGGATTAGCAATATACAAAGTCGTGTATATTAGAAATGAACATTTTATGTTTTTAAAATGAGAAATCAACATTATATGAAGTGGTAGATTTAAGGAATTTTTTATTGCAATCTATTTATCATCCACTTAAGAGGTTGATCCATTTTTCATTAATTATTAAAAGTGTTAATCTCTTACCACACCACTTTATAACATATTGATGCCCTTTTTAAATACTTAAAACATTTACCCCTTTATGCTCTGCATTTCTTTATACTGGATGTTGGATTTTAGATGCAATAATTTTGAGGTGTAATATACAAAATTCCTTATAAATGACATGACATTTTTTAGGATATTTTTCATAATAAACTCAGTAGGAAAATATTTGGTTTGTTAATTTCGATCTAAATAGTATAGTTTCAATTTCTTATAAATGTTAGTATAGATGTATTTTAGTATAAGATCTGAATCCCAATAGAGAAGGCATCTTTGCACTGTTTGTGAAATGATCTCTTCAAGCAATGAATATTCAAAAAGAGGCCCATATCGTACTCCCATGTGGAGCTATTAAAAGACTTAAAACAAAAAAAAAGTTGAAAGTAAAGCCGTTCTCTTTTCAAGATGACTTCCCCTCTATGTGCATAATTTTTCATATGCTTTCATGTATTGCCATGTTTAGTTGACAGATGTATATATATATATATACACACACATATATATTTCTTAAGGGAGTGTTTGGTTGGAAGAATTGAACACATAAGGAATAATGAATAGCATAGTATAAGAAATATAGAATAACATAATTCATTTATATCACATTTAGTGTGTTGAATACTAGATAATAAATTTTATGTTGTACATCATTTATTCAATGTTATGAAAGGTTTAAAATTATCCAGTTGTCACTAGTTATACCCTGTAAAGGCTACCTACATATATATATATATATATATATAAAGAGAAAGTAATTAGATTGGATTTGTGTGTGATAAGCTTACAAACCAGATTATAGTTAATGCATGCTAGGGTTGGGCCTTACGCGACTATTCCAATACTTAAGTCAATATGCATCTTAGTTAAATGATAATTGATGGATAGTTACGGTAACATTATAATTTTTCATGGAGTGGAGAGATACTTATAGCTAAATGGGTCATTGACGATTGAGTGTTGTGGGATCATGGGCAAGTAAGTGGTTGGTGAGGGTTATGGTCGACATGGCTTGGCCCTACTAATCTACATTCATTTACGCCTAGTCCAAGTGAGGAGAGTATGCCAATAGACATTAGGTTAAATATCATGCTGTGGGAGTCAATTGACACTTCGAGTTAAGGCAAATAGTGCCCCAGTGAACCTTCGTGCTTTCATTGTTATGAGTTGGCATTAACCTGTTCGGTAGGTCTTGAAAGGGTAATGGATTAGATTAAGCTTGGTGGACCTATGGCTCATATGAAACTGTCAACACTAGTGAACTTGAGTTGTCTAGTGAAAAGAGATTGTCACATTTTCAATATGATACCGTTTTTTTTTTTTTTTTGAAACATGTTCAACACTTATAAGACTTGTTGTCCAATACTAGAACCAATGAATAACCAAATAAAGAATTACAATTTTTGTCTAATTCAGTCACATAAATTTACATGAATTAAATACTTGTATTGATAACACTTTCTAAGCTGTCATAGAAGTTCCAAAATCGCACAACCTATAGTTTATTAATGATGATTTGTAATATTTACTTATAATAAAAAAGTTATGAGGACTTTAAATGTGTTTAAAATATCTATATGCTCTTTTAAAAGAGATGGTTATATGTTTTGCAAATTTGCAGTGGTTATTTTTTAATAGTATTTGCAATTACGCAATTTTTTCCTTTTTTTTTTTTAAATTTTTATCTATGTATAGAAAGAGTAAGATATTAGAGAATAGAAAACATATCTAAAGTGGCAAACTGATTGGCCCAAAAATAGAAGTGGTAAACAGCATGCAGTAACAATACAATAAATAGCCCATCTTATTCACAGCCCGGCCCATGTCATTGACTTGACTTTCAGTGTTGCCATCGCCATTCTTTTTTCCTCCCTCCCTCGTCCCTCTCTCTTTAGCTGAAGCTCTTCGAACTCTTCTGCGGTACTTCTCTGCCTCTGAACTTTGAAGAAGCACGTACAATTACAATTTATAATTCGGGTTAGGGTTAGGGTTAGGATTTGGGCCCTTAGGGTTAGGGTTTATAGTCTTTCAAGCTGGATAGACACAGGGGAGACCGAACCTACGGCAACAACACCATTTACAACCATGAAACTGCCGCCACGGCTACTCACGGCGGAGGCGGTGGCGGATACCGACAAAGAGGGCCTTCTCGCTTCTCCGACGCTCCCATGAGTCACAACCAGCGCCGCCGTAGCCCCGACAACTTCCGCGGTGGTGGAAGCCGCCGTGCTTTCGACAGTCCGCCTCGTCACGGTCCTGGTGGCGGATTCCGGCCTATGGGAGGTCGAGGTGGCGGCGGAGGAGGAGGTGGACGAGGGTTTGAGCATAGTTATGACGCGCCTCTACCTCTGCCACGGCCATCGCTCTCGGGGCAGAAACGAGGGTTTGGGTTTTCCGGTAGAGGATCATCTCCAGGTAGCTTTTATTCGATTTCAATACTGTACATATCGTGTAATTTGAAGTGTTAACTTTTCGATTACTTTGATCAGATGTCAATTCCTTGATAATTTTATTTTAAGCTAGTTTAGAGTAATTAGGAAGATAAAAGAGCAAGACTTGCTGCATTGTTACCTCGAAGTTGTGAACTTCAGAGAAATTGTACTGTTTCTCCTGCTTACAGTTGATAGCTGTTAATATTCCGCGTTCCAAGAAGTTAATAGGTTTACGCTTATGCTGCATTGTAATTCAATCACATGGTTAATGAACTCGTTTTCTTGGTTGAGCTTGAGCACATGCTTCTATATTACTTCTCCGTCTTTTTCTGCTCTAGTCACTCAAGACAAGCTTTTGAATTGTGTTTGGTATAGATTTTTTCATTTGCTTACACGCACATTTGTTTCGTCCTTTGTATCGTGGTATTACTCTTTTTTTCCATCCGTGTTGGCACAATGTGACATGGGTATGGGTATGGGTATGGGATCTGAGCCTGACGTCTCACAATGGAAGTGAACAGTCCATTGGCATGGGCGATCCTGTTTGGGTTAGTCATGCAGTTGCCAGGGCTTTGTTTAGTGTGTTGAAATCACGTCTCTAGGATTTGGTCAGGGTAGTCATGGAGGTCTTTGTTCTCCCTTGCCTACTCATGGAAGCAGAGGCAGTGGGAGGGTGATCAGGGGGTTGAAGGGCATTAGGCACCTATTTGAATTCTCATATATTACCCATTTAAATTTTTTTGGGTTTTTGGGTTTATGTATGGTTTTGGATTGTACACTTCGTAATTTATTAGGTCTGCAGATAAAGTTACTAGCAATGTATGGCTTGCAATGGTTTTTAAATATTTCCTTAAAATTAATCAAAAAAATATTTTATACCTTCACTGTATCCCCTTATCTCTGTGCGATTCTTCTGACCTTTTCCCACTGATTATGTTTACTCCTAGCTGATACTTGCATCCTTGCCCATTTTGATCCTCATACATAAGTTGGGTACCAAATATCATATCTCTATGCATTTTTACTATTTGAAATCTGTTGCTTGAGGTCCCTTGGAACTTGGTAGATGATAGTTGCATGCTTTTTTGCATATTGTCGTGGTCTAGCTAATGCATTTCTTTTCACAGATCATTCAGATGGGGGTAGCTTTGCTAAACTTTTTGTTGGATCTGTACCAAGAACTTGCCTTGAGGAAGATGTAAGTTTTAGTGCTGGCTGTTTAGTTCACTTTTTGCTTTTCCTCGAATTGTAGTACTTCTTCTTCTGTGCCTAAATTGAGGTTTCTTCTATGTACATCTTGTAATTATTCCATGATGTGTCTGTTTATCCAGATACACCTCTTTCTATCCGCTTTGCATGAAGTTGCGAGAGGACATCTTATTGTTCTATCGAATAAATGAAATGTTGTCTTTGTTTTGCGATGGAAGTCCTTTTGTGATACTTATAGCATGAAAATGCAAGTACATTAGCTAAGTTTTAGGGCTTGTGTTTAGAAATTGCTTATCATTCAGTTGAATCTGTTGGCACTTTTCCTCACAAAATGTACATCACTGACCTTTTTCTTCTGCATTGGATGGCATGCAGAATTTTTAATTTACCGCTCATATATTCTTCGCTATCAGTAGGCTATGGCTTGCACTAAGTATTCCTTATTTTGTTTCAGATTCGTCCTGTGTTTGAACAATATGGAGATGTGGTTGAAGTCGCTTTGATTAAGGATAAGAGAACAGGACAACAACAAGGTATTGGGTGCTTTTTATGCTAAAATGACCGTGTTGCATCCCTATATTATTTCAGGTCTTTTGAGAGGCTGATGGGAGCAACTGCGAGCTCATCTTTCATCTCTGTGTTTTCTTGCAACAAGTTACGAGCATTTTGACTCTGGTTGCAATCACTTTCTTTTCTGCCTTATCCATCAAGAAGAATGAACCTTCTGTGAGATTTACGTATAGCGGTTGTAACGTGGAAGACAGCTCCTGCTTTTTAAGTGAGGCTGCAGCTGTCGGGGCTTCCCAGCTGTTCACAGATAATGGGTGTGCCATTCCATCAATGTAGCTCTTTTAGGGTGTTTAATAAGTAAACCATTGTATCAATGAGGAACAGTAGAACAATGCTATTAATTGGATATAAATAAAATTAATTTTATGGGCTAAGTGAATGTCCACTGTGTGGTTTGCAAGTATGGATTCACCGTGGCTTGGATTATTGATGTTGGTTTATCTTTTAATAAGAGAATTGGTCATAGATTTGTATGCCAATCAGGCTTGAATGGTGATGGATGATGGGTTATGAGAATTTTCATTTGGTTATGTGTGGATGGCAGGAATTTTTGGTGAATGGTTCCTAGCTGAGCAGGGGGTTGGATTTTTCTGATCTGATATTTGCAATCTTACAGGGTGGTTGTTTCTTGGGTCTCATGATTCATTTCAATCAGACCTTAGCATTAGAAAGGGAGTTGCGGATTATATGTTTAAGATGCTACTTTTTCCCATTGCTGGCTAATGTGTAGCCTTTCGTGGGGGAGGGAAATTGTGTGCAGCAGTTCCTTTTTTTTGCTATATTACTGAATGTTTCTTAATATTCTCTACTCACATTTCCATGGAGGGCTCTGCAATTGGCTCCATTCCGTTATAGCTATTTATAAGGATTATCAGTTTTCACTTCTCTCATTGTTGAATGAGTGTATGTCTGTTTTCTCTATTAATGATTACTTCTGACTCACCTATGAAAGAAAGGACTGGAGGGATTGAGCAATGTGAGCTGCTATTAGAGTGTATTTGCAGATAGTTTGGCAGTTATTATTATCTGTCATAAGGCTTGTGGAACAGTAATTTGTGTGATGACTGAGAAACTCTTCATCAGACTTCTATTCTTGCAATGCATATTCTCTACATTGATCCCCTCAATACGCTTGGAATATCTCTTTAACTCAGTAATAGATCCCTTTTATAATGATACTGCAGTAGATCCTTGCATTGTGAGTCCTTAGTTTTTAATTTAAATTAATTTGACCCCTCCGATACTTGTTCCTTCTGATTGATTTCTTCACTGAATTTTGCCCCTTTGCAAAAATCATAATAATGGAAAATTAAATTAGTTTTATATGTTTGAATTTTATGGATATTTGCTGTGCACTGATAGAATACCACGGCCAATTCCTTTTTTTTTTTTTTTTTTTTTGGTGGAAATATGATATTCTTGCCCTGTAGTAATGCTGGTGACGTTTTATTAGTTGCATACCATGTTACTTCTGATAATAATTTGTGTGATTTCACCACATGAAGCTGCTGCAGACTGCTCAGATCTGCAGTGTTAAGATGTTTAAAGTGATTATACAAACTTTTGGGGGCTTCTGTATGTTTATTTCATTTTGGATGATTTTTTAGCTGTTTGCAGTAATTGTCTTCATGTGATATTTATGGAAGAAAGTGTGTGTATCCGCTTGACTTATAAGGAAAGAGGTCACTTGGCCGAGGATGTGGGGATGGGTCTGTTTCACGAGAGCATAGCTATAATAAGATTATTCTGTGAATTCTGCTCTTATGGTGATAGTTCTCTTCGACACAGGGGCTTCATAAAGGAAAACATGGTGGTTATCTGATGATACAATCGGATACCAATTTTTAGGCTTGTTGGTATTTGTCACTTTGAGAGAATTGTGTTGAATGTTGTTGCATGGTACCTGAGTTTCCAGGGATATCCTTTTTCTTAGTGCTTGATTTTTGATCTTATTACAAGTTTTTGCATCTATTCTTATCAATGAATGATATGATGTGCTTTTAATTGAAAGGACACAGATGCCATTAATGTGATCTAGTTAGAAGAAAATCGGTTTATATAACTCAATATGCTATCAAAGCATGCTGCAGACAGAGGAAAGGGTTCTCTTTTGAAATTGAAGTATATCAAAAATTAATAATGTCTCCTTTTCAAGTGGGTTTGAGATACATTTCATGTGAGCTGGATGTCTTTCCTTGCTGAGGGATGCGATTTTAAGCACAACTTGGATATTTTTCTTTGCCACTTTACCTTCTTGTGATTTAAAATAATGCATCAAGCAGTGTCTGGTCTGCATGGTTATTTCAGACTGATGTAAATATATAAAATACTATAGCAGCATGCTGAAAACTGTAAATGCTTAAGTTGAGTTGCTGTGCTTTATGACCAGTGTTATCAACTTCCAGAAATGGTTTGACATTTTAGACCTTAGTTTTTGCATTTCCAACTCTAGCATGTTCTTCCAGTACATGCTGCCTGACACAGGTGTAGAGCCCTGAGAGGTGCAACTTTTGTACAGATGTTGATACATATAAATCTCCATGGGAACTGCAGTTATGTCATCCAACAGATAATGATTGTTTATTTAGACTTTTAAGGGTGTCAGATGCACGTGTCTTATTTGCCATGTAGCTTCAACCTGTATTGTGACATTTATGCATGTCTGCAGGCATCGCTAGATGAGAACCTGTGGAGTTGTGATTGTGTTGGTATAGGATCCCTCAGGGCACGGATAATGACCAAAGCTCTTTCCAGTTTTACAATTGATCTTTTTATTTTGTGGTTCTCTTCATATGGAGTTTTTTGTTCTTTGTTCTTTTTACACATTCATTGCTAGAGCTATCTTACTGGATCATTAGTATCCATTTCCTTTGCCTGTTTGAAGAATTTATATTTGCTTGTGAATTCTAACTAATTTGGGCGGAATACAGTGTGGGGTTCATGTGCTATCTGCATATGTGATTAGTAGAAGATATAATGATTTTGCTAATGCAGGTTGTTGTTTTATTAAATATGCAACACCTGAGGATGCTGACAGGGCCATCCAAGCTTTGCACAATCAGTATACCCTTCCTGGGGTGAGTTTCTTTGCTGGCCTTTGATGCTTGATAACCAAAGTTTTAATGCATCTCTTTTTACATGCTTTCCAGGGAGTTGGTCCTATCCAAGTTAGATATGCTGATGGAGAACGAGAACGCCTTGGTAATAGCATGACATGTGCTTTTTTTAATTCTACATATAATGCACATGCACACTGTTCAGTTTGCTTTTCATATGATCTTGAAATGCCAACTTAAACCATGCTTATAGATGCTTAAGCAGCTAAATCTAATTCCTCTTAGTTCTCTCTCTTAAATCAGGTACAAACAAAATATTTAAGATAGCATGTATCAAGTCAATGAATAATCTGTCATTAATGCATGTGAATCTCAGCATGAAGATCTACATATTGTAAGAATTTTTGATCTGATTGGGAGAGGCTATATGAGATTTAAGTCAAATGTTGGGGGACGTGGTAAAACAATGGCAAGAATAATAATGAGTACTTCTTCACTTTTCGAAGTGAAGGAATAGTGCCAATGGGTGCTAGATCTGTGAAATTCTCTGATGAGAATTGAACATTTTAAGGTTTTGATAAGTGCCTATGCTCTTAGTTGTAGATAGAATTAATCCCTGTCAACTTGAAGATGCCATGGTTGCTGGCAATGGTGTACATCATGGATTATTGGCTGTACAATCAATAAGATGAGCAGAATATACTGCTAGATATATGTTCTGTTGATTTTTAGTTTATTTATTTTTAATAAGAATGGTTTATACTGACTATCTTGTGGAAAGGTACTGCCTAGGAAAACAAAGTGCTTGAGGTAGTTTTTTTTATTTTTATTTTCTATAATATATATTTTTAAGTAGTCTAGGCAGCACCATGGGTATGATCATTGTTATGATCCGTACTATTGCTAGAGAAATTAAGCATTTTTTTTGGGGGTTTTATTTTATAATCATTGTTATGAAGCATGGGGGTTTGAAATCTTTTAAGCAATTCCATATAATGTATTCTTATGGCTGAGATCATGTCAATGATGTTTTATGGGCTTATGCTTATACAGTGAAATGTCCATATTTCGAGTGCTTTGCTTTCTCTTTGTGCTTCTGACAGGGTTTCAGTCAATGCCAGGTGCGGTGGAGTTCAAGCTATTTGTTGGCTCCATAAATAAACAGGCTACTGAAAAGGAGGTTGAGCAAGTATGTGCATATATAATAGATGATCTTCTACTTGCAATATCCCCTTTATATAGTTGATTTCGTGACATTAATGTCTTGACCTGTTTTTAAAATAAAAAATAAAGTTTTGCCTCTTCAGCTGTATACTTATATATAATGATCCGCTGTCAGATATTTCTACCATATGGCCGAGTTGAAGATGTTTATTTGATGCGTGATGAATCAAAGCATAGTCGTGGTATGTCCTAAACTGCCTTTTTTGGTGTGAAAAGACCATCTGATAATATGTTATTGCCCATTTTATGAGTATTCTGTATCATCTTGCTACCTCCTTGATGCATGCTCTTTCATTTTTATGCTTTCAGTATAATTACAAGTGAATGGCATTTGATATATTCAATGCAAGGAATTGACCTAGTGGTAAAGCCTAGGTATTAGACTAGCAAAACAGATCGCATGAGGTCCCAACTGAATTTCAACCAATGCTGCTTTTTAGGTCTGTCTGCACAAATTGAACTTAAGTTTGTGCGTTGATCTTGTAGAGGTTCATACATCTAAAGTTAGCTGGTCTAACTACATGAATGCTCTGCTATCAACCCAGTAATGGAGATGTTTGTCATAAAAACAGATGCGTATGGTTTTGTAGAGCCGCAAGTAATCATGATTAGTTACCCAGTCTGTTATTGACAGAATCAGTGCTTCTGTTCTGTTTACTCCTGCCTAATATGAGAAGTACAGTAAATTGTTCTTTTTGTTTTGAAGGTTGTGGATTTGTCAAATATGCGAGCAGAGACATGGCATTGGCTGCAATAAATTCCTTGAATGGTGTCTATACAATGAGAGTAAGTGTGCTTTCTTAGGAGTTCATCATCCTTCCAGTTTGAATATGTGCATAGTAAATGACCGCTGCACTTTGTTCATTATTGTTCTCATATCCTAGGGGTGTGACCAGCCACTAACTGTCCGGTTTGCTGATCCTAAGCGATCTCGGTCTGGAGATAGAGATACAAGGTTTTTACTTTAACAATTTCGCCATCTAATTGTATTGGTTCTCCCCGTTTGTCTTCTGCCCTCCAATGCTGGTTTCACTTTTTATTCTCATCCATTATCCTTTGCTTTTCTTTGCTGGGTAAGGAGGAATATTTTGAAGGGTTAAATTTTCTGCTTTTTCGTGCCAAGGAGGTTTTTAATTATTGATTGTGCTACTCCATCGCCCAAAGTGCAACACTCTGATAATCAGAGAAATAACAAAGCTATGAAAAGAAATGATACTTCAATCTATTTTCAGACAGATCCCTTTTTGTAGCCATAACAACCCCCATCTTATTTGTGGTTGAATTAGCTCTCTTTATAACTTGACTTACGTCTGTTGCTCTTTCTCAGGGGTGGGCCTGCAACTGGAGGTCCAGGCTTCAGCCCTCGGTTTCAGCCACCCGTACCTAGGTAATTTTTCCCCTAACTACCTTCTCCAACTTTTAATATTCTGATGCATTTCTTTTCTTGCTGGGTTGCAACTTGTGACTGGAGCCATCTTTTTATTCTTACTCTAAGCAGACCACCACCTAGTTTTGGTAATCCTATGGGGGAGAGACTGCCACCAAATGCTTGGCAGCCAATGAGTCCACAAGACATGGGATCTTCACCTGATATAGCTGGTCGTGCTTTCGGGAATCAGTTTATGCCAAGACCTGGAGATTTGACGATGCCTCTGAATCCAGTAAGATCTTCTAAATCACATGTCCATTGTTTTCCATGTGATATTTCCTTGAATAAGTGTCTTGCTCAGGCTGTTTAATCACAATGCAAAATAAATTTTGAACTTACCCAAACAAATGCATTCCGGCACTCACACACATCATGGCTCATCTCACTTGATGCAGTTTCCTTAATTTCCCTCTATGAGAACACCTTATTATAGTGCACGTTTCTGAAGATGCTTGACTTCTCATTAGAGGGCAATACTCACTAATCTTTACAACAATTCACACTGATGATACTTTATCATACTTAGCAATCAAAATTGGGGTGCCCAAAGTAACATTTGCTTCAAGAGTATCTTTCTGGAGCTAAATTTCAGTTATTGGCCCTGCTTCCTTCCCCACCATATCTAAACCCCCAGATGGCTCCTCTTTTAAATCTGTTAGGCTCATCCCTTGACTTGTTTTTAACAACTTTTGTTGACCCAGGTTTCTATTTTTAAAGCGAAAAACCATTACACTTTTCAAATAGTTGCCACAGCTCTACACTGGCAGGAATTCTCCTTTAGGTCTTTGCTTATTTACTGATACTGGCCTTATATGGCTGAAAATTGGGGATTTTTAGAAGGCTCTTGCTTAGGTCCCCTATGAAATTGGGTTCCTTCATGGGTATTTTGTCTGATTTCTTATTGTCTGAATCAAATCTTGGTATCAGGTTTTTTTTCATTCCTCGAGTACATGGGTCCAAAATTTGGATATTTGATTGCTCTTCTTCAAGCTGACTTTGTCATGTTGCCTTCACCCCGAGTTGCTTCAATTCATCAAGAGTGGAAACTGTTTCTCCATGTGTGAGTGCCCTTCGTTAATTTTAGGTTTTATGAAATCCTTGACATACTTGAAGCTTCACCATTGTATCAGACATTTTCTTCTCCAAGACTCTTATTCTATTCTTTAGATTTGTCATTCCAACAAGTCCTCTTGGGTTTACAGTAATGTTTTAAAAAATGAAAATAAAAAAATAAAGATGATATAGATGAATCTGAGTTGCTAGTTTGGGTCCTATGTTTAGGGTTTCGAAATAAAGAAGTAGATGGCACCAACAGGTGTGGTTGGTGATGAGTGGGTGAGATTGGTTTGAAAATAAAAAGAAATTGGATTAACGGGAAAGGAAATGGAATAGGTTTGGCTGAAGGGCATTTAGCTGAGTAGAGGGTTTTGTGGATTTTCATTTGTGGGTGGTGGTGGTGGGTATCATGTTTACTGTTTGGGGTTTTGCATTCCTGTATCTGTGGTCATAGATTTCATGGGTTTGCGTTTGTGGTATAGGTGGTGAGTTTTGTTGGGTTTGGATAGTGGGTGCGGGGGTTAGTGTTCTTTTGGGGTGAGTTTTGTAGTGTTTGGTGATGGACTCGTGTGGTTGCACGCTTATCGAGAAGGGGGTTGGTTGGTGCATGGTGGTGGGTTTTGAGGACATGGTGTTGATCTGTACCGGTGAGATGGTTGGGTCTGGGTCGCAGTCAATAAATCAGTTGGAGGTTGCTGGCTAACCATTCTCTCCTCTTCTTTCCTGGTTCAACTACTACTCTCCCTTTCAGTTCCATCTTCGCTCTTTTTAGATCTCCAATGAATGTTCTCTCTCTCTCCCCTCTCATTTTGGGCTGTGACCTCCTTTTCTTTAATATTTTGTAGGTATTTCTTTTTCTTTTCCTGCATAGTAATTACCTTTTTTCTTCCTGGATAATGAAATCCTTGGTGGTGTTGAAATTTGATTAATTGTACCAATTGATAGACACTAGAATTGAAATATTGATTGTTCTAATATAAGAGAAATGATACATGCTCCAGAGCAAATTGCTCTTAAGCGTATGGCTTAAAACTCCTTACACTTTTATTTTATTTATTTTTTTTGTGGTTGTTTCTTAGGGTGGGTTTGGGGGTGGGTGGTGGGTGGGGGTGAGAGAAGGGCTCCCTTCTTCTCACATCTTTGAGCTACAGCATTGTGTATGTTTTGAAAACTTTTTGTATTTGTTCCTTGGAACCGACAGCCATCTTTCTAGTTTGTAAGGTGTTTAGTTTAATTCCAGTATATCAAGTTTTACATTGGGTTCTTGCTTCTCTTTCTACTTCAGAATGCTCCTCCTATTCGTGGTCCTGGTGGCCCAGCAAATGGTCTTCTTCCTGGACCTGCAGTTCCACCCTCTTCTATGCCACAGCAGGTAAATATATCTAGTTGGTCAACAAGGCTAATTACCTGAAGGGTTGTTGGATTTACCAGTGAATTCTGCAGACCTTGTTTTTCTTGCCTTTTCTTTTCTTGTGCTTTTTTCCAGTTCTGGAGAAACGAGTTAATTATTTATATGCACACTCGTGTTGACATTTGCAACTCATATAGCATTGAGAATTACAATTATGTGCCAAATTTGTGAGAAAATCTTAGTGTTGAATAAGTAAAGCAAAGGAATGAGCCATGTAAGAGGTAAAGCACAAATTAAAACAGCATGAAGTTTTCACTTATTTAAGCACACTTCTCCGTGCCTTTATTTCAATTAAAATTCAACAGTGGAAGGAGGAAATGGAGAAAGAAGTTGAATTATCATTGTTAAAATACATGTATAATGTATTGAATTTTACGAAGTAGGACTATTATGTATTGCATACTCATTTCATGGGGGCTGGAATTTGAGAGGATAAGGGATTAATTTGTTATTACTTGTGTTGTGCCCTTCTTTTTTTGTGTGCAGACATTCAACCAGCCTTTTCAACACTATCCATCCTTTGGTCAGCCAGTATCACCAATGCAGAGGCCTCTTCAATCACCTCAGCATATGCCACCTCCCATGACCTTACAGCCTCAAACTTCATTCCCTCGTCCCCATCCTCAAGCTTCTTATGCGATGCCAGGGCAACTAGGTCAGATGCAAAGTCCAGCATTGACAACACCTTTAGGACAAATACCACCAACCCAGCAGCCAGTTGGCATGAGTGGGCAGCTATCTTCTGTTGCTCAACCTTCAGCCCAGCAAAGTGGTCCATCTGCTTTGTCACTGCAAACTGCTGTAAATTCTAATCTACAACCTCAACCTATGTCTGTTGCAACAAATCAACAACAATTAGCTGCACCTGTGCAGCAACAAATGATTCAGCCACTTCAGCAATCACCGTCCCCATTGGCTCAGATGCTGTCGCAACAAACGCAGTCCTTGCAGGCAACTCTTCAGTCATCTCAGCAAGCTTTTTCCCAGTTACAGCAACAGTTGCAGATGATGCAGCCATCCAGTCACAATGTTCCATTGCAACAGAATCCTCAGACCAATTATCAGCAGGTATGACTGAATAAGGTGAATTATGTTTGGCTGTGTATAAGGCAAATGAACTTGAGTAGACATATGGCAGGTTGAACAGACTAAGACTTGCTGTCGTTCTTTTGCTGGTGTCTGAATTTTTACATTATCTATCATAAATTATTTTTGTTTATGATCCCTAATAAAATTTTTATTTAAATAACGTTTAATTAAAATTAATTACTAAGATGCAGTAGTAAAATCGCATGTATAAAACAGGATATACGAGAGTATGATACGCGTGTAAATTGTGCATTGGTAGGCAGTGCTATACTGCACTTGCAAAATGAGATACATATATATCACATTTCAAACCCACGATATAGCAGCAGTATGAAACCTGTGCATTGCGATTGTGATTGTGATCTACATGCAGATAATTTTATTAGATTTCATAGACACGATTCTGCAGTGTATTTTGATAATTAATTTCGTCTAATTTGTATATTGGTAATTTTTTTTCCCAACAGCAATGGTAGACATTTGTTGAACTCATTTATCAATTTACATTTATCTGTCTTATTTTGTAAGCAATGAATCACTGTTTTCATCTTGGATATCATTTTTAGATATGAATGGCATGCAACGATTTTCTCGTTAAGAATATCTTTCATAATAGTGAAGTACATATGGTCTTGCCATGTTCTGATTTATTATGCATATTAGGCGATATTATTAGATTTACAGTTATCTTTTATATGGGGAAAGTAAGGCCTGCAAAGCTTGTATAAATGAGTGGTTCCCTGTATCAATAAACAAACAAGAAAAGTTTACCTCTGAAATTAGTATAAATTAGTGTCAGGTATTGACAGAATGCTATCGGAGGATTTTTCTTATCAGGCCCTCAATTTTTTGAGATTGGAAGGTTCTCTTCGATGAGACTCAACCCTCTTGTACATATATCATCATTGTCTAGATTTTTTACCCAGGTCCATAACAGTTTCATTTTAGTGGTTGATTTTCTAATACAAGTATCTGATTACTTCTTTATTGCCACCATTCAATACAAATTGTCAAATTTTAATAATTTTTTCCCCTCTTTTTTATGGTTATTGCATTAGCAGTCTCAATTGCCAAGCAACATGCCTCAAGCAGTTGCAAGTGCTACTTCTACTGCAGTTGCTGCTGAAGTACTTTCATCTGCATCTGCTGGTCCTATGACACCTGCAGTTCCAGCAGGTGCTCCTGTAAAATGTACTTGGACAGAACATACTTCCCCTGATGGATTCAAGTATTACTATAACAGTGTAACTGGAGAGAGTAGGGTGAGAATCTATCAGACTGTACTAGTCTCTCTTATTAGTTGTTCCTAGTAATCTCATGTATGGATGCTATTCTTGCTTAGTGGTTGGAGCCTGAGGAGCTGACATTATTCAAGCAGCAGCAACAGCAACAGCAGCAGCAGCAGAAACCACCAGCTCAACAGCTTCAATCCCAGTCCCAGCCTCAGTTAATGTCTACTCATCAAGTTCTGCAAGGACAACAACTTCAATTGCATGCTCAAGTTCTGGGGCAGGGCCATCAGCCATTGCAACAGTCTTCATTGACCTCGACGGTAAGTTTCTCATTGAATCATTTCTTGTCTTCTGATATTTGTTCAGATATTCCTGATATTGGAATGTTCAAACGCAGTATCAAGCTTCTGGAGTTGCTAATCACCAAACTATTCAGGTTGCACCTACATTATCTTGAGAATTCTAGTTTGATTTTCAATTCATTATTTGTGAGTTTTGCTTGACTTTAGTCAGGCTACAACACCTTAGACTCCATGACTCTGCAAATTTTGTGTTGAACAGCTCTGGTTGAAGTAATATGTGCACACTAGTGTTCAAATGAATTTACAAGAACTAGACTTAGTGCATTGAGGATGACTGAGATGTCATCACCCCTTTTCCCTTTTTATCTATCCTACTTTTAGTTTCTTGAGCATATTATTGATTACTGTACGGTGCATTGAATTATGTTTCAGATATGTCTGAGAGTAGGATTAGTCCTTTAGATGGACTCGCTTTTGTATGTTAGTATTGCACTGGTTTGATATTATTCAGCTAAAAGATGATGTGCTATGACCAGAAACCTGGTGATGCAATATTTTCCCATTTTGGCTGAACTGGTTCAATACACCTTTCTATCCAGTTTTCATTGCAGCTGTTGGTCCATTTAACTGTCATATACAAACAGCATTTCTATTAGGGTTTCTTTCTGCTTCTCATTGCATATTGTTCTTGTGTACTGGTGATAAATTTCTCAGAGATTTGTTTGGAATATACCCAAATCCCACTCGTGCATAGGCTTCTGCATGTTCATATGCAGAATATTAACTAAGAATGTTCACATCAGACTGGTTAAGAGGAAGATGATGATTTGTGGCCTCTCAAATTGTAGATCCAATTACAATATGTGTTATAGATATTTCAGTTTGCATCATCTGACATTTATTTGCTGAAGTTTTTCAATTGAGACACACACATCTTAGAAGAGGGTTTGAACCATTGCTTCCTTCCTAAACTTTTTTCATTCAGGAACTTGGTTATTCACAGTTCCAGGTACCAGCTAATTCAGTCAGTGATCCGTCGCGATTCCAGCAGGTGTGGAATGCCTACCCTTGGATCTGACCATATTTGTGCTTTGATAGTGATCTTCCTTATTTTTTCCCTAATGAACTCGTTGATGATTCTTATTAAGGACTTGTTATGTCATGGAAGAAAGAGCAAGCATATACATCATCTTTTTATTAATATACCCTTTGCCTCATTTACAATTATTTTAAGCTATTAGTGCCCTAAAATGGCTAAAACTCTAACTGATTGATTGCAGAACAATACTTTAATTCATTCAGGTTTTTCTATGATGGCTGGCAGATATGGATATACAGGAGTTTCATGGCATTGCCATTTAAAAAAAAAAAGGGGATCATAAATAAAAGAATTTAGGGACTCGAGATTGAAAGAGATTTGGTAATGCAGGCTTTTAAAAAAAAAAAAAAAAAAAAAAAAAGAAAGAAAAATGAATGTCATTTTCTCATTTTCTATTGACAGGCAAATTGCATCTGCATCTTATCACCAATTGAATTGCTTAAAAATGTTCATCTTGAGTGTTAGTTTCTATTCATGCTTTTGATGTATTTCATTGAGTGGAGTGTGTGATTATTTTCAGGTGCCAAACTTAAACAGAAAAGCATGAAGTCATTCTGAGAGTAATTTCCGAGGCTTGTAGTAGAGTATAGAGCAGCAGCAGTTACAAATATGATCTGTGATTCAGGGATCTTCAATTGTAGTTTTGGTCTCTTAATGAGGTATTAAAAGAGCATCAAGCAACAGAAGCATGTATCCTAGCATCAACCAGTGCAATAAATACCTTGGCTGTATGTCATGATTCTTAATGTTAGCCCCCAAATTTACGAACTTCTAATTTAAGATCACCATCTGGAAGGTGTTGCCTGGTGTGGTGTTCCTCGTTACTCTTTGAAATTTGTCTTTAGTTTAATCATCCTAATGAGGCAGGTTGTTTTCGGTTTTCACGGTAGTGCAAGTTTGGCTAAGCACAGATCATTTTTCCAAATGCATCCAATTCTCCAATAAATGTGTTTCTTCACATAGGATGTCATCAAAGTAAACTGATGGTTATTCCCAAATCATAATTAGTGGATTATATTGCTCATGGTTACAGCCAAAGGTAAGTCGAAGTGCGACAATTTCTATCAAGTAAACATGGTAGAAGCAAAGCCAAACATGTGCATCGAGCACTATCATTTATTTACTAGTTGACACTTCTGCAGTTCCTCTTATCTCTCCCCTCATTACCGGTTAAAGGATTCAAACTTCCCATTCTTAGCATGGACCCCTTGAAATCTTCAAAGAAAGCAGTTGGATCAGTTGCATATGTTTCTACAACATGTCTTGTGCTATCCTCTGTCAGGAGAACCTGATCAGAGGAAAGCAATCCCTCGCCAGAAACAATGTTCACGTAGTACTGGTTATCAAATGTTGCTGGCGTCACCAGGTCAAGCTCTGCCAGCGTTGTGTTGTCATTAGGGTTTGAGCAAAGTTGTTGCAACGACTGAAGGAAGTCTAAGTTAACCTCCGCCCTTCCACACTGGAGCCACCACTAAGTCGAGATCTAAAGGTTGCACACCGGGCTTTTCCCATGTGTGAGCACCTGGAAAATTTGCAACTATAGTCAGGCCAAGAAGTTGGCATTTTGTTGCACAAACATATTTGTTAGTTCAACCATATAGGTGAACTTAGAAACCGAGTTACCTGACAAAGCGACCATATCATTCACGGTGAGGCCAACATTTTGAAACTTGGCGACTAACGTAGCAATGGTAGAATTAGGTGCTGGAATGTCGTTACTTGCTAGATCTTTGCTCGCACCAATGCTGTCTCTTCTTCCCATTTGAACCTCCCAAGTTGGACCACCTGACTGCAAATGAATTAAAAGGGTAAATTTTACAGTTAAGCTTATCATTATCACAACGTGAGTAGGGCGAAAAATAGTCTTTGTAGTGTTAATATGTCATATGTACGTGGACTTGGGTCATATTTGAACAGAAAACTATAATCTTGTTCTAGGCGTGAATTAGAATCCAGTATTATTATATCATTACATCTTGTAATATTCACGAATCCTAAAACGGATGGCCAAGCACGATTGTAACTTGGTACCTGGAAATGACCAAGACTATTAGTGTCAAAAACTTATGCTTGGGGCAATTTTAGGAGATACCAGGACGACGGAGTCTCTAGCTGCAGCTGCAAGAATATCCGCACAGGAGACGGTTTCAGGACATATGGTTTCGAGATCAGATTTAATGGCATCGATCACCTCAAATCCTCTAAGAGAATTTAAGTTTGGTGCTGCTGTCTTTTCTCCAACGAAATTGTCCGTATCATCCAGCAGTACTGATGCATCGCATCCCTAAAACCACCAAAACGTCAGTAATTTAACATGAAAGCTATAAAACCGAGGCGTGACAGAGAGATGTAACGGATGTTACTGTAATGGATCACTTATAACCGCATCGCATTTAATTGTCAGGATATTAATGTCGACGGTGAAGAAAGCAAAATCCACAATTGTTTTGTTTTTCATTCCAAAATATAAGTTCATAAGTTGGAAACTTGAATTAAGTCAATAGCTCAAGCAAACTTCGACAGATTAAAAAAAAAAAAAAAGTCTAATAATGCGTTTAGCGCTTGTTAGTCTCCAACAATACATAGAGCTTCTGGGACCGACTAGCTCCAGATTAGTTCACTTTAAGGTGTTTCTCCCATTTCTTATCGTATCATTTTAATTTTATCAGTCACACCTAAAATCCGGTTTATGAGTGTATATATGTGTGAGCATATAATAAACTAAAATGTTACTGCATTTTCCACGGAGCGTATTAAAACCCCTCAAATACTGCTAATAAATATCGGGGTCAGCGACCAGGTGATAGGCACAAATAGATACTCGAAAGGAGCATTAATGGCTGCAATAGAAGTGGAGTTTAGGAGAAGTATTTGCACATTTATGAAGGTTAGGGCAGCGTAAGGCTTTATGTATAAGGAGTGACGAGTGAGTGCAGTTATTCCAGGAAACAAAGGTCTTGTTTACTTGCACAAGTTGACGGTGCAAAGATAATGGAGGCATTAAGAAAGAGAAATGACTTGCATTTACAAAGCAGTCATGGAAGTGAAGACGAAGCAAAGAAGCCGCCATTCGAGGGTCCCCAGTTACAGCCTGCTTGACCCAGGAAAATATAATCGCTTCTGCCTCAGGACAGCTGAATAGATACGCATCACTACTCAATGTAACCCCATTGTCATCCACGCAAGTTTCCTTAGACTTGCTTGGTACACCAGCAATTTCTGAAAAACCAACATTAATCTCTAGCACTAGTACTATAACTACTACGATGGACAAAGATAAGTGAAACCCCATGGTGTTCTCTGATCCTATTGAGGTTTTGATCTCACCGAGGAAGACCACACAAATAAATAGAGCATGTGCAAGCGCATAGGTTTAAAGAGTCCAAGTAATAGTACAAAGAGCAGTTGACTTGCAGAGTACAGCTCAACTGAATATGTAGAACAAGTCAGCTTCACTCTTACGTCCAAATGATGGAGAATAACCTAATACCACGTGCTGCTTCGTTTACATTCTAACTGCTTTCAAATATTTGAAAAAGCTTATGCTCCATACACGAAACGAGAAAGTAGAACATTCCTTTACGAAGTTAAACTCAAAATTTTTAATTTTGTTTCCTTGGCTAATAAACTTGAAACATGATGATAAAACTACATACAGATTATATTATTTCTTTTTAAGTGCTTAGCTATACATATAAATGTATATATACATGTGTGTGTGTGTGTGTGTTTGTCCACGGTGCATGCAAAACAAATGCATTGGATGCCGCTGGCTCTTGGGTTAATTTTTAACCTTTATGTGTCATCAAATTGATTCACTTAATATAAGTTTGTCTAGTACTAATCTTCTATGCACCGAAATACATCTGTTCTCCAATCAAGGACAATTAGACAATTTGTCTTGAGAAGTCATTCGTGTACTAACTAAATCCACACTAATACAAAATCAATTCTAACAGCAAACACATAGGCAGTAATGGCCTTAAAATTGGATACAAGTGGATAAAGTTTAAGGGGGTGATACATTAAAGGACGAAATGCCATTGGTACAGATCAGATCTTCCAAAATCATGACGATGTATGTCCAGATATGCTAATGAAACCAATTCAGCAAAATCAAACGAATTACGAAGCATATTGTGAATGGTGCCATTTCCTTTAACCTTAGTTGCCACTGACACTTCTATACACAACCAAGGAATGGGAAGCAGCAGAAGGCCAACCCACTGAGTATTCAATATCCTGCCAAGGCACAAAATGTCATTGAGACTGAAATCAAAAGGAAATCTTTCTAAGCAACATGAAAACACTCAAGTTTTTAAGTCAGAGAGAGAGAGAGAGAGAGAGAGAGAGAGAGAGTGCGCTCAAAAACCTAACATATAGAGGGATTTCCAATTGAGTTCTAATCCTTTTACTTCATTATTTATTTATCTTGGGCCAAACCAATCCTTCTTATGTTCTCAATCAAGTTCCACAGCTCTAGAAAAGGTGAAATCAAGAGTTCCTTGAACCTTATTGTCTCCATTGATTGTTGCTAATTTTTCTTTTATATTTTTTGGACACACTGCATTGAAATTAGAATCTACAGATTTACACCTAACCATGCCCCATCCTATGCTATTAACATGATAAAAAACACCTACTTCAAAGGATCAAGGTCAAAGTGGGTTTGCACAGTGAATTTTTGTTGTGATTTGATTGCATCACTGAATTCACAAGGGTAGGAAGAGTTGAATTTTTTAAAAAGCCAATCCCTTTGATGTGGATGCAATATGTAAAAGTAAAATACATAAAAGCTACCAGGCAACAATTAATGGAATTAACAGAGTTGATGAAAGTACATGATTTCATGTTCTTATAAAGGTTTAGTATTTTGACTACAAAAATTAGGAGTGTCTAACACTCATAAAAAACCTCAAGAAGTTTAGGGGTTTTAGGACACTTTCCTATGGAAAACTTTGAACCTAAATGGTATAGAATATTTAATACCAATGCTACCAAATGGCACCTTGTGACATAAATGAAATCCTTCCAATTGAAACTTCAGTAAGTCCACTTCATGCAAAGGTGGAAATTCTTAAACAATGGGTCATTCAACACATTTAACAATCATCAAAATTTTGCCACACATTATGCTAAATCTAAAAACGAAAGAATAACTTTGTTCATTGACATATCCATATAGAGTTTTGGGCAACCACATCATAATAACTTGGTATCCAAAAAATGATGATTAATGATCCAAACTCTGTTTCCTAGGAGCATGGACTCCAAAAATGCGCTTGCACACGTGTTTGATGCCTTCTCAGATTCCTGTCACTTTTGCTTATTTACCTGGATAAAAGCAACTGCTCTTTACGAGTCTTCACTGGTGGAGGTAGCTTGGCGAAGTCTACGCTGATGAACATCCCAATTGTACACACGAGCAATGGTAACCTACCACCAAAAATGACATTAATGAAGAATCGCTGCATGGGATATAGAAATAAATGAGTTGCTCATTTCCATAATCATCAAAAATGTTGGAATTTTTATTGGGCATCATCATAATTCATAGACAATGCGTAACAGCATGCTGAAGTTTTACAAAACTTTGGTGATAGAAAAGCAGTACTTCACCAACTAGGACACATGTACAAGCTTAGATCCCTTACCTGGGTGATTGTTACTTGATCTCGTAAAAACTGAAGATCAGCTATGAGAACTTCTAAGCTTGCTTTAGCATTCTCTAAATTTTTATGGAGAGAGTGGTGGCCTGCATGGTGAACATCATAATGTAAGACATTCTGGTGCATCTTTAATGGATAAACTGGACACAAGGAATATCTATGAATTAGCTAATGCACCTCTTCACATGAATACTCCAACATAACATTTGCCCCCAACCACAGACACACAGAGTCAGTATTCTCAACACAAGCCCGCGAGTATATGCCTTCTGAAACTTCAAAATCAGCAATAAGTGCCTGCATAGGAAAGCAGCATAAATATCAATAACTAGAGCTTAGTAAAAAATATCATGGCCTACTTCTCTAGAAAATATAAAGAAAAAAAAGTCAATAATGGACTTATGCGGGCTGATAGATTATCATACGTGTGATCTATGAGGAAAATTTATCAAGCTAGAATAGGCCACTGCACACCCCATAAAAAAAAATGAAATTCTCAACCAATACAAGTCATATATATATGTTTACCTAGGTGAAAAAGTGCGAAATTCTACAAAAGCATTAACCAGAAATGCTGACTCATAAATCTCACAAATAAAATTAGTAGCTGGTTAAGAACATTACAAACGGGCTGTCTTTACTTAAACCGCGAAACATTAATTCTTCTGGCTATTAGGTGATCTTTGATGGAGATCGCTTGAAGCAGTTGTCCAATTGCGAATGCATCAGACTACTAGTTGCTCATCGATGATGGACAACAGCTAGCTGAAGCTATCATGTGAAAATTATGCATTGCTCACCTTACAAGGAGCTTTATTAGATATTAAATAAAGATGAGGTGATAATAGTGTTAGTGTAGCTATTATTACTATTAGTATAGGTTAAAGGAGTCTACAATGCCATGTGAATTAAAAACTAGTAGTACAAATATGGAAGTAGCAGCAGGAAACAGTCATTTTTTATTTTTCTCTAGTAGAGTTTGTAAGGAGCTTCAAGCTCTATTGTTTTGAACCATTTTGCTCAGTGTTGGAGTGTCATTAGCCTTAATGCTTGCAAAATTTTACTCAAACAAACTAGCCATAGTATTGATGAACAGCAAAATGAAATTAAAGTGTAAGCAAATTAGAAACATGAGATAGAGATATAAGGTGGGGTTAGGCCAAATATACTAAGTAGCAATGATATAGTTTCACAAATAAGCATGGGTGACTACAGAAATAAGTACAACAGAAGAAACAAACAATGATATGCAAGGATTGGCAATCACTGTGATGACTCTTTCCCCCCCACACCACCCTCCCCCCCCCCCCCCCCCCCACTATGATGAGACACACAGGACGAACACAACAATTAATCTGTATCCGCTAAGTAGCATTTAAGAGAAAAGGAGCTCAATTCATAGAATGCAGAAATTGGACATCGTATAGGACTTTAAGGTTAACCACAAAGTATTTAGTCAGCATGCTTTATTGTGCTTCTAAATGAAATAATTGGCTGAGAAAATTGTCATAAGAAATATAAACATAAGAGAGCAACACTTCGCATGGAAAAAGCTACATTATTCAAGAAAAATACATGGCAAGCTGCATCAGACGACAACATAACCATATTAGTCATCAATTGCATATGAAAACGAACCTCACCAGTACCCTTCTTTGCCTGCAATGTGGCTACAATGTCCAAGCATTTCTCTATGTCAGGAATTTTAGCCTGAAACCCAAATAAGGAAAAGAAGAAACTTTTGCTGATGCAACTGAGAATGAGAAACAACGGACATTTAAAAAAATCTAGGCATTAAGAATCAAGTTATGTGCTCCCGACTGGTGAAGAGTGAAATTAAGCCTCTTTAAACCAAAACTAAGATATCTTGGCTTTTCAAGTGGTGCAAGCACCAAATCTCTCGAAAAGAACACTGATTACAATTGTTGCAAAACCAAAGGAAAGGATAAAAAGTTCAAATTTTGACATTTATATCATACAAAAACTCCAATTTGCAAACAAAAGAAAAAGGGGGTCAACACCATCCTATCATAAAAATTTACAAAATTAATACATCAAATCACATCAAGTCAAGCCCTGTAAGCAAAAGAAACAGGAAATCATAAACTTCAGCCACCTAGCTAAAAGCCATGGATATCCCATGGGAAAGTATTTCATCACATATCAACAGCTATGGAGAGTGAACTATTTTATCATTTAAATGAATAAAAAATTCTGAAAGCTTAATAACTCAATGGGCGCAATGACAAGATCAACAGAATCATACCGTAGTTCAAAATCATACCTCATTCTAACAATTCACGGAGTCAAAAGGATCAAATCACATCATTTTCAGCTCCTCACACTATAAAAGAACTACTTTAACATGAACCCATCAAATTCCAAGCCCTAAAAGCTACATCATTAAAAAAAAAAAATTATTCTTTTACCGTATTCTGGTAGCTTTTAGCATCAATCCAAGCCCTAGCAATGTAAAAATTACAACTTTGACTTTAAAAAAACAATAAAGCCACAAATTTTCATAGCCTAAAAGCGTCAATTTTTTTTTCTTTCCAGAATATTAGTGATCTTACCAAAACTTGTCATCCTACTATACGTTTAAACCGATACAAAGAAAAGTAAGAATACCTGAAGATCTCTTTGTTGAGCGAGGAGTTTCATTTCCACTAACTTGTATTGCTGGAGTCTGCGATTTTTTTTTTAATCATTCGATTTCAAATCTGATGAACTCGCGAATGAAATTAAACGATAGACACGAGAAGAAAGAGAGGGAAAGTGAACAAACCGTTCTTGAGAAAAGCGAGAGCGGAGTTGACATCGAAACCAGATTGAGTGAGATAAGTCTGGACATCTTCTACGAATTGAGCTCCTGGAATTCCTCTTCTCTCCGTCGCCATTGCTACTTCTCCAGAACTTGATGATGGCGATGATGTTGCCATTGCGGTTGCTAGAGAGAGTGACAGAGAAGTTAAAAAGAGTTTTGTTTGGTTCGATTCTTCTGAGAGAGAAAAGAAGACTTGGTGAAGTTTCGACCCATGAACCGGTGACTTTTTGGATGGGCTTACCACATTGAGCGTGCATCGCAGGCCATACAAACCGCCTTGATGACAACGGGAAGGAGTTTTAAGATAATCTCAGTTTTAGAACTCAAGCTCCTTTATTAAATAGATAGAATTGTGGGGGAAAATCTGGTTCCATTATTAATTTTGATAGAATCGGTCTCGGTATGGTCTAATGATTTGCATACATATTCAACCATGATCTAATCATTAAAGTAGTTAATATTTCAATTACTATATTTATTTTAATGATTAGATGGTTGACGAACAATTCCGTTGACGGGACCATAGAAAATCTTGAATTGTAAATGCTGTAATTTTTTTCTTTATGAGGAAAAAAAAAACTTGTTTCTTTAGGAGATTGATATGAATGTAGTGATCTTGTCTCTTAAAAGACGAGATCATTACATTCATAATAACCTCATCTCTTCAAGAGATAAATCTATCTGCTAATAAACTTTTTTTGAAAAGATAAGATTGACAAGACATATTCTCCATATAGACTTCTTCTTTCCCATTTTGACATTTCAAAATTATTCCTTCGAAACCTTAACCCTAATTTCCTTGCATCAAGTTGTCGAATCTCCAATTACACTTGTAATTGTGAGATTTTTCCTCTAAATCCAAAGTGGGACATCCACCAATTTGCAATTTTCAACCTTTTTCAAGCTCGATTTGTGCAATTTCTACTTGAACTTGTGCTAAGTCAAGTAAGATGTTCCTCTTTTTTTACTTGCAATTTTTCTTGAGTTCGGCATGTGGTTGTGTGTTGTTTGTTGATCTTTGCTATTATTTTAGGCTAAATGTTAACGAAAACACAAATTTCAACCCAAACTCTTTAAATTTATCTTGGTAAAAATAACTATTATTATACTTTTTTTTTTCATAGTCGCATATAGATTAGATTACATTCCACATTGTCAAGTATAATAACACACTCGCTAACAAGATAAATTGTATTAGTGGATGAGAAAAAGTAATTACAGTATTATTAGTCGTAAAGAACCAATAAGGATATAAAATAATGATGAATGATCATCTAATATCTGCCAATGTTGTTGAAACTAAATCGCATAAGCTAGTTTGACCCAATTCAATTAGAATTGACATTAGAAGAGGGCCGTTTCTTGCTAGCGTCCCATTTTTTGATTGAACCGGTCTAGCCGGTTCAATTGTGACTTGGTTGTCTTAGTTGGGTCATTTAAAAAAAAAAAAGTAAAAATGCTAAAAGTATAAACTCAAAAGCCAAATCTACTGAACCCTAAACTCACCATCTCCCCCCTCTTATGAAAATGAAAAATTTGGACTATCATAACTAGGGCTGTAAGTGAGTCGAGATAGTCACGAGTTACTTGAATTCGATTCACTTATAATCGAGGGGAGCTCTAGTTCGAGCTTTAAAATACTTGGCTCGAAGAGCTTGCAAGCTTAATCGAGCTTATTTGAGTATTAAATCGAGTCAAGTTAAGTTTGAGTTTATCTTGTGTTAAATACTCTTTATAATTAAATCAATACTTAAAAGAATAATCAAGCTTAATCAAGTCAAGTTCGAGTTTATCGTGTATTATATACTCTTTATAATTAAATGAATATTTAAAAGAATAATCGAGCTTAATTGAGTTAAGTTCGAGTTTATCAAGTATTAAATCGAGTCGAGTTCAAACTTAAAAATCAAAGCTCGATCGAGTTCAAGTTTTAGTTCGAGCTTTGAGTTTTTTATTCGAGTCGAGTTCAAGCTTAGTACGTTATCAACTCATTTACAGCTCTAGTTACCATAGTACTACCTTGATAGTGCCATCACCCTCATATTCCCTAAACCTAGACCCATTAACCCCAACCCTCTTACCTAAACACATGGTCCCAAACCCTTGTACCTTCTAGCTACATAAACTATAGCCTCGATTTGGTTCTCATTCGTGAGGCTGACGACATAGTCAATTGATGGTCGACTGACCCTTTTCCCGATTAAAATCCGGCACGTCCTCGTACCCAGTCTGTTGTTGTTGTTTATCGATGCATGATTGGGCAGTTTAGTTTTATTGTCTTGAGCATTTTGGTGATGATTTGAGCCCATTATCTACTATATAATTGATATGTCCTGGATACGATAATTCATATGTTTGGTAACGGATATTTTGCATCGTTGGAATGCACTTTCCTTTTCATGAAGTGCGATACTCGTTGGAATGTTTGGACGACTAACTATTATAATGAATATGGTTGATATTATAATTTGTAAAGCCAAACCCAGCTATTACGTAAACAGGCCTGATAACACTCGGCCCATTAATATGATAAAGCCCAGCTCTCCAACTTAGTTAACTCTACTTTCTTATTCTGTATCACTTATGCCTCTCACTTTGTTAGGTATCGAACCCTAATTCGCTCTTTCTCTTCTAACGCTAATCTCTTCTCTTTCTAGTGGTATATGTTACTTTTGCAGGTTGGTAGCTTTCGAGTAGTTCCAGTACTTCTTAGTCAAAAGACTATTTCTTGCTGTAAAGGGCCAAGAATGGTTTTTCATTTTTGCTTTCATTTATTTATATTGATGATGTTTTACAATCCTATTCTGTTACAACAGTTTTATGTGTATCTACTTTAACTATTTTTTGAACTACCTACTGTTATGCTACTATAAAATCCGTGTATTTATCTGGAAAGTATCCTTGTCTTCTGTTACGTATTTGCTTAGTTGTAACATTTTTCGCCATGTCTTCAAAAACAACCTTGTCCTCAAGTTTGTAATGAGGATAAAGGTTTTGAAACTTGTCATAGTCTTCCAAAGTGGTATCCTCAGGTAATAACGCTAACCACTGAATCAAAACTTGTCGAACAGAGTGACCATGTCTTGTAACAACCCTAGATCCCAAAATAGACAATGGTTATAATAAAGGATGGTTACCTACGGCTTGATATGGTAAATCCAAAGTAGTTATAGAGACACCTAAGCTAATTTCAAAGTTGAAACATGAAAGACATTGTGAATTTTAGCTGTAGATGGTAACTCCAATTCATAAGCTACTTCCCCAATTCGTTGTTTGATACGGTAAGGTCCATAATACTTCTTACTCAATTCATGATAACCCTGAGAAATTGATGTCTGTTTGTAGGGTTGTTCACACAAAGACTAAATCACCCTCTTTGAATGTAATATTCGTTCTATGCATGTCAGCTACTACTTTCACACAATTTTGTGCTTCCAATAATCTGGACTACAGTGCTTTCAAAAGCTCATTCCTATTACATAAGTCAGTGTCCAGTACCTTTAATTTATAGTCACCTTGAAAATAGTCTGGTAAATTCGAAGGTGCTCTGCTATAAACAACATGAAAAGGTGGTGGGTGTCGAATCCAACAAATTTATATATACCTACTCTAAAGATTTGCAAATAGCACTGAGCAGGATCGTATCTACAGAGATTGATGAAAATCTATTTCTATTTAGAAGATGAGAATAAGACAACAAGAAGGGAGGTTTTATAAATCAAAGAAAATAAGAAAATCAATTATATCTAAAGCAAGCAAACAAAGTTTCAAGGATCGATTCAATATGAAAGAGTTCCTAGCTAAAGGAATTATCACAACTCAGTTCATGGAATTGATCATTGATGCATAGATTTTTGTTCTTTATGTTGGATAAATTGATTATGGATGTTAACAACTCTAATAACCCATCTCTCCTTACTTTGTCGATAACCAAAATGAGCTCTTCGATTATTTCTCTTTCTAACTAAACAACCCTAAACAAGCTTTTAGGGTTTAATTTATTAAAAGCATTATGAACGAGAGAGATAATCAATTCTAGTCAACAAATCAAATGCTTGACCTATATAGACTAGATCATACCTCTTCGTAACACAATCAATCATATATTTCATAATCGGTCATGTTGTCATGTCACAAATATTAGAATGATCAAACAATTACGGATTTGATATTCTAATTGACAGAATGCTATCTTGCTAATCGAATAAACGGATCCAAATTTGTATCAATCAAGCATAATAACAAAATCAAGATTAACAAAAGATATATAAATACCCAATTAAAAAGAACAAAACAATTAAATTAGTTAGATCTCACAATTATGAAAAACTAAATCTGCAACGAACCCTTGTCTAGAATTAGGATGCTTAGCCCACTAATACAAATTCTCTCTATATTTTAGGGTTTTCTTTTGTCTTGGAATGATATAAAATAGTTTTGCTTGACACATCTAATAGAAAGAACTTTAGAATTTCGAAAGACAACACACATATGCCGTCGGTTACCCAATGTACGCTGATAGCGTAGCCCACCAGTGTTGAATTTTTACGAAGGAACACTGGCAGCGTTGATACAACAAAGAAGCGGTATTAAGGTAGCTTTAATAATTTTGATACTGTGTGTGGTCCACAACGCTGATACGCTAGAGGTGTAGGTTCTCTAGATGCCGGTGTTAATATTTTCGGTTCTGTTCATGCTTTACACCGCCTATACGTCGGCGGTTTTGATATTCCAGGAGGTGGCATTGAGTCAAATTGCAGAAGCCGATGTATACTGTCTTGTACTGTAGCAGTGTTGATGCCAGCCTTTAAAATTCGCATTCTATGAAGAAGGAATGCCGGCCATACACCGGTGGCATAGAATCAAATTTTTGTCGGCGTATGTTCTCTGTAATGAAGGTTGATGAACTTTGCTTATCAAGTGTTGAAATTGTTTTGCCAGCGTTGTTTACTCTGATGCATGATAATTGATGTATTACTTCATGTTTTAGTTGGCCTTGATCTTTCCTTGTTTCAGTTAGCATGAAACATGTCCAAACTTGTTCTATTAGTATCCAAGACCTGAAATATAACATTTAGCACAATTAAGTACCAATTCCTATTGCTTTCTACAAAATCTATAACAATTTAGCATGCTTTGATCCATGGAAATTGAGTATAATTTGTCTTAACAAAAATCCTCCACACTTGAACCATTGCTTGTCCTCAAGCAAAGCAATAAAACCACAATGGAAATCTGTCATAGAGAGTGTTAACTTTCACTTTTTCAATTTCAAGTATCTTCCTTTTGATTATGACTTGCAATTCTAGTGCCTACTACTCTAACTAAACTGGTTACATGCAATTAGATTACCAAAATCAAAATTCAATAACTAACTGAACCAAACAAACTTTAATCCAAATGTTAAGCAAAAGAATCTTCTTTTCAAAAGTAAACACTCAGTCCTATGAGGAAAAACACTTATTTAGACTTCAATGGACATTTATCATGCATATACTCCTAACAACACAAAGTAAAACATGTGGCATCAACTTTTTCCTAGAATTTGTCCTTTTTATTACAAGTCTTATTTCATTTGGTATTTTTGCATTCCTTTTCTTTTGATTTTTCACACAAGCATTTATTCTCTTTTTGGGAGGTTTTTGCCTCCATCTTTTTCTTCTTTTTCTTTTTATAGAGTTCAAATATTGAACTTTTGTTTTTCCTCCCTTATCATTATAGTAAGTTCATTGAGTTGGCTCATCACCCAAGTGACCAGGTTTAAAAGGACCCTTAAGAACTCTTCCTCACTTTAACATTTAAGTTTGGATACTCATAAATCAATTACTTAAGTTAGTGGAGAATAAACTATGCTTGTTTCTTTCTTTTGGATGTAATACAAATTCAAGACTTTTTTTTTTATTGAGGATCACTAAGTAAAAAGTTTCATTTACCTCTTTCACTAATCGTTGAAAAATTCTTTGAAAAGAACTCAAAAGGAGTATACATATGCTAACTTTTTTTTGCAAGTAAACCTGTTTATTTTTCATAGAAGGACTTGACCTATTCTCTTCCAATTCTAAAGTTAAATACAAGGTAAGTTCGTTTCTTAAAGATTTTACTATTGAATTTTAACCAAGTATCCTAATCACAATTGTAAGCCCCTAGATTTTTCGATAATATTAGCAAACCTTAAGAATCGGAAGTCAAAACGAAATCCTAAAGTTAACCTAGTCACATGATTAGTCTAGTGAATCTAGATCCGGCAATCCCGTGTTCTTAAACCCTAGAAAATGAAATTGAGATAATTGTGGATTATGGTTCATAATAATAGAGGAAAGCTTCAAAATATCAGATTCGTAATTTTCTAGTGTCCTTCGGATCCGATCAGATCAGTTTTCGAAAACCGTGCCCCGGTGCACCGGATAGGGAAAATATTTCGACAACACCAATAGATTCATAAATATAAGGTTTTCAAAAATACCAGTTTTCAAATTTTTCGGTAATTAAAAATATTAGATATAGATCGTTTACGCATATTTTCTTTACTATTGGTATTTTAATTGTCTAGTCTACTATTCATAGTACTTTTCTATTATTCATTACTATTCACTTATCTCTACTTTTTCTTACACTCTATTCTTATATTCTACCATACCTATACCTTATAATTTACCTTTCCCATACAACTTTAATCACATCATACTTTACATATTACTTCTTTTTATTACAAAACAAACAAAATAAATCAATTCTCCCCCCTACAACTGATATGAATGGGAGGTGTATATAATTTCAGATAATACCAGCAAGTGTACTGGGTCTTGATGAAGTAATATAGAAGTGAGTTGAGTATTGTTCCCACAAGGACTAAATTAACTACTAGATTGGTATTAGCTTATACTAATATTTAGACAATCAAAGTGTATCAATTAACTAACTAAATTATATCTACTATGAATGCAATGAGATTGTGAGAAGTTGTATAAGATGAATGTGGGAAGGAACAGAATCCATCCTAATCTTTACTAATCATGCTGAATTTATATTATATGAACAATTAGGATTATGATATTTGTAAGAAATTGTAAAGACCTAAAACTATCAAGTTTTAGTGAACCATAAAATAATCTATTAGCTTCCGCTATACAAATTATCAATGGAATCTAATTTACAATTATAAATCTTCCAATTCTATAATTGTCTAATATCCTAGATTAACTTCTCCTAATTCCTTAGTGAGAAATTAAAATAAAATATTGCATGAAGTACATGGAACAATTTCTAAATTAATATTAAACTTAATTGTTTCCACAATTGTTGTTTAATTTCAATTCATGAATTCCTATGAATCCTAATTCTTTTTCAAATCATCAGAATTCTTATCAATTTAATTTCAATAAAAAATAAAATAGATAATTAGGATTCAATACAAATATTTCATAATTCTAACAATCCTATAATATAAATTCAATAATCATTTTAAAAAAATTAGGATTTCATCACTTCCCACAAAGAAATGTTTAGCTACTCATGGATGATGATTCAACAATCAAATAAGAATATGTAATTAATAACATTATGAACAAAAATTTCAGATAAATGAATTGCATAAGAAAGAGAATAGATATCACCAATTCAAGTATCACAATCTTCAATTACAATCCTGGAAAGCTCAAATTCTCTCACAAATCTCTATGAAAATGCTAAGACTATTTTGTATACTGAGGTATTCTACTTTGCTTTTGCGTGTTGATGATTGTTGGAGGGGAGAACCCTATTTATAGGAAAAATTTTGTGCAAAGCATTAAATGAAAATTGCAGTTTCATAACATACGCCGACAGTTACAGATCCTACGTCGACGGCTTAAAAACGGCGTAAATCTATTTTCTTCTTTGCGCAGGCAGCTTTCAACTTTAGTTACAAGTGTAGGCCGCTTCTACGCCGGCGGCTTAGATATGATCTAGCCGGCGTATATGAAGAAATGAACGGTTGGGCAATTTATAACAAAAGCTGTCTCAAAGCCGGCGGCTTTGATACCGGCTTAGACACTCCAACATATTTGATTTCTTCAATTGCCTCAAAGTATGTGTTGTTTACTTGACGCTTTTGATCCTTGATCTACACTGCCTCAACGCCGGCGGCTTAGTGGCCGGCGTAGGTTGTAACTCCTTTTGTGCCGGTGACTTTTCAACTCTGAGCTGCCGGCTTTTCGTGTAAGCTCTTCTTTGTAAGCCCCGGAAAATTTCAGTAAATAATTTCAAGATGAACTTCGAAATAAAAATCACTCCAAATTAAAATCGGACTTTGAGTAGTCCTAAATCACGAACGAATTCAAAAACTTCTTAATCTTGAGAAAATGAATATATTTAAACATAAAATAAGAACTCATCATACTTCAATTCCAAAATCACTACGTACGACAAACTCCATACGTAACTCTGATTTATAAAATCGGGTAATATGGATCCCAAAAACAAATTATTAAAAAAGTAAATAACGATTAACTTTCGAAATGAAACCCAATTCAAAAATTCCGAAAACGTTAAAAGATATTAAATACTTACAAAAATGAAATGTAAAATAAATTTCTCAAAGTAAATACGTTGTATAAACATAAAATATCAGTTTCCAAATTGGCAAAGACCTAAACCGGAAAATCACCTGGAAACCCTAAGTGGTATACAATAGTTTAAGTCCACAATCTAGCGCCCCTAACCCTAGAGGCCGAAATGTAGTTTAAATATGTAGAATAGCTCATAGTAATATAAGTTTGTTTAAAAATATCAGATTGGTAAATTTTTGACCTATTTCGAACCCGTTCGGATACAGACTTCGAAAAGCATGTCCCGGGGCTCGAGATATCAAAAATATACCAATAGTACCGTTAGACTCGTAATTTCATAAGATTTCCAAATATATCAGTTATATAATTTTTCGGGTTATAAAAGTTACAGTTATAACCTTTTTATCGTATTTTCATTACTATCGGTAATTGATTAGTCTTTTGCACTATTCATTTTTATTTCATTACACAATTTTATTATTCTTATAAAGTCTTATATTTTTAGATAAATATTTTATATATTATAGAAATTTTTTTTCTAAAATTTAGTTAGTTCGGGCTTTTACGGGATCGGATTCTGTTTAAGACCCGATACTAAAAATAAAATAAATTAATTTAATAATTTAAAAATATTTGAAAAATATTTTCATAAAATAATTTTTTATAATTTTTGGGTTATAAAAATATCATTTATAGCCCCTATTCGCGTATTTTGATCATACCGGTAATATATTTATTAAAAAACTAAAATAATTCAAATAATTATTTAATTTTAATTATGAAAAATCTGCTACAAATATTTGGAATAAATTTTCTAATTTTATTTTATTTTATTAAGAAAGTACTTTTACAACCCATACCTTCAAGTACACCTTACACATATCACTTCCTTTTCGCTTCAATCTTTCTACACATTATCCCACACTTCATGGCAGATTTTTTCCCTTCTTATGGCTGCCATTGTCCTTTATTTACTCCTATTTTGACTAAAAATAAATGTATTTCAATCCTTCTTCAAAATGTTACATTACACATTACTTATACAATTTAATTTCAAGTCAAAATTCAACAAAACACACTCTCTCTCTCTCTCTCCCAATTCACGTGAACCCCTCCCCCAAAATTGCCTTTGTTTTATTTTTTTTCTCTCTTTCATTCATTTAATACCATTTTCTCTCTCTCCTTCATTTACTCATTTTCCTTTTTCATTCCTTAGCTTTTCTCTCTCTTTTTCCTCTCTTCTTCTTCTCTTCTCTCTTCTTCTTCTTGTCTGTTCTCAAGAAACAAGCTGCCCCCTTCTTTTTCCATAAGCTCCCACACATATTTTTAATGATTTTTAAGCAAATCTTCTTTTCAAAGCCTCCATAGGTGATATAGGTAAAATGTAATGAAGGTTTCATGCATCAAATGACCTTCCATAAGCTTAAAAGCTTAGGATGATGATGCCAAAAATGAAACACTCTCTTCTCCCTTATTATTATCTTGTATCATGATTATTTTCTTGTTTAAAGTTGTTATATTTTGTAGATCTAACTTTTTGTAGCTTTGATTTTTGTTTATGCCATAGATCTTACTATTTGTGTTATTATTTTTGTTATTGCTTATGATTTATGCATATATTTCTCATTCACATGTGTTCATGCATTCAAAACTAGTGTAGTAAACTAGATCTAGAGTTTTAGGTTCATAAATGCATTAGATTTTTGTTTTATGTTCATAAACAACTTGTAGTAGCATGATGATAGTAGGAAAGCTTTAGGAAACTCAAGATCTATTTTATTTTCAATAAAAATAATTTTTGGAAATTCGGATAAAAATGGAATCATATTTAGAAAAGTTGTTTTTCAACTTCAAAATGTGTATTTTTCATTTAAAATGAAGGGCTTAGATAAACATAAATGAAAGATTTTGATGAGTAAATTTTAGATCTATGAGTTTATTGTGCACTACCATGGGTTTCATTTAGATTTATGTTCATATTATGTGTAGATCTTAGATTTGAACTTAGACAAAAATTGTGAAATTCGTATTTTGGCAAAACCCTATTTAAAAACCACTTTCCAAGTGTCAAAATGTAATTTTTACTTAAGAAAATGAAGGCTTAATATATGTATATCATCAAGACTTCTTTTTACAAGAATCAAAGGTGATTTTCAAAAGTTAATTTCAAAATAAAAAATCTCATTTTCGGATTTTGGCCAAGGCATATTTTAAAAACATGTTTTCCAACTCAAAAATGAAGTTTTTATTTAAGAATGAAAGGCTGTTAGGATAGGATATGTAAGGAATGGATTTTCATAAGCTTAGATAGATTTTATCAAAAGATATAACCAAAAATGAATTTTGTAAATTCGGATCTCAACAAAGACCAATTTTAAAAACCCATTTTTCAACTTCAAAACAAGGTTTTTATTAAGGAAATGGAAGCCTTAAGGGATAGGTTTGATTATGAAACGATTTTTTTAAAGACTAAATGAGTTTTACAAAGAAAACAAGCTCAAATGAATTTCTCAAAATTCGGATTTGAAAATAGCCACAATCTAAACACCTATTTCCAAATGCCAAAATGATGATTTTTATAGGAAAATGGAAGTCCTAGGGTATATATATAATAAAGACCAAGTTTTGATAAGATAAGAGAAGTTTATCAAAATATAATTCTAGGATAACAAATGGTTTCCAAGAATAGGTTAAACAATGTTTTCATTCTTCAAAATTTTGTAAAATTCGTACTTAGGCAAACCACCTATGTAAACACCTATTTTCTAACCTCCAAATGAAGGTTTTTATTGAAATAATGAAGGTAATGGTTATATAGATCATCAAGGTTGAGTTTTGATAAAATAAAGTATGATTTTGCAAGAAGAAAGACTATTTTTCTTAAGTCTAGTAAAATTCAAAGTTTTGCAAAGTAAAGGTTTTCAAAAAGAATTTTTGATATTATATGTATATATGTAGGTAGATCATCTCATAATCTTCATGACAATAGCTTGTAGGTAATACATATATGCATGATGCATTGTAGAAACAAAGTATGAAAATTGAGTTTATCCAAAATTTGTAAATTCGGATGATTTTCAAACCATGCCTTAAAAACCCATTTACCAACTCCAAAACTTGTGTTTTTATGAAAAATGAGGAGTTTAAGTCATAGGTATCATCAAGTAATGATTTTGATAAATTAAGATGGGATTTGCTAAGAAAAATATGTGGAACAAGGAGTAGAAATGTAGTAGGAAAAATTTGAGTTGCTAGTCAACTTAGGAAATTCGTAATTTTGGAGTGAGGTCATGAAAACACATACTTTCCAAACTCAAAATGAAATATTTATTAAAGAAATGAATTCCTTAGTGGTAAGGCATGATTGAGCCTTAATTTTCTAAGTATCCAATGATTTTTACATAAAGGAATCACCACAAAAACAAGTTTTGCAAAATTCGGATTTTGGAATGAACCAATTTTAAAAACATGTTTACAAAATGTAAAATGGAAATTTTTATGTAGAAATGAAAGTCATAAGTAATATATAATGAAGACTCAATTTTAACAAAAATAATTATATTTTCTTAAGTAATAAATCCAAAACAAATGGAAATGAGCAAAGTTAGAAAATTAGATTTTTCATAAGTAGTTGTTATTATGGTCTTGCAAAATAAAAAGTTATAAAATTTCCTTTTAGCAAAAATCATTAAGATCATGCATACATTAAGCTCATCTCATGACATTCATGTTAGGAAATCACTCATATTGCATGAATAGCTAATTTATATAGTAGGAACATTACAAACATTTACAAAACTATTTTTCAAACTTGGAAATTGTTACTGCCCTCATCTGATTTGAACTTTTCAAAGCTTCAAAGTTTTCAAAACTTGAAAATAATATTAGAATTAGATAGATCTTTCGAAGTAGATGGAAATCGATATATAATTTGCGAGATTCCGAGTTAAAATGACCAAGTTATGGTCGTTTTAAGTTGGAATTCCGGCTTAGAACGAAAATTACGAATTTGATAGTTCGTATGAAATCGTTTGGATTAGTTTGAGTTGAAATACTTATTAGAGTATTTCTTCCTTTTTAGGTGATCCTGAATTCGACGATTCCTACCACCGGATTACTATTACTAAAAGACCGTGATCCAATGGCTGAGTGAGTTTTCTCCTTATTTTGTTACGTTGTTTGTGCTTGTAGCTAGTTGCATTAGAATTATAGGAACAAGATAAAAATCGATATGAATGGGGATGGGATATATGATGAGACTGTGATGAATGTATGCCAAAGAATACTAAAGCATATCGAAACTACGATTTGATTGGATAACTGCACTGTTCACATTATTTCTGTTATATGTATGATATTGGTTGGTCACTCTAAAGAATGTATGAATATTTTGACCTAAGCAAAAATTAAATTGGTCATGCATCGCATCGGACATATTGCATTTGGTAGCATGCTACTCCTACGCAGGTTGATCGGTATGGTCTGAGGACTCGTTTGGATAATGAGACCCTGTATCAGAGCTCATTCAGGGGTATTAAGGCGCATGTGGATGCATTCCTTGGATGAGCCTAGTCGAGTCGAGTGCTAAGAGCCGAGGGCTTGGGGACTAGCTGCGATCGTGTAGACTTCAATACCATTCCTAACCTAAAATACGGAGGGTGTAAATCCGTTCTGTGTGTGGATCTGGATACCCATACATAATTGTTTGCTCACGTGTTTGTTCATGCATAGCATATGGTTGATATAACTTGTTTGTTGGTACAGAATTAAGGGAATTCTCACTAAGCTAGTGTAGCTTATACCCAATAGTTGTTTAAATGAAACAGGTTATCTCAAGTACACTAAGTGGGACCGTGATGGTTGGAGCCGAGAATGACTTTGGATTCCGGCAAGGAATAAGAATGATTGAAGTTATCAGCTAGTTTTATGATTCGCCTTGTAATAGTTTTATGTAGTAGAATCTTTTGATGAATTGTAATTGAAGTAATGAGTTGTATTTTGAAGAATAGTGAATTGAATTTCCTTTACATTGTTCTAAGTTGTATCAAACCTAAAATGCATACTCCGATGAGTCTCCTCAATGAGTGTTAGACGCCTTGTACATAGTATGGAAGCCTTCGCGTGATTGAGGTGGTCATTCTCAGCTTTAATATTGTGTAAGGCGGACTGCCATGTTTTGGGTACCCTTCAGGGCGTGACACTCTTCATCTTCTATGCCGGCTGTAAACCCCCAAAAATTTTCATAATTCATAGAAAATAATTCTAAAAGTTTAGAATTTAAATCCCAAAAATCGACTCAAGTTAAAACCAAATTCTAAATCAAGACAAGCGCCAGAAACGAAACCCCAAAAAAATCGAACCAAGTTAAAACTTAATTCCAAATAAAGAAAAAACGAGTTTTCTCAATCTTGAGAAAACGAGAACCCTTGAAACAAAATAGAAAGTCCAACTACCGATTTAATCAACGTTCGTACATCAATTAAATCATCTAACCGTTTCCTAACACGCAAATCAAGACAATATATCCAAATAACGATCAACAGCAAAATCTTAAAACCTTCGATAAAATTTAGAAATCACAAATTTCAAATTCTCACCAAAAGTCAAACTGAGTCAACTCATAACCCTAGACTCGGTTAAACGATTCCGAGAAATAAAAACTATTAAATAATCACAAATAAAATAAAATATAAATTTCGAGCAAAAAAAAAAAAACGATCAAGACTCGAAAATTATACGATCTTACGAATATCTCGACGAAAACGGAAATCAAAACGGAACCCTAAAAGTCAACAAGCCTATAACGAACCCTAGTGTTTAAGATCCGGCAATCCCGCATTTTCAAACCCTAGAAAACGAAATTAAGTTAATGACCTAGAATAGTTCGTAATAACATAGGATAACATAAAAATATCAGATTCGCGAATTTCGAGTGACCTTCGGACCCAAACGGGATCGGTTCTCGAAAAGCGTGTCCCGGAGCTCGGAATATTAAAAATATTCCGTTTATACCAATAGACTCGTAAAAATACAAGGAATCCAAAAATATCAGTTTTAGAATTTTTCGGTAGCTAAAAATTACAGATATCGCATTATTACGCGTATTTTTATTACTACCGGTACTTTAATTGTCTAGTCTACTATTCAAAGTACTTTTCTACTATTCATTACTATTCACCTATTTCTACTTTTTCTTACACCTATTTCTTACACCTACATACCTATTTTCTTACTTTTTTCATTTCCAATACAACTTTAATCACATCAAACTTTACACATTACTTCTTTATTACACAAAATTAATCAAAATTGTACAATTTGATCTTCCCCATGCTTGTACCGGCGCACACTCTCTCTCTTCCATATCTATTTTATTTTATTTTTCTTTTATTTAATTACCTCTTAATTCCTCCACAAAATTCTATAAATACCACCTCTCCCCTTCTCATTTCTTCACACCATTCCAAAGCAAAGAAATTATGCCAAAATCCTCTCCAAAAACTCCTCTCTATAATCTTACAAGAACTCTCTTCTTGTAAAGAGAAAACACTCTTCTTCCACTACTAAAGAAAGTTTCTTTCCAAAGCATCACTACTTACCACTACCAAAAGCCTTCAAGCAATCCTTCTTTTCTTCTAACCCATTTAGGTAATGAAGAACTCATATTCTATTCTTTTTATGTCAAGTAACCTTATATGGTTTTAATGTTGTTTCTTAGGTTGAAAAACTAAAGAAAACCACATTAAGATCATGTTCGGTTCTTGTTCATGGAACTACTTTCATATATATATATATATATATATACTTTGTCATTTATTACTTGTTTATATTTTGATCTTGCTTATATATAAATATACATATGTATATTATATTTATTTAGAGCATATAAGCTCATTTGTTATTTATTATTTCAAGTTATGCAATTTATTTACTTTATGTTGATATTAAGACTAGTCTTTCTAGTCTTAGACTTGTCCATATCAAGTCAAAACAATCTTTTAATCTTTCGGGACTAGTCCATTCTTAGTCCGGGATGCCTTGATAAAGCTAAGGCTCCCAATACGTGATCGGGATTCCTTGATGAAGCTAAGGTTCCCAATGCTTGATATTTTATTTTCTTGCTCATTAATTATTTTTAGTATTTTCTTATGTTCTTATTATTTTATATGCTCATGATACTTGCATTTGCATAATGTTAATGTCTCAACTAGTCTAAAAATAAAATCTTGTTTTACTAAATGAACCCAAAGCTAAGTTTCCAATTATATGATTTACCACAAAAACATGAAGTTATTATCAACAACCTAGAAATAGAATAATACAAGTTTTCTCAAGTTTTCTTAAATAACAAAGATAGTTTTACCAAAGAAAACATAGATAAATATTTTCCTTGTATTTTATGGTAATCTAAGAAAAGTAAATCGTTCATATTGAAAGTTTAAGACTTAAATTCTTTTCTAAACTAAGGAACAAACTAGTTTTCAAAGTTAATATAAAAATCAACTCATAAAGAACCCACTTAGGAAAAGTAATGATTTTTTTTTTAATTCTAAAGAAAGAACTTGTTTTCAAAAGAATATAAATAAAGTAAGGTTAGCAATAATGGATTTTATCAATAAAGATGATTCTTTTCAAAGAAATGAAAGAATAAGTTTTAGAAAGAAAAAGCTTATATTCATTTTCTAAAAACCATCCTAAAACAAAATTATAAAAAGGTTTTCATCAACTTAATATACTTTTGATGAATTTGAACTTTAATCACTAGAAGGAAAATTTAATACAAGACTAAAATTAAGGAAAAATTCAACTTGCTTTGGAAGAAGAAATGAAGAAAATAAAATAAGAATATACTCATTTATAACAACCTAGGAAAAATATAAAGTTTCTTTAAATACTTGAAAGGAAATTTTCAAAACTAAGGTTTAAATGAATTGTTTTATGAAATAAACTGTTGAGACACTACCATTAGGATTTTTGCATATAAAGTGAGCTTACCTATATATTCAAAGTGTTTATCAACTATATATTTATACATATATATTGTTACAAAAAGGATTTTCTTTAAAATGAAGTTGAGTTAGAAAATGGATTTTTGCAAAAGTTTAGGAAATTCGTTTTAAATCTGTACCTGACGTTTTCGGAACCCAAATGACCTTTTTGACCAAGATAAGTTTAGAAATGGATAGAACTTTTCGAATAGGTAGAAATCGGTATATTATATGCGCGATTCCGAGTTAAAATGACCAAGTTATGGCCATTTTAAGTTGGAACATTCTTCTATACGAACTTTAACGTTCTTTGACATTGTTTTGTCAAAATTCAAGAAAATCTTCAAGAAAAACTCATTATGGGTATTTTCTTTGGTTAGGTAATCCCGAGGAAGGATTCCTTTACCACGAGAACATTACGATTAAGTGGAGTGTGTGAACGACTCATCCGCTTAGAGGAATAGACGACAATGGCATTGTGAGTTATTCCCCGTTATTTTTCATACTCTTGATTGTGCTTGTAAAATTAGTTGCACTAGAATCTAAGAAAAATCAAAAGGAAGTGTATGATAATATGTTGAAAGAATACTAAGTATATCGAAACTCGATTTGTTGTAATAAAGTTGTATGTGAATTAACTTGAAATGTTTGAAATTGATTGATCACTTGAAAGAATTTAAACGTAACTACTAGACTTTATTAAAGAAATTATTCATGCACTTCATATGTTGAGTCACATTGCATTCACTACTATACAATTGGTGGGACAAGTGTATAATAGTGGTGGTAGACATAACCGGTATATCATGTAAGTGGCGAGTAGGAGCCGGTAAGAACTACTTAAATTGATGGCTAGTAGGAGCCTGTAATAACTACTAAGTTTTTGATGGCTAGTAGGAGCCTGTAATAACTACAAGTTTTTGATGGCGTATAGGAGCCGGTAAGATCTATAAAAGTGATTTTAAAAGTTGTGGCTGTAATTGGCCTGAATACCCAACCCCGAATGAAGGGCGTAAATTCATTCAACATATGATTCCCGGAAAGTCATATGTCTTGTATGCTCACGTGGTTGTTGCATTTCATATGTTTGAATAATAAACTTGATTGATAATTTTCCTCGAGTATGAATTTTGGGATTTACTCACTAAGCTAGTTGTAGCTTATACCCCTATAGATTTTGTTGAAACAGGTGTATTCGTGGATTAAATTTGAGGATCATGACATTAAGGAAGTCATGGACGGAAGATTAAGGATATGGAATCATACGATGAAGAAATTTTGTAAGGTTCTTTATATGCGCTAACCTATATGATTAGGGACGTATATTTATTTGAAGATAATAGAAGAACATGCCTTAAGAATTGAAATGTGATATTTATTTTATTATTAAGTATTCTCTTTGCCTTGTTACTTAGTCATTATCAATGTGATATGCGCTACTTCCGATGCTACCCTTGGTTGTGATGTACGCCTTGTACATAATATGGAAGCCTTTGCATGACTAGGATAGTCATTTCCTAGGCTTTAGTATTGTGTACGACAGACTACCACGTTTAGGGTACCCCCGGGGCGTGACACCGGCAACTTTGAGGCTGCGTAATAATTGGTTGAGTCAATATCTTGCAAAGCTGGCAGTGTAGGCAACGGCCTTTGGTGAGTGCATCATGTAAGCCGTCTGAACGCCGGTGGCTTTGAAGTTTGAAATGCCGGCGTATCTTTGAATTTTTCCTTTTTTCACTCCAAAGTTTCTTGTTTTGATTTCTTTGTCCAAATTAGACCTGAAACATGAATTTTAATCAAAACAAGTATCCATTCTAGCTCTTTTGAACATCAACAAGTTGTATAAAATATGATCTTATCAACAACAAAGCAAACTGGCGCCCCTCTCTTCCCCATCCATCTCATTTTATTTTATTTTCTATTTTATTTAATTACATCTAATTTCCACTCCAAAAATCTATAAATACCCCCTTCCTCTTTCATTCTTTCACAAACTTATTTCCTACTAAAACCTCTCCCAAAATCTCTCCCAAGTTCTCTCTTTTCATTAGAAAACCGGTCCCACATTATACTACAACCCATTCTTTTTTTCTTCAACCAACACATAAACTTAGGTAAAAGTTTCTTTCATATACTCATCATGTTCATATAACTTAACATGAGTTTAGTATATATTTCTTAGACTCATTGAGTTAAAGAAGCAACAATTTATTCATATTTTATTTTTGTTCATGTTCTAGATTTTTCTTTATGTTATTATTATGTTGTTATTGTTATTGTTATTGTTATTGTTTATTGTTATTTATTATTTGTTCTAACCTAACTTATAAAGTATTATGTATATTATGTATATATATTTTTTAGGAGCATATAAGCTCATTTGTTATTTATTTACTTTCAAGTTATGCAATTTATTTATTTCATGTTATTATTAAGACTAGTCTTTCTAGTCTTAACTTGTCCATATTAAGTCAAAACAATTTTCTTTCTTTGCTTTTCTTTTCTTTTGATGACTAGTCTATTCTTAGTCCCGGGATACCTTGATGAAGCTAAGGTTTCCAATACTTGACTTTACTTTAATGATTTTATTTTATCTTGTTATGTTATTACATTTTTCATAAGTTACATATTCTCATTCATGCATGAACATGTTGATATTGTCTCAACCATAGTGAAAATGGGTTCTACTTAAGTAATAAAAAATAAGAACTCTCTTTAAAAATAAATTTTGTCACATAATAAATTATTTTTCCATAAAGACTTAAAGTTTTATTTTAATAAATATTTTCTAGAGTTAGATAAGTTTAGCTCAAGTTTTAGTAATAATAGGTGGTTTTTAAAAAAAGTTATCACAAACTCTCTTTTCAAACCAATAAAATAAGAAAGTTTCTTTAAACTTAATTCTTGATTTAACCAAGAGTTTTCTTAAACTCATTTATCAAAATTTTCTACCAACACTCTAGAATACTAAAGTCTAGACAAGTTTTGCAAAATTATTAATGAATAACTTTTCTAAAGATAAGCTTTACTTAGGAAATGAAAATAATAAATAACTTATAAATTATTGATATTACTCTTTAGAGTGGATTTAACTTTAGAAAAGCTTTAGAACATACAACCATGAAATATTTAGAAAAACTATGTTTTCCAAACCACTAGAAATAAATTTATGGGAATCTTGAAAGATTAAAATTACTTTTTGGAATTTAATTATTCTCAACAACTAAGAAATGGAGTTAAAAGAAGGAAATACTCACTTATGATAATTTAGGAAATTTTCCAAACAAAACTAATTTCTTTTCAAGTCTTAACTTTTTCTCACACATTGTTTTACAAGATCATTGTTGAGACAACACCACTAAATTCATGCATATAGTTTGAGTCTATATATATATATTCAAGAATTTTCCAACCATACAATATATCTATATTTTTGTACAAGAGTTCTTGAATGAAGAAAGTTTGAAAACTCTAGTTTTGAAAATTGGAAAATTCGTATCGATTCTGTACGTTACTATTCCGAGACCCAAATGACTTCTTTTGATAAAAATAACCTTAGAAATAGATAGATCTTTTTGAGTAGGTAGAAATCGACATATAATATGAGAAATTCCGAGTTCAAATGAGCAAGTTATGGCCATTTTAAATTGGAACTTCCATTCATACGATTTTGACAAATTCTATGAGATAGAATTATAGAGTTTGTATAGACCTTGGATGAAACACTCATGTTGGGTATTTCTTTTGTTTAGGTGTCGAGGACCAAGATCTTCTCTTCTCGAGGATTACTTCGACTCCTAGAAGAACGCTATAGACGAGTGAGTTTCCTTTACGTTTAAGTATTCGCGCATGTGCTTGTAGAATAGAGCACTAGATGTTAGGAAAAGATAAAATTGATATGTATGAGGGTTTTCATGGGAATTATGTATGTGAATCGTTGTGTGTGATCAATGAACAATAAGTATATCGGAACACGATTTATGATTAATATAAATGTTTTCATGTATGTATTGTTTTGTATGCAAATATTTGAATGCTTTAAATAAATTAATGTCATATTGAAATCCCCATATAATAAATTGCTCATGCATATCACTTAGAATATCATTTCAAAAATTGCTACTACTCCTCAGCGTGGGACCGGAAAGGTAAGCTACCTTGCTACAATCTTGAGAGTTAAGACGTTCGGGGAATATGGTCTCAAGTTGTAGCCGAGCCGGATCGATCGCTTTGGGTAAGGAAAGCTCAGGGATTAGTAGTACGGTTCGTTGGAACCTCAGGACGCGCGCACTTTCAGGAGGTCGTTGGGACCTAGTTCAAAGCATTCCCTAACCACCGATGGAGGGGTAAATCCATCAAACATACGAAACCGGATAGTCGTATGTAATGTTTGATCATATGGTTGTTGCATTCATATGCTTGATTAATAGACTTGGTTGATTGTTTGTTATGAATACTTTTGCGTAAGGAATATCTCACTAAGCTAGTCATGCTTATACTCCTATAGACTTTTGACATTGTAGGATTATCATTTGCACCCGAGACCATCTTGACCACTCGGGTAGAATCTTTATTTTGAGAAGCTTTTGGAGGAATTCTGTTTTGAAGTCTTAGAGTAGATTCTAAACAATGTCCTCACTTTTTTGAATTCAGCCCAAGATAGGAAAGGAATAAAAACAAAAGAGAAAGGAATAATGGTACTTCCCTGATTTAACATGTCAAGCTCTTGAATCCCAACCATTTTCAGCACAAGAGAATGTTTCTGCTTTCATCTCCAATCTATCTAAAGAGAAAATGAAAAAGAAAAGAAAGGTTTTTTTTATTGAAAACAGGCTACCTCCCATGAAGCGCATTTTTTTAACGTCTTTAGCTAGACGTAGCTGCTCTCACTGGTAATCAGGACATTCCAAACTAGTTTCTTTAATATTACATACTTGAAAACCTACATAAAAAGGTTTCAAGCGATGATCATTAACTTTAAACACCTTACCGATTTCAAAACTTTTAATCTCAACTGCATCATGAGGAAACACATTAGTAACAACAAAAGATCTTACCTACCTAGATCTCAATTTACCAGGAAATAACTTCAATTGAGAAAGAAAAAGTAGAACTTTTTGACCAGCATAAAAGTTTTTTCTTGAAATCATTTGGACATGAAAAGCTTTTGTCTTTTCCTTGTAAATCTTAGAAATTTCATAAGCATCATGGCGGATCTCCTCAAGTTCTTGCAATTGAAGCTTTCTATGTTCACTTGCCTCATCCATTCTCATGTTATATTGTTTCACAGCCCATTAGGCCCTATGCTCTAAGTCAATAGGAAGATGACTAGGTTTGCTAAATACCAGACGATAAGGAGACATACTTATAGGAGCTTTATAAGCTGTTCAATAGGCCTACAATGCATCATCAAGTCTTGTACTCCAATCTTTTGTGTTCGGATTGATACTCTTTTCAAGAATAGACTTGATTTCTCTATTTGTTACCATGGCCAATCCGTTTGTCTATAGATGATATGCTGTGGAAATGTGATGAGTGACTTTGTATTTCTTTAATAGAGCTTTCACCACTCTATTGCAAAAATAGGTACCACGGTCACTAATGAGAGCTCTTGGCATTCCAAACCTAGCAAATATGTGAGATTTGACAAAATCTACAACCAAAACTTCTTTACCCATTGAGTCAGAGCTCTTGGTGTCCCGAACTTAGCAAATATGTGTATTTCTTTAATAGAGCTCCTTGATGATAAGATGCATTATAGGAATACTCAGCCCATGGTAAATACTTTACCCATTGAGTCAGAAACTCCATTGCAAAACTTCTCAAATATCATTGAATCACTCGATTTAACACCTTTGTCTAACCATCTAACTATGGATGACAAGCACTTGACATATGTAATCGAGTCCTACTGAGCTTAAATAATTCTTTCCAAAATCAACTTATGAAAATTGGGTCTTTATTTGAAACTATGGTTCTTGAAAACCCATGTAACTTCACCACCATATTTGAAAATAGTTATGCAACCTTAGTTACAGTAGAATTCTTGTCAAGGGCACTTAAATGACAATATTTGGACAGTTTGTCCACCACTACTAATATTACTGAAAATCCATGTGAAGTCAGGAGGATGTGATAAAATCCATACTAATGTCTTCCCAAACTCTCTCTAGAATAGGTAAAGGTTGTAGTAACCCAGTTGGTTCCTTAATCATATATTTGACCTGCTGACAAGTAACGCACTGTTGAACAAATTCTTTTATAGTACATTTCATACCCTCTCAATAGAAAGAATACGCTAACCTTTTATAGGTTTTTAGTACACCAAAATGACCACCAAGAGGAAAACTATGAAACTCATATAATAAAACTGGAATGAGCTGAGATTGAGGCACAAAAAACAATCGTACTCCATCGTACAGAAGTCCATTTTTTCAATATAGAGAATATTTCATAGTTTTCCCTTGGTTTAGGTCAGACACAATCTGTTGAAAGGCAAGCATCACATAATATTTTGTTTCAAGTCTTCAATCAATTTGAAATAAGGTGTTGAAATGCCAAAATACTCTGCTTGATCATTCCTTTGTTGTGACAATGCATCTGCAATAAGGTTCTCATGACCTGGTTTGTAAGTGATCGTATAGTCATATCCAATTAATTTAGAATTTTTTTTATTGCTTTAGAGTTTGTATGACTCGATTCAGTGTCTCCGTTAAACTTCTATGATCTGTTCTAATAGTAAAATCTTGGCTTAATAGATACTATCTTCACTTCTTTACGGCTTCCACTATTGCTTACAATTCTTTCACATAAGTAGAGACTTTCCTTAGATGTATTGGAATTTTCTTACTAAAAATGCCACTAGTTGATTTTGTTGTAACAACATTGCACTAATACCATGTCTTAAAGCATCAGTTTCCACTATAAAATTGACATGAAAAATCTGGCAGTCTCAAAACGGGAGCTAAATGCAATATTGATTTCAGTTGCTCATAAGTCTCTAAAACTTGTGGAGTCTACTCAAAACAATCCTTCTATAACATATCAATAAAATATACGCAATTGATGCATAACCTTGAATAAAATGACGATAATATCTAGATAGACCTAAAAAACCTCTTAATTCTTTAATTGTCTTAGGTATTGACCAATCCTTAATAGCTGATATCTTTGATGGATCTAGTTGCACTCCATTTTGCCCCACTATATGGCCTAAAAATTCCATTTTTTGGTGGCTAAATGAACACTTAGATTTTTTGTAGAAAAAATTTATTCTCCAATAAAATGTGTAACATAGTAGCTAAGTGTTCATGATATTGCTCCTCTGTTCTGCTATATATCAATATGTCATTAAAAAATATGATAACAAATTTTCTTAAAAATAGTTTGAATAGCCCATTCCTAATAGCCTGAAAAGTAGCTGGTGCGTTAATTAGTCCAAAAAGCATCACTAAGAATTCATAATGGCCTTCATGAGTATGAAAGGTTGTTTTCTCAATGTCATCATCCAACATCCTAATCTGGTGATACTTAGATCTTAATTCTAACTTGGAAAAAATCATGGCTCCATGCAACTCATCTACAGTAGGAATTGGACACTGGTCTTTGACAGTGATGTTGTTTAATACTCTTTAGTCTATACAAAATCTCCATGATTGGTCCTACTTTTTAACCAATAAAACTGGACTGGTACTATTACTTATAATTCCTTATTCTAGCATATCTCTTACTTGCTTTTTAATCTAATTTTTTTGAAAATGTGGATAAATAAGGCTTTACATTTACAGGAACAGTACCCAGATTCAAATGGATCTGATGTTAAATACTACCATATGGCAGTAGTGATGAAGGTGTCTTGAACACGGAAGAGAATTTGCCCAATACGCTTACAAAGGCGTCTTTGTTGGTGATACTCGATGTGGATTCATTGGTCTGAGCCACCAACCGATAGAAAGATGCTATAGCATCTATTCTAATCAAATACCGTAATTGATGATGTGATATTGGCTGTACAGTAGCTGAATTACCATATGGAGATACAGGTCCGAGCCATTAACTGATAGAAAGATGCTATAGCATCTGTTCTAATCAAACACTATAATTGGTCCTAAACTCTGCATCCATTGGACGCCTAACACTACATCAACCCCTTATATAGGAAGAGTATGGAAATTCATCTGGAACTCATAACCTTGAATCCGAATAGGTACATTCTCACATTGTCCTTTACACCACAATCTTGTGCCATCCCCAATCATGACTGCAAAGCTAGTTGATGCTATTACTGGTAAATTTAGAAACTTAACTACTCTTGATTGTAAGAAGTTATGTGTAGTACCACTGTCTAATAGTATTGAGATTGGTTTATTATTAATCATGCCTGCAAATCTTAATGTTTTAGGCGTTGATATACCAGATAATGCATGCAAACTGATAGTGACTTTGCTATCATTAGCTAAAAATTCATCATGAAACTCCATATACTCAAAATCTTATATTGTATATTCATTTTCTGCATTCTGTTCCTCAATACAATCATCATCATTTACCATATCAACAAAAATTTTGCTTCACACCTATGATTTCTACTATATTTCTCATTGTAGTTGTAGCACAACCCTTATTCTCTTCTTGTTGCCATATGTTCTTGTGATAGTTTCTTGATAGGAAGTGATAGTCTGTTTTGGTCAAGTATTTTGGTATCTGGTTTTGAAAAAGAAAAAGGCTGGTTAAGTGTTTTAGGTTAAAAAAATTGTAAGGTTGAGGAAGATGTTTTTGAAAAAGAATTTGACTAGATGCTTTGAGTATATTTGGACTGATATTGATCGCGATACTTGGCCTCATGCAATTTTGCTAAGTTGATGGTTTGAATCATATCTTGTGGTCTTGCAATTTGTAATTCACATTTCAAATGGGGTTTAAGACTCGATATGAAACAACTAATCAAGAAACTATACAATAATCAAAAGATCTATTGGATAAAGCTTCAAACTTGGGTTGATACTCTTCTACAGATGATGTTTGCAACAACTTTGACAACTGCCCTTGGACATCTTCATATGATGACGGTTCAAACCTCTCTTCTATTGCTTTCTTGAAAGCATCCCAGGCAGTAATCTTGTGATTCTTCTCTAACCATTAGTACCACTCCAATGCCCTGTCTTCCACTCTAAAGGAAGCCACTGTGATTCGATCTCCTATAGGTATTTTATGAAAATTAAAAAACCTTTTGGTTTTGAATAGCCACCCAATTGCATCTTCTCCATTAAACTTGGGAATCTCTAGTTTAATGCCTTTAAGGATGGAATCCGAATTGCCATCAATGGAAAATGATGACTCCCCGCCATTTGATTATTTTGATGCTACTATTGGAGTCTAATTCCCCATTGCTGATAAGCTACTATTCATCATCTACTTCACCTCTTCCATGAAAATTGCTAACTTTCTATCCATTTCTTCTATAATTATAGCCTATAATTCTCTAATTTTTCATCTAAATTCATATTTCTTGTTTTGGGTGTCATCAAGATCAAGAATCAACTTCCATATTTCAAGGATCCTCAAATGCTACTCAAACAGATGATATGATCACTAAGAATCTACTCTAAGAAGAACGAAAGCACCAAATGATAACACTCGACCCATTAATATGATAAAGCCCAGCTCTCTAGCTTAGTTAACCTTACTTCTTTAATCAATATCACTTTCGCCTCTCACTTTCTCAGGTATCGAATCCAAACTCTCTCTTTCTCTTCTCATGCTAATCTCTCTTCTTCTCTAATGGTGTATGTTGCTTTTGCAGGTTGGCAGCTTTCGAGTAATGCTAGTACTCCTTTGTCAAAAGACTATTTCTTGCTATAAAGGATCGAGAATGTTTTTCCATTTTTGCTTTCATTTATTTATACTAATGATATTTTACAATCCTATTTTGTTACAATAGTTGCATGTGTATCTACTTTAACTTTTTTTTTAAACTATCTATTGTTATGCCATTATAAAATCCTTTTATTTATTTGGAAAGTATCTTTGTCTTCTGTTATGTATTTGCTGAGTTGTAACAAGCCTATACTCAAATGGTGCATAAGGCTTTTTGCAATTTTGGTGCTTGGGATAGTAAGTTGTGAAGCAGTGGATTTTATTTACGACAAATTGTCCGAAATTTTTTTTAAAAAAAAACAATGGTTGTTAATTTTATTTGGACACGTACCAAAGAGTTCCTTCGTACAAAATGTGGTTGTTAATTTTGTAAGTTAGAATGATAATATGTAAGTGTGGATGAGACTAGACCAAAATTGAGAATGGAAGAATGTGGTGTTTTGTAAAAATGACCTTAGTTTGTTTCATATTTGGTTGGGTTTCATATTCCAGCATCCTACATTTCTTAAAAGTATTGATGGTAGAATCATGTGCATTATATATATTTAACTGTAAACCCCGGGAATTTTTCACATTAGTATCCGACTTCAAAATAGATTATATAAACTAGTTAATAAATTTAGATTCTGAGTGAAGTCTAATAATAGGCTAATATCTAGATTTTTGGATGAATGAAAGACTTAGGAATCGAATAAAGAGATTCTTTAACCCTAGTTAATACCGAAAACGAAATCGTGTGTCTTGAATAACTAATTCAAGATATGATGTAATATCTAGACCCGAAACCTAGTATACTAATAGATTTAAATAGAAAATGTGAGTATAAAGATTAAATGATTGTTTTGATCTCGATAATGATTCAGAACTAGAATAACAAGTAGTAATGAGTTTATATATAGATTTAAACCCTAATTTTTAGATTCCTAGTTAAATTTAAAAGCTACTAATAAGAATTTTTGTTAAGTATCAAAACTAGAGATATAAACATAGTTTAATTTCTATATGAAGCCCAATACTGTATAAATGATCATATACGCTTATGACTAGAAAACGATGATCCAAAAATGAACTATCAAGATTTTAAATACACAACAGAAATATAAACTGATAAATAAATCAAAATCTAAACTTCAAATAAATAATCGGATCACACTATTGTTCTAAACCGAGTTTTCTTGAGCTATCGGAGCCTGAAACAAAAATTGACCCAATGAGCTTAAGAAATCCAAATCGCGGGAGATAAAATTTTACGAATAAATTAACCACGTATATATATAACCTAAATTTGTATTATTTGGAAATCTAAGTGTTTTATACAACTTTATACTCATACTTCTACACAAAAACTTCCAAATACTAGCTAATATATACCCGTATAACCCGTATAATTAACTCAAACCTTAACTAAATAAATAGACTAATATATATATGTGTCTCGGCTGGAATTCGGTGCAAATTGTGGAGGAAGAAGGAGGCGCCGGAATGAGCTCAATAATTCACCAAATACTTCAACTAAAGCAACCTAATAACCAATGGGATAATGCCAGCTCAAGTCTACATTAATTGCAAGGAAAACAACAGCTGAATGAAGATCATTTTGGAGGAAGATTCGGATGAAAGTAGCAACCGAAGTCCTCTTCACTCCCTCTATATATATATGTGTATTTAATAGTCTTAATGAGTAAACAAACAAACTCCATAAGTCTTCCACTCCTCCAGCACGAAAATACATCCAAACAACACCCAAATCGAACTGAAAACCAAGAACAAACAGAACATAAAACATAAATTCGGATCAAAAGAAAAACAAAGCCAAAACCCTCAAATACGAGCTCAAAGGTAAGTTGACATAATTCAAAGGATTTTCGTTCGATTATATGAATTGCATCTGACTTAAAATCATCTTAGGAACATATTAAACACAAACACGAGCTTCGGATTGCACTCAACAAGCTCCAACGAGGTAAAACTTCAAAACCCTAGTTTTACTTTCACAAAATCGAGATCTATTTATTCATGTGTTTAAACGTGTTAAAAGTTGTTGTATATCCTTATATACTATATATAAACACTTAGGAGTAGTTTAAGTAAGTTTTTAACGTATAAAAATCAAAGAAAAAGAATCGAACCGAGGAAGAAGATGATGAACAGTGCAACGCTGCCTCAAGGCCGGCAGTGTAAACTATGTACGCCGGCGGCTTACATGGATAGGCCGGCGGCTTATAGGCGGCTTACACTTAAACAGAGGCTACGTAAAATAATTTTCACGCAAAATTCGACGTAAGCCGGCTACCTGGAGATCTACGCCGGCGGCGTAGGGCCGGCGTACGTTGTAAGCCGGCAGCTTTCAATACCGGTGCTTTCGATAAGTAAATTTTTTCTTTAAAATGATTTTACACCGGCACCTGGGGATTTAAGCCGGCGGCCTTGAGCCGGCTTACTGCTAAAATTTTTCCAATAAAAGCTTTTCTGACCTAAACCGAATTTAATATATATATATATAATATATCTACTAAGTATGTATATGTGTTTGTTATATAAATATGTATTAGATAATGACTTCAATACAAGTATTTTAGTTTATTTAAAATTTATATCTATTAACTTTTGGAAACCCTAGAATTAAGAAAATATTTAGAGTTAAATAAAGTAATATTAGTCTAATATTTGTTTTAACAAGATAATGTATATAAGAATGGAAATTGAAATAAGTTAACTTCTTGAGCAATGTGACTTCTAAAAATAACCAAACAATTATGTGAGATAAAAATAGGAAAAACCCGACGATACTAAGTATTAATATCGAGTCTAGGACACAAGGCACATGTGGGAATTTAGCTAGATGATATTGATGAATATTTTGTTTAAAATAGGTGAATTTGACTCATTAGAAGATCTACCAGTGGATTACTACGACTGAGTCGGTATGAGCAGGTGAGTAATTCAGTCAGATTGTACTGATTGTGATTGTAAATAGTTGAATATGTAATGCAAGATAAACAAATGAATGTTTGTTGAAAGATTGATATGATATGATTGTATGATTGCTAAAATATCTTTATACAAGCGATAACACAATGGTCGGTGTTGTGCAATAGTATAATGTTAATTGTGTGTAATATATGGTCACTTCGAAATTGATTAAGACTTTTTGACTTAACAAATAATATGGACATGCATTACACGAATTGCATTATTGCATATATGGTTGTGACCGCCTGCTACGTATTAATATTTCGGATCTCTGTTTTTGCTTGGTTGATCCAATGTGTGAGTCTTCCAAGGTTCTCTTTGGTCTGGCGGTCCTATGAGGAACTAAAAGGCACCGAAGAACGTCGCTCGTAGAATCGCTTTGAAATGATTAATACCTAGGGAGTTTCTAAGGGGATTGCAGGAGATGGTTTGTGGAAGCCACTATATTCAAAGTGATAACATTAAAACGAGAAATCGTTGATTCTCCTGTGTACTTAGTCTCTCCTGGGCAGGTGGATCATTGAGTTTTGTTCTTCAACCCATTATAAAGAGGGCGTAAATCTTTTTCCTGTTTGGATTCTAGATCATCCAAACTTGTATCTGTGCATATGGCTGAGTGATTGCATTGCATATGATTGGTTAATGACTTGTGTGATGTATGGTATGTCTGATTATTCACTGAGCTGTGGTTTCGCTCATACTCCTACAGTCTTTTCAGGTTCACTTTACGTCCCTGGTTAGTTACATCCAGGAATATGGCTCCGGTAAGGGCTTTGAAGCTAGAAGTCTACAGATCTATTTTAGTTGATGGTTATGTACTATTAGAATAGATTATCTAGTTGTATACTTCAACAGAGATATATGGTTTGTAATAGTTTGTAATGGTTATTCACTAAATCATTTCTCTCATATATTTGTCATTTCTTATCAAGCAACTTAAAAGATCCTGTTGTTTTAAAAACCTGTCATTCCCTGAAGATAATCTAGTGATAATATTCAAGTGTAACTTGTTTATTACTACTAGGGTACCCTTGGGGCGTGACATTAACAATATCTAATTGCTAGTGAGTAAGTAATGGAAGTAGAGGTTTTTGTATAGAATGATTTGATTAAGTTAAATGAAAAAAGTTAAGTGTATAAATATGGTTAGAACTCTACCATCTTTTCTTAAAAAAGATTCTTAGTATTTATTTTTTTTATATTATCACCTACATTACACTAATTTCATGTTTCTTGCCATTAGTAATTAAATTATAAATTATTTTTGATATTTTTGTTGACCCTAATACAACTCGATTCGACCTCTCAACCCTTGACCTTCTAATATGTCTGGGTCAAACCTCAGTCCAATTTTGATTCTTTTTATTTTCTTCCTCTTGAGTAAGAGGGTGGCGGGTATTTGGATCAAGTCTCTAAATTTAATTTCCTTAATGATTGTAATAAAATGAATGGGATAACTATAATTCTAATTTTGAAAATCTAAATTTTCTCACTTTATGTAATATAAAAATAAATAAGTTATAAAGAAGGGTAAAAGTGTCAATCAGTATAAAGTTAATTTTTTTCATCAAACGATAGAGAATTGATTGAAGAAGAAAAATTTTGACTATACACCGGCCATATGCCACCAATGTATAATTTAGCAGTGCCAGTGTACATTCTAAAATAGGCGGTGTTGAGCCATCGTTAGAAATGGAAGAGTTATGATCAAAATGTTGTACATTGCTGGCCTTGAAGTCTACACTGCCGGCATGCATGTGAAGAGAAATGACCCGAGAGCTCTAGGCCGCTAGCATTAATGTCTACACCACTGACCTTTGTATATACATCGCCTGTACGTTGCCGATGTACAATATGAAGCTGCCGGTGTATGTGTTCGATAAAGGAAAAGCTGCACGAGTTTTCTTTATAATCATCCCTTTGTTCTTTCTCCAAAAGCTATCCTAAACCTAGAAATCCTCTCCACATTGTTTTTAACATCCATAGGAGTTTGAAGAATCCAAATCAAGGTGAGTGATCTTTTCTTTGTCTTTAGGTTTCAAAGATCTATCATCGTTCCTTAGGGTTTTATTTTGGATTTAAAGGAGAAATTGAAGAAAACCCTATCTTGACTTGGAGATCTGGATTTTGTTGATTAAGAAGGATTTGATGATTGATTATACGTAAGTTTTTATGTTTTAACCTTTATGATTATAAATGACTGATTTTTTTAATTACCTTTGGTTTGGTTTGTTTTGAATGGGATTCTAGGATTTAGAAGGATTGTTGAGAAGATATGATTTTTGGTAATCTAAAAGGATTAAGGATCGATCTTAGGTAAGTTTATATAATCTCAATCCTTATATTTGTGCATATATGATTTCTTATTGATTTTTAGTCTGTTTTTCTTGAAGGAGGATTTATGGTTTGGAGATTTTTGGGGAAATCTTTTCCTTTGGAGATTTTTGGGGAAATCTTTTGGATTGAAATCAAGGAGGAAGGTGTGGATTTGTGTTTCCTTTTGAGATTAGGGTTTTAGATGATATATGAGATTAGGTCTATTTGATTGTGTATGTTTTTGAAGTTGTTTCTATTTATATTATCAGGTTTTGGTGAATTAGGGTTATGTTCTAAAGGAGATTTGGTGATTTTGAATTTTGTTTCTGAATTTTGATTCAGGTATGACCTTACCTTGTTTGTTGTATGTGCTTGTAGGTTTAGATTTGCTTGTTGTATATGCTATAGGTTTAGAATTCCAAATTACCCTAATTTTATTTGGCTTATTAAATTATTTTACTGCTCATGATTGGCTACGGTTAATAAAAACTACGTAGAGTGTGATATTAACGCTGGTAACCTGATGATCCTTGTAGGGCATTGTCTCGAGTGGAGTTGCACCTGAATATGATTTTGGCAGATTAGGTTTTGGTAGTATGGCCATGAGTGTGTGGAAAATTCCTAACACTAATATATGTATATATATTATCTATTTTCTATATGTTTGTTTTTAGGGAGTCATGAGACACGTCAGATTGGAACTAAATGCATATGGTTATGGATTGTGTTGTTTGTTGGCTAATCACAGATAATAAATTGTGTTTGTTGCATTAGAAATAATAGCATGTGGATATATATATGTTGTGTGTGCATATGTATTTGTATGTGGTTTGGCGTACTGGGCTTTTTGCTCATTTCTTTCATTTTTTAGGAACAAGAGAAGATGAGGTGATTTATGATCTTTCTGGTTATGATGTCTTTGTGGATTATGGGGAGGATGATAGTTGACCAGGCTTCTTTGCTGATGTCTAGGATACATGGCATAGAGTTAGAAAAAGATGAGGACTTTATCAAATTATATGTTTTTAAGAGTTTAAGAGTTCTCCTTTTATGTTATAGGTTTGGTTATTGTTAGCTATGGTTTATGCCACCAAGGTTATTTGAAAGTTTAGTTTTGATAATATCTTTAAATAGGTATGCTTTTATTTGAGAGTTTGAAGTTTTTCACAATATGTATATTTTGTGGATTAGAGTTTTATAGCCTTAGTGTGCTCTTATAAAGAGAAGGACACGTGGCATGTTATAATATCTTCAGTTCAGGGTGTTACACTTTACGCATCTCATAATTATATTGCAAAATATGGCATACATATAAATTAATATCTAATTTTGCAAATTGGTAAAACATCATCGATTGCAGAATAATTTGGCATGCATTGGAACATGCTTTTTACAATTTTTTAATTATCCATCTACTTACTTTGAAAATATAATTTCAAATAAATAGAAAAACTAGACATCTATATAGCAGCTAACCTCACATAATAGGATTGTAGGAATAAGGTTCGATATTGTTATTATGGTCATTTATCTACTTCACTTCACATACATTTCCGTATTATGTATGTTCTTAATGCGATTGTCTTTCTAATTTTGTGCATGTACTTCTAAATCAACAAATTGAATGATAAAAGTGTGTGTATATTATATATATATATTCCATAACATTTGTTAACACTTAAAGAATATCCTATTATTTAATGATTGGTGTTTGATATGTTAAGCTAGTAGGATAAGGGCGGAAAATGAACAAGACTAAGCTTGCACTATATACCAATGGGAATATTGTGTAAGGCAATGATGAGATGAGTTATGATAGGTGGCTAGTGGCAGTGCTTAGTATTTCTTGGGATTCTAATTATAAGCAGCTCCTGGTTAGTATATGCAATTGTTTTAAAATTAATAGGATAACACATTGGGTTGAGTTAATCTTTAGAGTAACCTTTAGAGATGCAATTCACAATATGATGTGGTGCCTGTAAATGATGATGATGTTGTTTAAGAGTTGTTGGTGTGCACATAGGGTTCGATGGCCATATATATTGAGATATTTGAGAAGGAATTGCTAACTGTGACTGAAGCTACAACTGGTCGGATATTGAGCTTGTTGGCAATGTTGAAAACTAGGTATATGGACCTCATAGTCTTCCTATTACTTAGGTAACGGTAGTATCTAGACCCAGGTGTTTAGCTTTGAATTGGGTACACCCAATAGGTGAATTTGACACTGGCGTTACTCAATACACACTTATTGATGAATCAAGTGATGAGTAATGATGATGATGGACTGATGGTAGAGTGGGATAGCTTTAGGCACTTCTAGAGCCTCATGGCTTGCAAAGGAGAAATGATTGGTGTTTTTTTATTTTCAACTCCAACAACATAAATATGATTAGGAGCTTAGAATCAGTGCCATTTTTCATAGTGGAGATAGGCATCGATCTGTAACATTGAGTTCAAGTAAGAAATGAGTACTGTAATTGGAGTTTTAGTGATAAATGGAAGGTAGGAATACGGTTTGAGAGTAAAGATTACCTAATATGAGTAGTTAATATGTGACATAGAAAATTAGTACAACTTCAAGGTAGTGGATTTGAATCTAAGGTTGTGGATAGTTAAATATACTGATATTAATAACAGGGATTATAAATGGAGGCTTAGAGTGTGCTATTAGAAGCATGATGGGTGCTTTTAGATTACAAAATTTATGGAGTTGCAAACATGTGTGGATAAATTGTAGAATGGGATTACTTTCTAATTGAACTTGACTAGCATGTCCAAGCGTCACACCCCATAGGCTACCTTAAACGTAACAGTCCTCCACATGCCATATAAGACCCACTAATTACTACCTTAGTCCTTCGGAAGTCTTGTATAGATGTAAGGCGTCCCTTTACAACAATAGAATACTTGAACCGATGGAGATAAAGAGTTTAGATCGACATTCAATAGCATTAGAATATAAATCAAAACACATATAAATAGTTACAAAGATAAGGGTATTCCCCCGCAAAAGAATATTGTTAAGAGGTCTATTATAGTCATCAAGAGTCTTTTGGTTTCCTACGAAAGTCTAATTAGAAATGAATATAACTTCTAAAGGAAACGCCTAGCTCCGGTACCTGAGCCGTAGGGTGCCTCTGTCTAAGCCAGATGAATGAATGCTGCAGCAATAGAAACCGTAGGGGTGTAAGCTACACTAGCTTAGTGAGTGGGAATTTCCAAGATTACATTCATAACACATCATACAAGCAAGTGATTAATCAGGCAAGTGATATGCATCAAACATATGGAAATCATCAAACATATGACTAGCCAGATATCATATGTGAATGAAATTTTGCCCTCCATTCCGGGTTAGCAGACTAACGAATATTGCAGTACTACTAAAATATGCCGTTTTTGGATCACGGTCAACCAACTTATAGTTTCGTCTGTGGATCACGATTAACCAACTCATTATTTCGTTTATGGATCACGATTAATCAACTTTTACTCCGTTTTTGGATCACCGGCAACCAACCAATGCTAATGCTCCATCCCCATTTGTGATATGAATGAGTCCATATTACTTATCAATTCCAAATAGTCAATTATGCTAATTCCTTAGGTGATTAATCAATTATTGCAGACGATTAATCAATAATTGCAGACAATAATTCATCTATATAACCATTAGTTAATCACCCGGCCTTGATATTCTTATTTTCAATTTCTCATATCATCAGCAAACATACATAATTCCCATTCCTCCCTACCATACATATCCATTTATCTTTGCCTAAAATCTAATGCAACTATCATTACAATCACATACAATAAATGGAATCAGGAAGAAATACTCACTCAGCAATTGAAACACTGGTCCTCTAGTAATAGTAGTCCGATGGAAGGGAATCGTCAATCCCGGGGTTGCCTAAAAAGGAAGAAATACCCTAATGAGTATTTCATCACTTAACTAAACCAAACAATTAAACAAAACTATAATTTTCTTAATTCTCATCATTTGCGGAAGTCCCAACTTAAAACGGCCGTAACTCGGTCATTTTAACTCAGAATTTAGCAAATTATATATCGATTTCTATCTACTTAGAAAGATCTTTCTAAATATGATATCCTAACCATGTTTTGAAAACATTTACATTTCAAAAGAGGCTTATCAGTTCTGATCAGTAGAGAACTTCCATCCCGAAAACCGATTTAATGAATGTTTATGATGTTTCAAATGTGTAGATCAAATCTACATGCTATGTTGGTAATTTCCTATCATGAATGTCATGTTATGAACTTCATGCACATACATTCTTGATGATTTTTGTTAGAAGGAAGTTATATAAATTTTACTCTAGGGAAACATCTCATGTTACTTTACTTAGCTAGTTGAATTATTGAACTTTGTTTATCCTGATTTGTTTTGGGGTCTTCCTTAAGAAAAATCCATTTGTTCTTATGAAAATTTAATCTTTATAAAGTCTATATCCTAAGACCTTTATTTTATTATATAAATTTCCATTTTTCATTTTATAAACATGTCTTATAGTAGGGACTACTCCAAAATCCGAATTTGGTAAGAGTTCATTCTTAGGTTGATTTCTTCAAGAAAATATATGTTTTCATATAGAAATTTAGGGCTCAACTAGTCCTTTACCCTAACGCTTCATTTATTAAATAAAATTTCTATTTTGAGCTTGGAAAATAAGTGTTTTCATGCCATTACTCCTTAACTATGAATTTCTTAAAATGACAAGCAACTAAAAAATTTCCTACTTTATTTCTACTCCTTGTTTCGCATATTTTTCTTAGCAAATCCCATCTCAACTTATAAAAATCATCACTTGATGATGTCTATTACCTATACTTCTCATGTTTCATATAAAACACAAGTTTTAGAATTGATAAAAAGGTTTTTAAGGCATGGTCTTGAAACCATCCGAATTTACATTTGATCATTTCAAATAAATAATTTTCCTTTTGAGTTTCTTATCTCATCTACTTAAAGATCTACAAACTACAATATTTATATACACAAGACAAAGGTCTTTATGATCATTAATGCCCAAAACACAAAATATCCATAAGATCATGAATGTCAAGTATAATATGAGCATTTAAATGCTAGATCTACCACTTAGGATGCATGAAATGGAATTTGAAAACATGAAAATAGATTTTTGTGCAAGATCTTTACTTTATTCCACTACTAAATGCATGAACATGAAGATCATCGTATAAAAACACATTCAAATACAAGATCTACTCTTGTGATGGCTTGATATTCATGTAGTAGTATTTTTATGTCCCTAGTAAGGGCTCATGGGGACTTAAAGATGAAAATACTTATGAATGGTCTTGCCATTACAAGGTTTAATGGTAGAAATGATAAAGATCTATCACCTAAAGCTTGGAACAAGAGGAGAATGAAGAAGAAAAAATAAATTTGCGTGAGTGTGAGTGTGTGTGGGAGGGTCACGGCACACACAAGTAGAGAGGGAGTTCTTGAGAGAGTTTTACTTGAGTGAAAAGAGTGAAAGAGTAAAAATGAGGACAGAAAAATAAAGAGGGTATATATAGAGAAGTAATTTAGGGTTAATGGTTTAAATAAATTGAATAAAAATTACATAAATGAGGGTGAAAGAAGGGGGGAGGGGTATGCCGGTTGCAAGGGGCGAGAGAGGGAGAGTTTAAATTTGTTTTGTCTTATTTAATTTGTGTAATAAAAAGTCTTAAAATGTAATAATTTCTTAAGAGACAATTTATCTTCGAAAAGAAAATATAATTGAGTGTTTTGTAAGGATGTAGGAGTAGGGTGTGGCTTGTAAGTGTAGTAGGTTGTACTTGTGAATAGTAATCAAGACAATTATTTTATCGGTAGTAAAGAAATACAGAAAAAAGGGCTATATCTGTATTTTTCATAAACCAAAAAATTACAAAATTTATATTTTTGAAATCTTATTAAATTTCGATTTTAAAGAGTATTATTGAATATTTTTTGAATTTCGAGTCCCGGGGCCCTTTCCGTAATGGATCTCGAGAAGGCGGAATAGAAAATTTTTCGGAGTCAGATCTTTTTATGGTTTGAAATATATTTTAGAACAATATCCAAATTAATTTATTTTTAAAAACTTCCTTAGTTTAAAATCGAAGTAAAGCTGGATCCAGGGTTCTTAAGTTTCTCTCTCAAGCTTAAGCTAATCCGGTTTAGGGTTTTACTTTTTCCGGTTCCCGAAGTCTACTTGGTTACTAGGAAAACTGGGTTTACACTAGGTGTATCAATGGAGATTTGAAACTCACTTGATGTAAGGGCGATGGATTACAAACGACCATCTTTAGGGAGTTTGACTACACAGTTCACTTGAAGAGGATTTGGAACGTAAAGCGCAAGGCTAATGAGCAAGTCATTGGTAGGTAGGGGGTGTCACGCCCCAAAGGATACCTAAACACAACAGTCGCACACACTAGATATTTAAACTCAAGTATGACAACCTTAGTCTATCCCTGAGTTTAAACACCGGTGTAAGGCTCACGTTCAACATATAAGGAACCATACTTTGATTCGATATAGTTTAAGGAGACATACATAGCAACAAGAATGTGAATCATAATCGTTATATCTAGATTTAATCTATTACATGATCAAAGGGTACCCCCGTCAAAATATTAAGAGTTATTAAGTTCTCAAAAGTCTCTTACAACAACCATCATATATCAATTTAGGAGATTTAAGATAGAAGTCTATGCCTACATCTAGGTCCCAAATTCTTTAAAAAGCTCCTTAGAGTCCAAGAGATGTACCTGAGGAAAGTGGCTTCTTGGAGATAACCATAAATATTCATACCGCAACAGGATACTATTGGGGTATAAGCTTACGAGCTTAGTGAGTCTCACTTCCCAAAAATGTAATACTCAACAATAGTATATAATAGACAAGTTATTAACAACCATATGAAATGTATAAGCAAATGATCATACAAGCATATGACCATATGTGAATGGATTTACGCCCTCCATTTGGGGTTAGGGTGGTCCATAAGTCATGCAACCATAATTCCAATCTCGAGTGGGGTGGTCTATAAGTCATGCAACCATAATCCCGATCTTTTTCTCTAGTTATACAACCTCTGTTGTTTTTTGTTGTAGTTTCAAGTGCCTATCCCACTTCCATTAACTTAAGTGATTTCGTATCCTTAATGTTAACACGAGCCTCCAAGCCTTCGCTAATATACCCTTGTCCCACCAAAGGTATACTTGCTAATGTAATGTGACTCACTACGTGATATACATGTACAGTTTATTCATATAATCGTGGCATGTTAATTATGTAGGTTAAGAGCGATCATAGAGAATTTTAGACAATTCAAGTCTATACTAGCTCATACAATGTTTTTACAATAAGTCTCATCTCGATATACTTATCATTCATTCAACCAAGATTAGATCACAACTCATCACAATTTTATCTTTTCCTAATTCTAGTGCCACTACGGTTACAAGCACATGCATGAGTACAACTATTTAAGAAATGAACTCACTTTGCCATGGCGCGGAAATCTACTTAATCGTAACAGTCCTCGGGAAGATCTAGTCCGTCTCCCAAGCCTCTAATCAAAAGAAATAATGCTAATGAGTATTTCTATGAAGTTTGAATGAACTTATAAATTCTATTCTATCAAGTTCGTCAAAATTCGTCTAAGAGGAAATTCCAACTTAAAACGGCCATAACTTGGTCATTTTAACTCGAAATTTCGCATATTATATACCGATTTCTATCCATTCGATGAGAGCTATCTATTTCTAGAGTTATTTTCAACAAATGAGGTCGGTTGGTCCATGAAGTAGGGTATAGAATACTACACGAATTCCATTCCAGAATTCAACTTCAATCTTCAAAACAAACATTATATTAAAGCTTTGATAGATACGCTATCATTATATCTTGTAAGACTCTATTATATGCATAAATAACTCAATACTATGCTTGATTCATGAGTGTTGGAAATTTCTAATTTCTCATTTCTCATGTACTTAGATACTATCAGATAAGAAGTATGTGACCTTACTTTTCTAACTTTGTTTCTACAAGTGCATCATGTATATATGCAATACCTACAAGCTATTATTATGAAGGTCATGGAATGAACTATCTATATGTATATCCTTAATGATATAGTACCAAGAAATCATTTTGGAAAACTTTTACTTTGCAAAATTTTGAAATTTACTAGACTTGAGAAAAATAGTTTTTCTTCTTGTAAAATCATACTTGCTTTTATCAAAACTCAACCTTGATGACCTATATAGCCATCACCTTCATTATTTTAATAAAAACCTTCATTTTGGGATTAGAATATAGATGTTTTAATAGGTGGCTTTCCTAATTACGAATTTTACAAAGCTTTAGAGAATAAAATGTTGTTTAGATCTATTTTGGAAACCATTCCTTGTTCTAGGATTATATTTGAGAAACCTCTCTTATCTTTGTCAAAATTTGGTCTTTATTACATGTATCCCTTAGGACTTCCATTTTTTTTTTTTTTTTATAAAAATCATCATTTTGGCTTTTGGAAATAGATGTTTAAATAATGGTTATTTTCAAATCCGAATTTTGAAAAATTAATTTGAGTATGTTTTCTTTGTAAAACTCATTTAGTCTTTTAAAAACCATTTCCTAATCAAACCTACCCCTTAAGGCTTCTATTTCCTTTATAAAAATCTTGTTTTGAAGTTGAAAAATGGGTGTTTACATTTCAAGTTTCTTTTATTACGAATTTAAGACTTATTTTTGATATTGAAATATAACTTTTGTAAACTTGCCTTTGTTTTGAAAATATTCCTTAGTAGATCTAAACTTTACTTATCAAGATCACTCATTTATGATATCTATTTCCTAAGCCTTTTATTTTTTTTTTTTATGTAAAATACACATTTTGAAGTTGAAAAATAGCTTTTCCAATATGGTTCCTTTTTTCCGAATTTTCAAAAATGATTTTTGTTGAAACTAAAATAGATCTTGAGCTTTCTAATACTTTCCTACTATCATCAAGCTATTACAAGTTATTTAAGAACATAAAACAAAAGCCTAATGCATTTATTAACTCAAAACTAGATCTAGTTTACTATACTAGTAATTAATGCATAAACACTATGATGGTTATGTGAATGATGAATATATGCACAAATCATTAGCAATCACAACATAACTTGAAAACAAAACAAGATAATAGCAAAATAGCTCAAATAACAAGATCTATAACATTGTGATGGCAAGGATCTCATGTTCAAGTGTTTCCACATCCCTAGCTTGAAGCTCATGGGGATTTTTGTGTGAAATCACAGATGAATGAACTTGCCATTACGTATATTAAGGTAATAAGGTATGGATCTATTACTTATTGGATGTTTGGATCAAGAAACTTGAAGAAAATAATGTGATGTGTGTGTATGTGTGTTACGGTTTTGAGAGAGGGAGAGGAGAGAGTTTTTGCAAAAATTTTCTAAAGTGAGAAAGAAGAAAGAAAAAAAGTGAAAAGAAGTTGGCATAAAGGGGTTTATATAGACTTGTGGATTAGGGTTTGCTTGAATTTAACAACATAAAATAAAACAAATTGGAGAGAGGAAAGAGGGAGAGGAGTAGCGCCGGCCCCCTTGGAGAGAGAGAGAGAATGAGTTGTGTTGTGTAAGTTTCAATATTAATTAAGGAATTTAAGTAATAAAAGTTGTATTGGAAAAATGATGAAATTGTAAGAGTAGGATACAAGGATGTAAGAAATAGGTTATGGGTAGTTGTACTTATGAATAGTGTAGAAGAAATAAAAAAGTAGATTAGACATTTAAAGTATCGATAGTAATGAAAATACGATAAAAAGGTTATAACTGTAATTTTTATAACCGAAAAATTATATAACTAATATATTTGGAAATTTATAAAATTACGAGTCTAATGGTACTAATATCATATATTTAATTTTCAGCCCGGACACGCTTTTCGAAGTCTGTACCCGATTGAGTTCGAAATAGATCGAAAATTTTCTAATGTTATCTTTTAAAGCATCCTAGTATTATTTCGAACCAAACTACACCCTTTACTCATACTTCGACTTCTTGGTTTAGGAATACAGGATTGCCGGATCTAAATTAGTAGGGTTTCTTGGGAATTTGTTGACTTAGTTTTTCTGGTTGACTTTTCGGTTTAGGGTTTAACTTGATATTACCTTAAAATTAGGGGCTTACAGGGGGAAATCCTAGGTAAAGCTCCCTTGCTTGTTAAACACCATATTCATGAACAAAGGTGGAGTAGGGAATTGTAGAATCAAATAGCATTGTCGAAATAGAACCCCCATATTATGTTTGATCTTAATACCGAATATTTATGTTTTCTTATTTTTAAAATTACATGGAACTCTTTCTAATTGTATAGATCTATTTACAAAAGAAATCTTTCAATTAACTTAAGTGAAATCAAATCAAGAATCAATATTGTGCATTATTTGTTTAAGATAACAATTAATGCAACACAGTTAGATTCAATAAATCAATAAATTAAAAAGTAAGTACAAATTACATTAATATCTTAGGGTTTATCAAAATCTAAATAAGAAGTTTACTCCTCTATAAGAGTAGCAACAAGATCACAAAAAGAAAAAGGAACATGGATCCCTTATTTAACAGCTCAATTGAAGCACTCTTGACTTGCTCTGAATTATGGAAATAATGTTCTAAAATTCATTACAAGAATGTTCTTGCTACCAAAGGGTCTTCTCTCCTTATGTAAGGATCTTCAAGGTCCAAAATAGGAAGCTTCCTCCTTTAAAATAGGAAAGTTGAAGTTCAAAAAATATAAAAGTCCATTCCTTCTTAGTTGGCAAGTAAATGCTTTAAAATTGGAAAGAGACTCTTCAAAATTGGAAAGTCGATAAGCTCCATGAATGTGGAAGTTAGAGTCTTAAATTCTTTCAAAAAATATTCCAAGTTGTTTTTTTTTTTCCTTCAAGTACATTAACGAACTTTCTAAATTTATGTCGCTTCTAAAAATTATAGGACATTGAGAAGGATATGGGGAAGATACGGTTGTGTCTTGTGTTTGTGTAACTTTAGGTTCTCTGTTTTACTCAAATTTGGGTGGGACACGACTAAGACATAGTCATGTCCTTGAGTTGTAGCTATCTTGTTTCCTTTTCTAACTTCTTTTGTCACTTCTCTAAATATTTCAAACTACATGACCGATCTATACATGATTGTGTCGATCTCGTGTTATCCACATATCATCATTGTTTCTGTAAGCCCCAGAAAATTTCAGTAAATAATTCCAAAATGAACTTCGAAAATAAACCCTAAAAATCACTCCAAATTGAAACCGAGCTTCGACAAGTCCTAAATCCCAAACGAATCCAAAAACTTCTCAATCTTGAGGAAAATAAGAATCCTTAAAAACGAAATAAGAACTCAACGTACTTCAAATCTAAGACCACGACATATGACAAATTTTGTATTTAACTCTGACTTATAAAATAGGGTAATATAGAACCCAAAAACAATTTATTAAAAAGTAATTAACGATTAACTTTCGGAAATGAAACCTAATTCAAGAATTCCGAAAATGTTAAAAGATATTAAATACTTACAAAAATAAAATTTAAGATAAATTTCTTAAATCAAATATGTTGTGTAAACATAAAATATCGGTTTCCAAATTGGCAAAGATCTAAACCAGAAAATCACCCGGAAACCCTAAGTGGAATACAATAGTTTTAGTCCGACAATCTAACGCTCTTAACCCTAGAGGCCGAGGTGTAGTTTAAATATGTAGAATAGCTCGTAGTAATATAAGTTTGTTTAAAAATATCAGATTGGTAAATTTTTGACCTACTTCGAACCCGTTCGGATACAGACTTCGAAAAGTGTGTCCCGGGGCTCGAGATATCAAAAAATACCATTAGTACCATTAGACTCGTAATTTCATAAGATTTTCAAATATCAGTTATATAATTTTCGGATTATAAAAGTTTAGTTATAATCTTTTTATCCATATTTCATTACTACTGGTAATTAATTAATCTTTTACACTATTCACTTCTATTTCATTACAAGATTTATTATTCTTATAAACTCTTATATTTTTGGATAAATATTTTATATATTATAGAAAATTTCGTCTTTCTAAATTTAGTTCGTTTCAGACTTATACGGGATCATATTCTGTTTAAGACGCGATACTAAAATAAAATAATTTAATTTAATAATTGGAAAATATTTGAAAATATTTTTATTTCATAAAATAATTTTTTTAGAAATTTTCGAGTTATAAAATATCATTTAGCCCATATTCGCGTAATTTTATCATATCGATAACATATTTGTTAAAATACTAAATAATTCAAATAATTATTTAATTTTATTTATGAAAATTCTGCCACTTATTTAAAATATTTTTCCTAATTTTATTTGTATTTTTCTTAATAAAAAGCACTTTTTCCAACCCATACTTCAAGTACACCTTTCACATATCACTTCCTTTTCACTTCAATCTTTCTATACTATATCCCACACTTCATGGCAGATTTTTCCCTTCTTTGGCTGCCATTGTCCTTTAATTTACTCCTATTTTGATTAAAATAAATATATTCCACTCCTTCTTAAAGAAGCAACACATACACATAAATTACACAATTTAATTTCAAGTCAAAATTCAACAATCCCTCTCTCTTCCCCCTCCTACATTCACGTGCAGCACCCCATTTCTTGCTGCCCTTGTTTTATTTTTTTCTCTTTCATTTAACACATTTCTCTCTCTATTTAATGCCTCTCAATTATTTCCTTTCATTTCCCTTTGAAACCCTCTCTCTTTTCCTCTCTTTTTCCTCTCTTTCTTTCTTTATTTCCTCTTGTTCTTACATGAAAAACAAGCTGCCCCTATTCTAATCTCTTGCTTCTATACTTCATTCTTGAAGATTTTTAAGCAAACTTTTTTCTCAAAGCTTCCATAAGTGATATAGGTAAAGTTTAGTGAGAGTTTCATGCATCAAATGACATTCCATAAGCTTAAAAGCTAAGGATGATAATGCCAAAATGAAACACTCTTCTTCTCTATGATTATTATCTTGTATCATTATTATTTTCTTGTTTAAAGTAGTTATATTTTGTAGATCTAACTTTTTGTAGCTTTAATTTTCGTTTATGCCTTAGATCTTGCTATTTGAGTTATTATTTTTGTTATTGCTTATGATTTATGCATATATTCATCATCTACATGTCTATCTTAGTGATTCATGCATTTAAAACTAGTGTAGTAAACTAGATCTAGTGTTTTGAGTTTTTTAAAATGCATTAGACTTTTGTTTTATGCTCATAAACAACTTGTAATAGTATGATGATAGTAGGAAAGTTTTAGAAATCTCAAGATCTATTTTATTTTCAACAAAAATCATTTTTGAAAATTCGGATGAAAATGGAACCATATTTAGAAAAGTTATTTTTCAACTTCAAAATGTATATTTTTCATTTAAAATGAAGGGCTTAGGGTATAGATAACATAAATGAATGATTTTGATGAGTAAAGTTTAGATTTATGAGTTTATAATTTACTACCATGCATTTCTTTTATATTTATGTTCATATTAAGAGTAGATCTTGGTTTTGAACTCAAACAAACATAGTGAAATTCGTATTTTGGCAAGATCCCTATTTAAAAACCACTTTCCAAATGTCAAAATGAAATTTTTACTTGAGATAATTAAGGCTTAATGTATGTATATCATCAAGACTTCTTTTTACAAGAATCAAAGGTGATTTTCAAAAGTTATTTTCAAAATAAAAATTTCATTTTCGGATTTAGGCTAAGGCATATTTTTAAAACATGTTTTGCAACTCAAAAATGAAGTTTTTATTCAAGATATGAAAGGCTCTTAAGATATGATATGTAAGGAATGGATTTTCATAAGTTTAGATAAATTTTATCAAAAGATATGTCCAAAAATAAATTTTGTAAATTCGGATCTCAACCAAGACTAAATTTGAAAGCCCATTTATCAGCTCCAAAACTCACGTTTTATGTGAAGAATGAAGGGTATAGGTAATAGGTATCATTAAGTAGTGATTTTTACAAGTTGAAATGAGTTTTGATGAGATTAACGTATAAAACAAGAAGTAGAATCAAGATGGAAAATTTGGAATTAGTAGTCAACTTGTAAAATTCGTAACTTTTGATGATGCCCATGAAAACAACTATTATCCAAGTTCAAAATAAAATTTTTATGTAATGAATGGAGTCCTTAAGTAATAGTTATCATAAAGTCTTAGATTTTAATGCATTACATAAGTTTTTCCCAAAGGAATCATTCAAAAAGTGGATTTCTACAAATTCGGATTTTTTGAGTAAATCGTAATTGAAAACATATTTGCAAAGTGTAAAATGCCAATTTTTATGAAAAAGTGAATTCCTTAGTGGTTATGTATGGTTGAGCCCTAATTTTCCAAATATCAAATGATTTTTTCATAAAAGAATCACTCAAAAACTAATTTTTACAAAATTCGGATTTTGGAATCAACTCTACTTGAAGACATGTTTACAAAGTGCAAAATGGAAATTTTAATGTAGAAATGAAGATCATAAGTAATAGATATAATGAAGACTCAATTTTAACAAAAATAATTATATTTTCTTAAGAAATAAATCCAAAACAAATGGAAATGATCAAAGTTAGAAAACTAGATTTTTCATAAGTACTTGTTATTATGGTTTTGCAACATAAAAAGTTATAAAATTTTCTTTTAGCAAGAATCATCAAAATCATGCATACATTAAACTCATCACATACCATTCATGTTAGGAAATCATTCACATTTCATGTATTCTTGAATTATCAAATAGGAATATTTCAAGCAATTACAAAACTATTTTTCGGAATTGAAATTTGCTACTGAGTAGAACTGATCGGACCTTTTCGAAGCTTCAAAGTTTTCAAAACTTAAATATAATATTATAATTAGATAGATCTTTTGAAGTAGATAGAAATCGATATATAATTTGCGAAATTCCAAGTTAAAATGACCAAGTTATGATCGTTTTAAGTTGGAATTCCCGCTTAGGATGAGAATTACGAATTTGATAGTTTGTATGAGATAGTTTGGATTAGTTAAGTGATGAAATACTTATTAGAGTATTTCTTCTTTTTTAGGTGATCCCGAAGTTGACGATTCCCTACCACCGGATTACTTTTACTAAAAGACCGATGATCCAATGGCCGAGTGAGATTTCTTCTTATTGTGTTACCTTATTTGTGCTTGTAGCTAGTTGCATTAGAATTATAGGAATAAGATAAAAATCGATATGAATGGGGATGGGATATATGATGAGATTGTGATGAATGTATGTCAAAGAATACTAAAGCATATCGAAACCATGATTTGATTGGACAACTGCACTGTTCATATTATTTCTGTTATATGTATGATATTAGTTGGTCACTCTAAAGAATGTATGAATATTTTGACCTAAGCAATAATTAAATTGGTCATGCATCGCATCGAACATATTACATTTGGTAACATGCTACTCCTACACAGGTCGATTGGTATGGTCCGATGATGACTTGTTTGAAGAACGAGGCCGGTATCAGAGCTCATTCATGGGAACTAAGGCGCATCGGGGATGCATTCCATGTGTGAGCCTAGCCGATTCGAGTGCTATGAGCCGAGGCTTGGGGACTAGCAGCGGTCGTGTAAACTTCAATACCATCCCTAACCCAAGATACGGAGGGCGTAAATCCGTTCTGTGTGTGGGTTCCGGATACCCATACATAATTGTTTACTCATGTGTTTGTTCATGCATAGCATATGAATGATTATAACTTGCTTGTTATGGTACATAATTAAGAGAATTCTCACTAAGCTAGTGTAGCTTATACCCCAATAGATGTTTAAATGAACAAGTTATCTCAAGAATGCAAAGTGGGGATCGAGATGGTTGGAGCCGAACATAACTTCGGGATTTCGGCAAAGAATAAGAATGTTTGAAGTTATTAGCTAGGTTTTATGATTTGCCTTGTAATAGTTTTTGTCACGCCCCGAAGGGTACCCTAAACGTGGCAGTCCGCCGTACACAATATTAAAGCCTAAGAATGACCACCTCAGTCACGCGAAGGCTTCCATACTATGTACAAGGCGTCTAAACATATGGAGGAGACTCATCGGAGTAATGCATTTTATGTTGATACAACTTGAGAACAATGTAAAGGAAATTCATTCACTATTCTTCAAAATACAACTCATTAAACTTCAATTACAATTCATTAAGATTCTATTAGATAAAACTATTACAAGGCAAATAATAAAACCTAGCTAATAACTTTAAACATTCTTATATCTTGCCGGAATCCTGAAGTTATTCTCGGCTCCAACCATCACGGTCCGCACTTAGCATTCTTGAGATAACCTGTTCATTTAAACAACTATTGGGGTATAAACTACATTAGCTTAGTGAGAATTCTCTTAATCCGCACCATAACAAGCAAGTTATAATCAATCATATGCTATAGATGAACAAACACGTGAACAAGCAATTATGCATGGGTATCCGGAACCCACACACAGAACGGATTTACGCCCTCCGTATCTTGGGTTAGGAATGGTATTTAAGTCACATGACTGCATCTAGTCCCCAAGCCCTCAGCTCTTAGCACTTGACTCGGCTAGGCTAGGCTCATCCATGGAATGCATTCATATGCGCCTTAGTACCCCTGAATGAGCTCTAATACCGGCCTCGTCATCCTAACGAGTCCTCGGACCATATCGATACACCTGCGTAGGAGTAGCATGTTACCAAATGCAATATGTTCGATGCGATGCATGACCAATTTAATTTTTGCTTAGGTCAAAATATTCATACATTCTTTAGAGTGACCAACCAATATCATACATATAACAGAAATAATATGAACAGCACAGTTATCCAATCAAATCGTGGTTTCGATATGCTATAATATTCCTTGGCATACATTCATCACAGTCTCATCATATATCTCATCCCCATTCATATCGATTTTTATCTTGCTCCTATAATTCTAATGCAACTAGCTACAAGCACAAACAAGGTAACAAAATAAGGAGAAAACTCACTCAGCCATTGGATCACCGGTCTTTTAGTAATAGTAATCCGGTGGTAGGGAATCGTCGAATCCAGGATCACCTAAAAGGAAGAAATACTCTAATAAGTATTTCAACTCAAACTAATCCAACGACTTCATACGAATTATCAAATTCGCGTCCTAAGTGGGAATTCCAACTTAAAACGGCCATAACTTGGTAATTTTAACTCGGAATTTTGCAAATTATATATCGATTTCTATCTACTTCGAAAGATCTATCTAATTCTAATATTATATTTAAGTTTTGAAAACATTTAGGTCTCGAAACAGAGGGATCAGATCTGATCAGTAACGGTTTCCGATCCCGAAAAATAGTTTTGTAAATGTTTGAAATGTTTCTATTTGATGAATCAAGTATACATGAAATATGAATGATTTCCTAACATGAATGACATGAGATGAGCTTGATGTATGCATGCTTTTGTCAATATTTACTAAAAGGAATTTTAGACACTTTTTATTTGTAGAACTCCATGGCTATTTTCTTTCAAGAAAACCAATTTCCTAACTTTGGTCATCTCCATTTGTTTTGGATTTATTTCTCAAGAAAATATACTTATCCTTATTAAAATTGAGTCTTCGTTATATCTATTACTTATGACCTTAATTTCTACATAAGAATTCCTATTTTATACTTTATAAACATGTTTTTAAAATTGGCTCATCCCAAAATCCGAATTTTGCAAAACTTGTTTTTGTGGTGATTCCTTTATGTAAAAATCATTGGATACTTAGAAAATTAAAGCTCAACCATGCCTAGCCACTAAGGACTTCATTTCTTTGATAAAACTTCTAATTTGAGTTTGAAAAATATAGTTTTCATGCCATTACTTCATTATGACGAATTTCTTAAAAATGACAACAACTCAATTTTTCCTACTTTGTTTTACTCCTTGTTCTTCTTAGCAAATCCCATCTTAATTTATCAAAATCATCACTTGATGATACCTATGACCTAAACCTCATTTTTCATATAAAACACAAGTTTTGGAGTTGATAAATTTTTTTAAGGCATGGCTTTGAAATCATCCGAATTTACAAGTTTTGGATAAACTTAAATTTCATACTTTATTTCTACAATGCATCATACATATATGTATTTCCTACAAGCTATTGTCATGATGGTTATGTGATGATCTACCTCTATGTACTAATATACCAAGAATTCTTTTTGAAAACTTTTACTTTGAAAAGCTTTGGATTATACTAGACTTAAGAAAAATAGTTTTTCTCCTTATAAAATCACACTTTGTTTAATCAAAACTCAACCTTGATGATCTATATAACCATCACCTTTATTATTTCAATAAAAACCTTCATTTTGGGGTTAGAAAGTAGGTGTTTAAATAGGTGATTTACCTAAGTACGAATTTTACAAAATTTTGAAGAATGAAAACATTGTTTATCCTATTCTTGGGAATCATTTGTTGTTCTAAGGTTATATTTTGATAAACTCCTTTTATCCTTATCAAAACTTGGTCTTTATTATATATATACCCTAGGACTTCCATTTTCCTATAAAAATTATCATTTTGACATTTGGAAATAGGTGTTTAAATTGTGGCTATTTTCAAATCCGAATTTTGAGAAATTCATTTGAGCTTGTTTTCTTTGTAAAACTCATTTAGTCTTTCAAAAATCATTTCCTAATCAAACCTATCCCTTAAGGCTTCCATTTCCTTAATAAAAGTCTTGTTTTGAAGTTGAAAAATGGGTTTTCAAAATTGGTCTTGATTGGGATCCGAATTTACAAAATTTATTTTTGGACATATCTTTTGATAAAATCTATCTAAACTTATGAAAATTCATTCCTTATATATCCTATCCTAAGAGCCTTTCATTTCTTAAATAAAAACTTCATTTTTGAGTTGGAAAACATGTTTTTAAAATATGCCTTGGCCAAAATCCGAAAATAAGATTTTTATTTTGAGAATAACTTTTGAAAATCACCTTTGATTCTTGTAAAAAGAAGTCTTGATAATATACATACATTAAGCCTTTATTTTCTTAAGTAAAAATTACATTTTGACACTTGGAAAGTGGTTTTCAAATAGGGGTTTTACCAAAATACGAATTTCACAATTTTTGTCTAAGTTCAAATCTAAGATCTACACATAATACGGACATACATCTAAATGAAACCCATGATAATAAACTTTAAACTCATAGATCTAAACTTTATTCATCAAAATCACTCATTTATGTTATCTATACCCTAAGCCCTTCATTCTAAATGAAAAATACACATTTTGAAGTTGAAAAACAACTTTTCCAAATATGGTTCCATTTTCATCCGAATTTTCAAAAATGACTTTTGTTGAAAATAAAATAGATCTTGAGTTTTCTACAATTTTCCTACTATATCATGCTATTACAAGTTGTTCATGAACATAAAACAAAGTCTAATGTATGTATGAACCTAAAAACAACTAAATCTAGTTATAAATACATGAATCACTATAATAGTTATGTGAATGATGGATCTATGTATAAATCATAAGAAAAAACAAAAATAACAACTTAAATAACAAGATCTATGTCATAAACGAAAATCTAAGCTATAAAAAGTTAGATCTACAAAACATAATAACTTTAAACAAGGAAATAATTATGATACAAGATAATAATAATGAAGAAGAGGAGTGTTTCATTTTTGGCATCATTATCCTAAGCTTTTAAGCTTATGGAAGGTCATTTGATGCATGAAACCTTCATTACACTTTACCTATATCACCTATGAAGGCTTTGAGAAGAAGATTTGCTCAAAAATCTTCAAGAAATATGTGGAGGCTCAAGAATGGAATGGGGGCAGCTTGTTCCTTGAAGAAACAAGAACAAAAAGAAGAAAGAAAGAGAGGAAAATGAGAGAGAAAAGGCTAAGGAATGAAAAAGGAAAATGAGTAAATGAAGGAGAGAGAGAAAATGAGTGTTTTAATTGAATAAAAGAGAGAAAAAAATAAAACAAGGGCAGCCAAAGAAGAGCCATGCTGCAGGTGAAAATGGGGGAGGAGAGAGAGAGGAAATTGTTGAAATTTGACTTAAATTTGAATTGTGTAATAAATGTGTAATGTAGCTTTCTTAAGAAGGAGTAGAATATAATTAATTTAGTCAAAATGGAGTAAATAAAGGAAAATGGCAGCCATAAAGAAGGAGAAAAATCTGCCATGAAGTGTGGGATAGAGTGTAGAAAGATTGAAGTGAAAAAGAAGTGATATGTATAAGGTGTACTTGAAGGTATGGGTTGTAAAAGTATTTTCTTAATAAAATAAGTTAAAATAAAATAAAATTAGAAAATTTATTCCAAATATTTGTAGCAGATTTTTCATAATTAAAATTAAATAATTATTTGAATTATTTTAGTATTTTAACAAATATGTTACCGGTATGATTAAAATATGCGAATGGGCTATAAATAATATTTTTATAACCCGAAAATTTAAAAAAATTATTTTATGAAAATAAAAATATTTAAAAATATTTTTCAATTATTAAATTAATTTATTTTATTTTTAGTATCGGGTCTTAAACAGAATTGATCCCGTAAAAGCCCGAACTAACTAAATTTTAGAAAAACAAAATTTTCTATAATATATAAAATATTTATCTAAAAATATAAGACTTTATAAGAATAATAAAATTATGTAATGAAATAAAAGTGAATAGTGCAAAAGACTAATTAATTATTGGTAATGAAAATACGATAAAAATGTTATAACTGTAACTTTTATAACCCGAAAAATTATATAACTGATATATTTGGAAATCTTATGAAATTACGAGTCTAACGGTACCATTGTATATTTTTGATATCTCGAGCCCTGGGACACACTTTTCGAAGTCTGTATTCGAACGGGTTCGAAATAGGTCAAAATTTTACCAATCTGATATTTTTAAACAAACTTATATATTATGAGCTATTCTACATATTTAAACTACATCTCGGCCTCTAGATTTAGGGGATTTAGATTGCCGGACTTAGACTATTGTATTCCACTTAGGGTTTCCGTGTGATTTTCCGGTTTAGGTCTTTGCCAATTTGGAAACTGATATTTTATGTTTATACAATGTATTTACTTTGAGAAATTTGTTTTACATTTCATTTTTGTAAGTATTTAATATCTTTTGACGTTTTCGAATTTTTGAATTGGGTTTCATTTCCGAAAGTAAATCGTTATTTACTTTTTCATAATTTGTTTTTGAGCTTTATATTACCCGATTTTATAAGTAGGAGTTAAATAAAGAATTTGTTGTACGTAGTGGTTTTGGAATTGAAGTATGTTGAGTTTTTATTTTGTTTTTAACGATTCTTATTTTCCTCAAGATTAAGAATTTCTGGATTCGTTCGTGATTTAGGACTTGTCGAATTTCGGTTTTAATTTAGAGTGGTTTTTAGGGTTTATTTTCGAAGTTCATCTTAGAATTATTTACTGAAATATTCGGGGCTTACAGTTTTATGTAGTGGAATCTTTTGATGAATGTAATTGAAGTATAATGCTTTGTATTTGGAGTATAGTAAATTGAAATCCCTTTACATTGTTACTCAAGTTATATCAATATAAAATATATCCCTCCGATGAGTCTCCTCCATTTGTTAGACGCCTTGTACATAGTATGGAAGCATTCGCGTGACTGAGATGGTCATTCTTAGCTTGCTTTAATATTGTATACGGCAGACTGCCACGTTTAGAGTATCCTTCGGGGCGTGACAGTTTCGTCTAAATGACTTCTAAACTTTATCAAATCCTTCCTTTTCTTTAAATGAAAAACTTGAAGACCTAAACCAAATAAGAAGAGATTTGAGTGCTATTTTCATAATATTAATCACTAAAATGACTAATCAATTATATATATCACTGATAAATTATGAATAATTTAGTTTATTAGGAATCATCGCGTACTATGAAAAACTTAATTCTTATATTATTTAAGTTGAAGAAGTTGATGAAAGTTCTTTAATATTATATACCAACATTAATAAAAATGGCATGCGTATCATATATCTATACAAACATATATTATTATTTTTTTTCTTCTCTTTTATATCAAATGACAACAAGAACAAGACAAGAACAAGAACAAGAACAACAACACAATAACAATAATAATAATAACAATAATACCAAACAAAATTCGAATGGAAATTTGAACTATTATTCATAAAAGAAATGTAAACCCTGGCTTAGAGTCAAAGAATTTCGAGTGCTAGTTAGACTAAGGTCAAATCGAATTCATGCGTGGGCTTTGTTCTTGCAAAAATCAAGCAAAGCCAGTGATCTCTTCTTCTCTTATGTGGATGATCGAATTGAAGTATGGAGTTTAAATTGGTCGGATTGGTTCTGGTGAAAATGGGGTTTTAGAGGTTGCATTAGGTTTGGTTTTGGGTAGGTGATATGTACACTGGTCTTAATGGTGTTGAATGGTGTGAGTGGTGGTGGTTCTTACATGTTTAGGTCGTGTTTGGAAAATTTGTGTGGTTTTCACGAGCTTTGGAGGGTGGTGAGGGTTGGATTTGTTGTTGGTTCTGGGGTTGTGGTCAATAGGCTGATGTTGTTTGTGAAGTGGTATTTGGTTAGCATTGATGGTAGTTCAGATTAGGGTGATTCCTAGAATTCATGGGTAAGATTGAGATTTGAAGTGGAGGTCGAGTGTAAGTAATTTTTGGGTTTGGTTGCGACTATGGTGGATGTGGTGGTTGCGATGGGTTGCGAAGTGGTTTCTGGGTTCGTTCCATTGGTATGTGTGATAAGGGCAATTTATATACTTATTTGGGTGAATTTATGATCATTTATGCTTTAATTATTGTTCAACTTTAAGATAATTGGTACTTAAATAGTAAATATATTCATTTTAGGTATGAATAGGGCAAACATCAAATATTGGATCTAAATGAACAAGAATCGAAGTTAAACAAATCAAAAAGGCACTATCACGGTTGTGATAACATCGGTGATATCCTTTGATCTATCTAAGAAGCTTGTAATAGCAGAGACATAGGGAAATGAAGAAGACATGGAGATTACGGCCAACGTCACGGCTGTAGTCTACATGGGGATCTTCTTGGGAAGGATATTTTTAAGTGACTACGGCTGGGAGAAGAGGAAAGATGGGAAGCAATAGTCAATAGAGTTGATCACGATCAACATTATCGGCTGTGACAGTGGATGTTATCTTGTCTACTATTTTGGGACGATTGATTATAGCCGGTATTGAAAGATCGAATGGAGCCACAGAGTAGGTAACAGCTATGATGGATAGGGTAACAAATTTGCATCACTTGATCACCTATGTATTCCAACCATAATTGCATGTGGAGATTATCATCCGAGAAGATAATGGCTGTGATGATCCTGAAATAATTAATCTAGTGAAGATAATAGCTCGAATAACGGCCGTTATGACAGTTACAATTCGCTCATTTTCGCACATTTTCGAAATTTAAGCGCCTTTTTGAAGAGGAATGAAGCCAATGAACGCATCTCTTCACTTATCAGATGCATTGAATGGAGGAAACATATGTATATTCCTCCTAACCATTGCAAAGGAAAAAAAAGAACTAACCATTGTAATAGATCATTGACCATTCTACACACCACTCATATTTTTCTCTTGTAACCACTTGTGTAACATCTTATCATTTCTATCACTTTACTCGTGTAACAAGTGTATTGTACAAGATTATGAAGTGCTTTTCAATTATTACGGGTTGTTTTCCTATTCTTTCTTTTTACTTTTTCCAATATCTATTGTTTTGTCTACATTATGTGTGAGTAATTGTTAAGGTTCGTGTAGCCATATGTTAGCATATATTTCAATGAACTGAACGCCTAATGTTGTAGAATTTTCTAATTTCTATAGTGTATTAATATATTCTAATTCTAGGTAGTGCATGACTTAAGACTAGATCAATTTCCTCGGGATGCGATTGAGAAATCTACCCGTGGAATAGATTTAAGTATAGAGAAAGATTGTCCATGATGCCTAGAGATAGGGTTGTTGAATCTTCTACATGTAATTGGATAATTATCTTAGGATATGTTTGTATGCAATTTTAGTCGACTATTAACTAGGAAGAGATTCTAGTAGATACGCTACAATTAGGGTTCAATAAACTCGAGAGAGATATTAAACTAATAATTGGATTCCATAGTTAGGAATGACTCAACAATTAATGAAATTGTAGTATATGTTAACTAATTGGTGAAGCGAGTCTGAATTGTTAATTGTTGAATTAAATTTTATTTGTAAATTCATGTTATAACATAGTTTTAGTTGAGAATTATCTAATTTTAAATCTTGAATCAATTCAATTTGCTAGAATTAATTAAGAGGGTGAGTAATAGTACTTGTTGATGATCCCGAGGAATACAACCTTGTAATCTATTCATATATTACAATTGATAGGTGCACTTGCCTAGTGTTGACCAAATTATAGAAAAAAGATTATAGGTTATTAATTTACTAAACTAGGTCAAGAAAGCACAACCAATGTGATTGAGGTAAGGTGGGGAGTGTGGCAGTTAAGTTGGCGGCAATGGTTGTAGAGGCTTAATTTAATGGCTGGCGTCAAGAGATGGTGGAGGAAATCGGGTTTTTTGAACTTATTCCTAAGTTTTGATCTGGGTATCTTTTTTTATTTTTTTCTTTTCGAACTTGCATCTTAGTTCGAATATGAGTCCTTGTTTCTGGAGTGGAGAGCTAGTTTATTCTTATAGGAGCAAAACAAGGAAAGTGGAAGGGCGAACGATGGCCACTAATGGCCGTTATGAAGCTTTGAAAGGCTTGAAGTTACGGAAATGGGAGTGGGATTTACAAATTTTTGAATATATATTTTTTTAAAAGACATTGATGGTTGGATTTAAGACAGATATGCGCTTTTTGTTCTTCCTAGCAAAAAAAAAAAAAAAAAGAGCTTGAAATGAGCTCGTTCGAGCTCTAAACAGACAACAATGGTGGATAGGGGAGCTGAGGAAGATGATGCACACGCCTCCTCGCCAAAAGGAAAACTCCTCCACATACGTTCAATGAGAATCGAACTCTGGCCTCCGTTGTTCCTTTGCAAGCTTTAACCAAATGAGTTGCCTGGCTTTTAAGTATCCTGGCCTCTCAAAATAAATTTAAGCTATTCAAAACTAGTATAAGTCCAAGGTCCACCATGATTTGTAAATTAAATTCAGAGCACTATAAGACTAATATATATATTTTTAATTTTTCTTTTTCCAATTTTTTTCATTTTAATTTAAAAAGATTATTTACTAAAAAGATGGGGTTTTCTAATTTTTATATTTTTATTAATTTTGTAATTTTACCTTTTTTGTTTTGTTAATTTTTTAATTTATCTATTTTTTTTGATAATTTTCAATTTTTATTGTATTTTCTATCTTTTTAGAATTTTTATGATTTTTGAAATTTTCATTTTTTTATTTTTTATTTTAGAAAGGGGCAAAAATTAGGTATCGACAACAACAATATGGGAAGAATGGTGCTTGTTGATTATCCATCTTGGTATTCAACAAAAACTTTAAGCACCTAAAAAGAGAAAAAGAAAAATGAGTAGAAATGTACAAATATAAAAAAGACTAGTATTTACAAATAATGAAGAAAGTATATGTACAATTTTTTTTTTCCAAATTTTGCAAAATTTTTTAGATTTTTCCAATAAAAGGCTTAGCTACACAAGTCCTAAAAACTGAAATTAGCACCAATCACTCTCCAGCAACGGCGCCAAAAACTGATCACACTTTTTCTAAATATCCTTTTTAAAAATATTTTTAATCTCTTTCTAAATTCCTTTAAACAAGCAGATATTAACCCGGCTAGCGTACTGGGTACATGTGTAGTAATAAAATTTGGTGAATACCGAGTTGTGTCGATAGAGAGTGAGACTACCTCTAAATTGTATTAATTCTAATTGTAGCCAGACAAAATTAAAAAGATATATCTTTGGGTTTTTAGATAATACTAATCTACAAAAATTTGGGATTTCCAACACTTGTAATTGAATTAGGTTAAGAGCCAACAAATCATAAAATCAACTGAATGTATACTGTTGACTACATATATCCTTGTAAATCCAAATTGTCAATAGGTTTAGTATTTTTATCAATCAAGCACCAAATAACAACTCATTTTCCAAAAAAAGCAATTATCTTAAATTAACCAATCAATATTCCCTATTCCTATGAAAGTGATCAATTGACTAATCCTTATAATTTACCAAACTTTAATTGAATTGAAATCCATATGTTTATGAGATTTGTAATCCAAATTACCTATTCATAGAAATGATTAGAAAGGAATTTTCCAATTACAATCTTAATCTATCATATACTCCAAATTCAATTCAAAATGTATCAACGGTGAAATAGCATCAACAATTTGAATACAAACAAATGATCAATCAACACCAGATAAAAATCAATTAGATAATTCAGATCAACAACTCAAAACCCTAAATAAGCATAATAGATCAAGTATTTAACACCATCTATAATATGAATCTAAAAAAAAGAACAAAATCACCTTGTTAAGAAAATCCTACTCTTGAATCCAAATTCAAATGATGTTTCTAACTTAATCTTTGTGTGGAATTAGTAATCAAATTAAAACAAAAAGCTTTCTAGTATCTAATCCCTAATCTAGATCTAGTAGCAAAGGAAAAAGCTTAAAATTCTGTGCCTAGAGTTCTTTCCACTTTGTAGAATTTACAAAGGAGTTTATATATGAAATGTTGTGCTGGGACTTAGGTCACCATGAAGGCTGGCGGCCTTTAATTAAAATTAGTTGACTTTGCAATGAAAAGTTGATTTCCGAGAGTTATGGTTGAATGTGCATCAGATCAAGGCTGCGGCCTATATTTGAAATTAGCCTGCCTTCTTTGTAGAATAATTATCCGAGGCAAGTAAGCTGGCTATGTTGAAGCAGTATAGGAGGCAGTGTTGGAGTACACCGGCCCCCGGCTGGTGCCCTTGATTCTCTAATTGCCAGCATATAGGTCACTTGAAGGCTGACTCAATTTTATTCTTCAAAAGCTAGTGGCCTTTGTTCTGTTGTTGCCTGGGTTAATTATTTATGATTAAGGCTGGTAGCATTTATTTCTTTGAAGGCTGGTGTTGGATGCTTTCATGATGGCCGGCTCATTGCTTGTTATGTTGATGTAGGCCTGCATATTTTTCCTTGAAGGCTGGCAGCTTTGAGGTTAAATTTGCTAGCCTTGATCTTTCATTGCTCCATATTTGCCCAAATCTCTTCTCAATTGCTTTTATTCGTCATATATGTCCTTCAAGAACTGAAATATCAAATTAAGCTTACTTAAGTACCATTTCCTTATGATTTATATAATATCAAAAATAATTTAGCATGAATTGTTCAATGAAGAGTGAGTAAAATATGACTTTATTAGGTCACTGAGGAGTTACTTTTGAGAGGGAGTTACCTAAGATCACAAGGGGAGTTACCCTTAAGGGAAGTTACCCGAACTCACAAGAGAAGCTACTTGAGCTCACGAGGGGAGTTACCCTTGAGAGGGAGTTACTCGAGCTCATTTGGCACAAGAGGTAGGATTCTTTTGAAATTCTGGAGCCCTTACCAAAAATTTGGATTTAAAAGATGGACATCAATGTAGGACCCTTAATGTAAAATCTTGATTTCATTTGTGATTGCTTTCTTTTTACACTTTACATATAAGTTAGCCATAGCCCTTCCAGAAACTTCTTAAGGTTGTTTGCATTCTAAATCGTAGGAATGAGCTTACCATCTAGTATTTTGAGTTTATAGACTCCATTTCCCAAGACTTCTTTCACCATCACTAGATCTTCCCAGTTTAGAGTGAGCTTTCTTTAGGTTTCTTCGAATCCCATTTCTTCCAATTTTTTGCAAACAAGGTCTCATAGGAGAAAGACTTTGTATATGACCTTCTTGTTGTAATATTAGGCTACTCTTTGTTGGTAGGCGGCAACTATCTTGCTTATTATATCTCGAGTCTCTTCTATTGCATCAAGTTTGGCTAGGAGACTGACCTCGTTGATCAATTGGTCATAGGATTGTACTCTAATGTTTGCAGATCTAGCTCAATAGGTAATATGACCTCAGAGTTGAATGCAAGACAAAAATGGGTTTCACTAGTAGAGGTGCGCCTAGTGGTGTGGTATCTCCATAGAATATTCTATGTGCTGGTGGTAGAGGACCTCAAACCTAATGATGATGTTGGTGTAGATGAAGTGCTGAATGTTTTTGTCTGTAACTTTTGCTATTGCTTTAGCTTCTACCCATTTCATAAAATAATCACATCCCACAATTATGAACTTTCTTTGACTTGTGAATGGAGTAAAAGGTCCAAGTAAGTCCATTCCCCACATGGAGAAGGCCCGTAAGCTGGTGAGGTAAAGCAGGTCAACACTTAGGGTATGGTTGATGGGAGCGATCTTTTCACAGTTTTCACATCGTTGCACAAATTCTTTTGCATCGACCCTCATTGTTGGCCAGAAGTAGCCAACTCACACAACTTGAATGTGCAATGATTGAGCTTTGACATGGTTACTACATTCGCTAGTGTGGAGATCTTTTAGAACTCATTGCTCGTCTTTTGGTTATAAATATTGGATAAGGGGGAAGCTCAAGCCCTTTTTATATAGGATCCGATTCATAAGGGTGTGGTTAGCTGCTCTATGCATCAACTTCTTGGCTTCTATTCTATCAGAAGGTAGAGTGCTATCCTTAAGGTATTTTTCTATCGATGTCATCTGTAAACCCCGGTATTCTCAGTAGTTAAGAAACCCCGAGAATTGGAAGCAAACCCTAATCCGGTCCAGTTTGAATCTAGTGAGAGGAGCTTAGGAACCCTAAATCCGGCTTTCCTTCGGTTTCATAATAAAAAAAGTTTTATAAAGTAAATGAAGTTGAATTATTGCTCTAAAGTATATTATAGACCTTTGAAAGTTTTAAATTCGGGAATTTTTCAATTCTGGGCCTTCCCGAGCTCAATTATGGAAAAGCGTGCCCCGGACCACGAATTCAGAAAAAGGTTCCGGAACATTCATTAGAACCGTAATTTTATAAGGATTCCAAAAATATCAATTTTATAATTTTCCGGGCTATAAATATTACAGTTATAGCTTTTCCCGTGTTTTCGTTACAACCGGTAAAGTAGATGTCTTGTCTACTATTCACAAGTACAACCTACACTACACACTACCCATACTCTATTCTTACATTCTTACAACTACTCATTTCAATTTTCTTTTCCAATGAATTTTGTCTCTTAATTAATTATTACATTTATTACATTTTAATTAACTAAATTACAAAATATCAAAATTTCAAAACACACACACACAAGTAATGGCCGGCGCCACACCCCCCCCCCCCCCCCCCCCCCTTGCTTTTCCCCTCATTTGATTTTTTTTACAATTTTTATTCACTAACAACCCTAATTTACTCATATAAAACACATTTTTCTCTCTCTCTCTTCATTTCACTTGTTTCAAATTTTGCTAAAGAAGAAAAACCTCTCTTTCTCTCCTCCTATAGTGTCGTGAACCCCCCTCCCTCTCCCTCTCACATTTTCAACTCAAGACTTCTTCATTTCTACCTTTGATCTTCATTGGTATGTTGATTTAAGCTTTGATTCTTCCTAAATCTTGTAATGGCAAAGCTATATCTTGTGTGTTTTCTCATTTAATCCCAATGAGCTCATGCTAGGGACATGAAAACACATGAACAAGAATATCAAGCCATCACAAGACATGGATCTAGTGTTTAGATGAGTTTATGTTAAGATATCTTGTTGTTCATGCATATAAAGTTGAGATCTTGCATATATATTGATGTTCATGCCATGGAGTTTATGATTCATGAACTATATGTAGTAGATCTAATGTTTAGACATCCACATCCTCATCTACATGTATGATCATAGAGTTATTTTGATTTCCATGCATTGATGATCATAAGAATGTAGTTTTGTTCATGTATATAGATAGGTTAGATGCTAGATCTACATGTGTAGAAGGCAAGGAGATGAAAAAGAAAAGGTTTTGTTAGAAATGACTTGTTGGAAATTCGGATGGAATTGGAACCCTAACTTAAAAACCACCAAAACTAACTTTAAACTCATATTTCACATGATAAATGAAAGGGTATGGAGTAATAAGTATCTTGAAGAAATAATTTTCATAAGTTTAGATGAGTTTAGGCATGATAAAAATGTTAAAACATGTAGTAAAGTTAGAATGAAAAATATTGAATTTATGGATGTATAGGCAATTCGTATTTTTGGGGATGCCACATAAACACTTAGTACTTAAGCTTAGATGGCATGTTTTTATGAGTAAATGAAGCCTATAGATGATAGATGTATTGGGCTTCAATTTTGATGCCCTAACAAGTTTTTATAAGGAAAATGTAAGGAAATGAAATTTACAAAATTCGGATTTTTACAAGTAGTTGTTTTATAAACATGTTTACCAAATGAAAAATGTGGATTTTTATGCATAAATGAAGGTCATGATTAATATAGACTTTGAGAAATTATTTTTATTTAGATAACAAGTGAATTTCAAGAATAAAATCATAGGAATCCTAGGGAATGTAAAATTGGAAAGAATAACTCTTTAAGAATAACCTTTGTGGAATTTTATAACAATTAGGAGTTCCAAAGAGTTCATCATAAAAAATCATCAAGACCATGCATATATTGAGTTCATTACATCACTTTCATATTTGGAATTCATTCATATACCATCTATACATGAATCATTAACTAGGAACGTTTTTATCAAAAGCGAAACAATTTTTTCGGAATGGAGAAAGTGACAGAACAGAACTGATCCCACTGTTCTGTGACTTCACTATTTTCAAAACTTGAGAATAATATTAGAAATAGATAGATCTTTCGAAGTAGATAGAGATCGATATGAAATTTGCGAAATTCCGAGTTAAAATGACCAAGTTATGGCCGTTTTAAGTTGGAGCTTCCGCAAATAGCAAGAATTCCGAATTCATCTAGTTTAGATGCATAGCTTGAATTAGTTACATGATGAGAATCTCATTAGGATTATTCTTACTTGGTAGGTGATCCCGAGCAGGACGACACCTTACCACCCGATTATTACTACTAGAAAGACCGACGTCCAATGACCGAGTGAGTTTTACTTCCACTCTCAATTAAAGATTGTGATTCTAATGTAGTGGCACTAGTGGTGTAGGGAAAAATGATAAAATGATATGCATGATGGGGTATATGGGATTATATATTTGTCTGCTGTTGATGTGCGAAATGGAATTTAAGAAATATCGAAACCGGTGTTAAGCTATGACTGATTGAAAGTATCTTATATGAATGACTGTGAATACTTGTTGGTCACCTAAAAGAATTGAACTAATGTATATTCGACTTCAATTGTAATTTGGATTCATTCATATCACGATGGGGATGGAGCATAGCATTGGTTGGTTTTTCGTGATCCATAAAACGAATATGTGGTTAATCGTGATCCATAAAACGAAATTGTTGGTTAATCGTGATCTATAAAACGAATTATTGTTTAGTTGACCGTGAGCTTAAACGGTGTCGTACCGCAGGATTCGTTAATGTGCTAACCCAGGATGGAGGGCACAAGTCCATCCACATATGATTTCCGGTTGGTCATATGTTTGCTGAACTCATTTGTTTGATGCATACACTTGCTTGAATAATCACTTGTTTGAATGAATTGTACTTAATTGCGATATGGAAGTTCTTACTCACTAAGCTAGTTAGCTTATGCCCCCATAGTTTTTACTTATTGCAGCACGAGTTTATCTGGCTTAGACCGAGGCAAGCCACAGCTCAGGTACCGGAGATAGGAGTTTCCCATAGAAGTTTACTTCATTCCTTTTGTATAGACTTCCGTTGGAAACTAAAGGACTCTAGATGACTGTAATGGACTTGATATTATTTTGCAAGGGAATGCCCCTTGGATTTTGTAAAGTACAATTATGCGTTTTGGTTTATTATTTATGGCTAATGAATGCCACATTAAACTGTTTAACTCCATTTGTTGAAGTATTCTATTATTGTAAAGGAACGCTTTACATCTATATAAGACTCCCGAAGGGCTCGGATAGGGAATTCGAGAGTCTTAATTAGTATGTGGCAGGCTGTTACGTTTAGGATATCTTATGGGGCGTGACATCATCTAGTTTGGAAGTAGGGACTCTTCTTGCAGATTTAGCACCTCGTAGGCTTTCATAACATTAGACTTTTTGGGCAAGAACTCAACGAATATTCTTTCTTCAATTTTTCTTAAGCCGAGGGCTATCATGGAGGTGGATTTTGAAAGTCTATCGACTTCAGCATTGTCAGTTCTTGGTATTTTGATCATGTCCCATGAGGGTAATTCTTCTATGAGAGATTGAATTGCCTCTATTTGGCCATTTCTTCGTTCTTTGCCTCATATGCACCTTTGACTTGTTGAACCACAAATCGTAAGTCAGAGAAGATTTGTAGGTCCTCATTTTCGCCTCAACACTTGTAGCAAGCTTGAGCTCTGCTAATAGGGCCTTGTATTCCGCTTCATTATTGCTTGTAGCAAATGGAAACTTTAATGCATAGCTAATCTTGACTCCATAGGGTCCTTTCAAGACTAGGCTAGCTCTGCTCCCCTCTATGTGGAGAATCCATCTACATAGAGGGTTTATGTGGGTTTTTCCTTGTTCTTAGGTTCAAAGGAGCCTGTATTTGGCTATATATTCTGCCAAGACCTGCACCATGATGGCATTACGAGTTGGTATTGTACGTAAGCATTGAACTTGATTGCATACTTCATCATTCTTCCTGAGACATTTGGTTTCTAGAGAATTATCCTTATCAGGACGTCGATGAGCTCGATGATCTAGTGTGCTTGGATGTAGGCGACGACTAGATATCATAACCGCAACTGTAAACTTCTCTTTTTTTTGTACCTCTTGTCACGCCCCAGGGTATTCTAAACGTAACAGTCGCCGCATATTAAACAAGACTTAGGAATCACTACCACGTCATTCAAAAGTCTTGTATTAGATGCAATGCATTCCCTTACAACAATAGAATACATATGCAGTTAGAGATCAATAGTTTAACTTGTTAAAATAAGCATAAAAACATAAACCACATATATCTGAGGATCATTTACAAAATACTAAGGGCATTTCCCCTGCAAAATAATAAGTCTAGATATTAGTTTTTAATAACAACCCGAGTGTCAAGGTTTCCTATGAAAGTCTATATAAAGTTAACCATAAACTTCTAAGGGAAACTCCTAACTTTGCATCACCTAATTTAGCCAAGTTCGGGGACGCAACCATATGTACGGGAACTACATTAAAAGAATCTATGGAGGTATAATCTATGCTAGCTTAGTGAACTTCACTTCCAAAATTAAATACTTAATCCAACAATGAGGCAAACAAGTTATATTAAACAATCATATAAAATGCACAATTACGTGAGCATATAATATATAAGACTTTCCAGGAGTCCTATATTGAATGGATTTACGCCTTCCATTCGGGGTTAGGTGTTTCGAGCCATACGACCATAGATTTTAATTTTACTCTCAGTCATTTAGTGGTTGTTTCAGGTGCCACCCATCCATTAATTATGTAGTTGATTCAAGTGCCTACTTTACTTCCATCTTAATTCAGGCGACCTACGACAATACTTCGAGTTTTTTAGGCCCACCCATTGCCTAGCTATTATGCCTTTTTCCCACAAAGGTATAATAACAAATGTAATGTGACTCAATATATGTTATACATGGACAATTTAGTTATATGGTCATGGCATTTTATTTAATTGAATTATTGGCGATCATAGAGATTTCAGACACTTCAATCCTATACTAAATCATACAAATATTTATAACAATTCCATTTTGATATTTTTATCATCAATTCAACCAAGTAGAATTCACGTGCACATTCCAATTTTATCTTGTTTTAATTCTAATGCCACTATCATTACAAGCATAATCATAAGCATGTAATTTAAAGAAAGTGAACTCACTCGGCCATGGACATCGATCTCTAATAGTAGCAATCAGAGACAAGAATTCTTTCGATTCAAGGTCACCTAAACGAAAGAAATGCCCAAATGAATATTCCAAACCATAACTAATTGTAAGCCCTAGATTTTTTGGTAAATATAAGTAAACCCTAGAATCGGAAGTCAAAACGAAATCCTAAAGTTAACCTAATTCTATGATTAGTCTAGTGGATCGAGATCCGACAACCCCGTGTACTTAAACCCTAGACAAAAAATTGTGATAATTGTGGAAAATGGTTCATAATAATATAGGAAAGCTTAAAAATATCAGATTTGCAATTTTCTAGTGTCTTTCGGATCGAACGAGATCAGTTTTCAAAAACCGTGCCCTAGTGCACTGGATAGTGAAAATATTCCGAAAACACTAATAGGCTCGTAAAAATATAAGGTTTTCAAAAATATCAGTTTTAGATTTTTTTTCGGTAACTAAAAATATCAGATATAGGCTGTTTATGCGTATTTTCTTTACTACGTTATTTTAATTGTCTATTTACTATTCTAATACTATTCCTACTATTCATTACTATTTCTCTATGTCTACTTTTTCTTACACTCTGCCATGCTTATACCTTATAATTTACCTTCTCCATACAACTTTAATCACATCACACTTTACATATTACTTCTTTTTATTACAAAATAACAAATTTAATCAATTTTTCTCTCCATTTCCTCATGTTGCCTCCCTCTCTCTCATCACTCTCAATTTATTTTCTTTTTCAATTTACTTAATGACATCTAATTTCCACTCCAAAACTCTATAAATACCCCCTTCCTCCTTCATTCTTTCACACAACTCATTTCTTATTAAAACTCTACCAAAATTACCCCACAAACACTCTCTCTCAAATTCTCTCCCAAGTCCTCTCTTCTCTCCATAAAACCATTTCCCATATATTACTACAACTCATTCTTTTCCTCTTTAACAAACACATAACCTTAGGTAAAGTTTCTCACACATACTCATCATGTTCATATAACTTAGCATGAGCTTAGTGTATGTTTCTTGGACTCATTAGAGTTAAAGAAGCCATAATATGTTCATGTTTTGTTTTTGTTCATGGTCATATTTTCCATTATGTTATTATTGTTATTATGTTGTTGTTATTGTTGTTATTATTATTTGTTCTAATCTAACTTCTATATAGTATTATGTATATTATGTATATATATTTCTTTAGAGCATATAAGCTTACTTGTTATTTATTTATTTCTATGCTTTGCAATTTATTTATTTATTTCATGCTATCATTAAGACTAGTTCTTCTAGTTTTAGACTTGTCTTTATCAAGTCAAAACAATTTTCTTTTTTTTTTTTTTTTTTTTTCTTTTGGGACTAGTCTATTCTTAGTCCCAAGATACCTTGATGAAGCTAAGGTTCCCAATACTTGACTTTATTATTATGCTCTTATTTATTATTATACATATCTTATCTTATTATGTGATATTGTTATATTTCTCATATCTACATGATCTCATTCATGCATGAACATGTTGATATTGTCTCAACCATAATGAAAAGGAGTTTTCTTAATTAATAAAAATAGGAACTCTTTAAAAATAAATTTTGTCACATAAGAAATGATTTTTACATAAAAACTTAAAGTTTTATCTTAACAAATATTTTCTAAAATTAGATAAGTTTAGCTCAAGTTTTAGTAATAATACTATATGGGATTTTATCAATGAATACATAAAATAAAGTTATCACAAACTCTCTTTTCAAACCAATGAAATAAGAAAGTTTCTTTAAACTTAATTCTGTTTAACAAAAGTTTTCTTAAACTCATATGTAAAGCTTTCATTAACATATTAAGGTTTAGATAATTTTACTAAATCATCTAAGAATAAATCTTTTTAAAGATAAATCTTACTTAGGAACTAAAATTAGAAGAACCCTATTTTTAAAATGGAACAAACTTTAGGAAAAACTAAGAACATGTGAACCTTAAGAAAGTTTGTCACTATCAAGAAAACATTTAGAAACTACATTTCAACTCTTAAAAATTGAAGTATAGGAACAAAATTATTTTGAAAAATAGAAATTGTTTTCAAAAGATAGATAAATTTAAAAAGAAGGAAATATTTACTTACAATAAATCCAAGAACTTACCTAACAAAGCTAAAATAAAAATTTCCAAAACATTACTTTTCCAACTTTTAAAGCACCTTATTTTATAAAATCATTGTTGAAACAACTTTACTAAATTCATGTTTATGATATGAGTCAATATATATGTGTTCAAAGAATTTTCCAACTATTATAACATCTATATTTTGGTATAAAGGTTTTTGGATAGAGAAAAGTTTGAAAACTTGAGTTTTGAAATATGGAATTTTCGTAACAAATCTGTATGTCACTATTCTGAGACACAAATGACTTCTTTTGATAAAAGAAATGGATAGATCTTTTCGAGTAGGTAGAAATCGGTATATAATATGTAAAATTCTGATAAAAAATGAGCAAGTTATGGCCATTTTAAGTTGGAATTTCCATTCATGCGAATTTTGACGAATTCAATAAGATAGAATTAGAGAATTTGAGTAGATCTTGATGAAATACTCACTTCGGGTATTTCTTTTGTTTAGATGTCGAGGACCAAGATCTTCTCTTTCTCGAGGATTACTTCGACTCATAGAAGATCGCTATTGTCACGCTCTAAAAGGTACCATAAACGCGACAATTCACCACACTCGATGTTTAAACTCAAGTATGACAACCTTAGCCTATCCCTGAGTTTAAACACCGGGTGTAAGGCTCATGTTCAACATATAAGGAACCATACTTTGATTCGAAATAGTTTAAGAGACATACATAGCAACAAGAATGTGAATCATAACAGTTATATCTAGATTTAATCTATTACACGATCCAAGGGGCATACCCCCATTAAAAATATTAAGAGTTCTTAAGTTCTCAAAATTCTCTTACAACAACCATCATATATCAATTTAGGAGATTCAACTAGAAGTCTATGCCTACATCTAGGTCTCAACTTCTTAAAAAAGCTCCTTAGAGTCCAAAAGTTGTACTTGAGGAAAGTGGCTCTCGGAAATAGCCATAAATATTCATGCTGCAACAGGAAACTATTGGGATATAAGCTTACGAGCTTAGTGAGGTTCATTTTCCAAATAACAACTCATTCAAGATATATATACAAGCAAGTTATAGTTAATTAATCATATGAATGCACAAGCAAATGAGCATACAAGTATATGACTTTACGGTAACCATATGTGAATGGATTTACGCCCTCCATTCGGGGTTGGGGTGGTCCATAAGTCATGCAACCATAATTCCAATCTCGAGTGGGGTGGTCAATAAGTCATGTAACCATAATCTCGATCTCTTTCTCTTAGTTATATAACATCTGTTGTTTTATGTGGTAGTTTCAAGTGCCTAGCCCACTTCTGTTAACTTAAGCGATTTCGCATCCTTAATGTTAACACGAGCCTCCATGCCTCCGCTAATATACCTTTTCCCACTAAAGGTATACTTGCTAATGCAATATGACTCACTACGTGATATGCATGTACAATTTATTCATATAATCGTGGCATGTTAATTATGTAGGTTAAGAGTGATCATAGAGAATTTCAAACAATTCAAGTCTATACTAGCTTATACAATATTTTTACAAGTCTCGTCTCGATATACTTATCTCATTCAACCAAGATTAGATCACAACTCATCACAATTTTATCTTTTCCTAATTCTAATGCCACTATGGTTACAAGCACATACATGAGCACAACTATTTAAGAAATGAACTCACTTTGCCATGGCGCAGAAATCCACTTAATCGTAACAATCCTCAGGAAGCTGTAGTCCGTCTCCCAAGTCTCCTAATCAAAAGAAATAAACTTAATGAGTATTTCTATGAAGTTTGAATGAACTTATAAATTCTATTCTATCAAGTTTGTCAAAATTCGTATAAGAGGAAATTCCAATTTAAAACGGCTATAACTTGTCATTTTAACTCGGAATTTCGCATATTATATACCGATTTCTACCTATTCAATGAGAGCTATCTATTTATAGAGTTATTTTCAACAAATGAGATCGATTTCCATGAACAGTAGGGTACAACATACTACACGAATTTCCCATTCCACAATTCAACTTTTAACCTCAAAACAAACATCATATTAAAGCTGTGATAGATACTTAGCTATCATTATATCTTGTAAGACTCTATTATATACATATATAACTCAATACCATGCATGATTCATGAGTGTTGGAAATTTCTAATTTCTCATGTACTTAGATAATGTCAACAAGAAGTGTGGCATTACTTTTCTAACTTTGTTTCTGCAAATACATCATGTATAAATTTAATACCTACAAGCTATTGTCATGAAGGTTATGAGATGATCTATCTATATGTATACATATAGTACTAAGAATTCTTTTTGAAAAACTTTTACTTTGCAAAATTTTGAAATTTACTAGACTTAAGAAAAATAGTTTTTCTTCTTGTAAAATCATACTTGCTTTTATCAAAACTTAACCTTGATGATCTATATAGCCATCACCTTCCTTTTTAATAAAAACCTTTATTTTGGGATTAGAAAATAGATATTTTAATAGTGGCTTTCCTAATTACGAACTTTACAAAGCTTTAGAGAATAAAAATATTGTTTAAATCTATTCTTGGAAACCATTCCTTGTTCTAGGATTATTTTGATAAACCCCTCTTATTTTTGTCAAAATTTGGTCTTTATTACATGTATCCATAGGATTTCCACTTTTTTTATAAAAATCATCATTTGGCTTTTGGAAATAGGTGTTTAAATAATGGTTATTTTCAAATCCGAATTTTGAAAATTTCATTTGAGTTTGTTTTCTTTGTAAAACTCATTTAATCTTTCAAAAACCGTTTCCTAATTAAACCTACCCCTTAAGGCTTCCATTTCCTTAATAAAAATCTTGTTTTGAAGTTGAAAAATGGGTGTTTACATTTTAAGCTTCTTTTATTACGAATTTAAAACTTATTTTTGAGATTGAAATATAACTTTCGTAAACTTGCCTTTGTTTTGAAAATATTCCTTAGTAGATCTAAACTTTACTCATCAAGATCACTCATTTATGATATGTATTCCCTAAGCCCTTCATTTTTTTTTTATGTAAAATACACATTTTGAAGTTGAAAAATAGGTTTTTTAAATATGGTTCCCTTTTGATCCGAATTTTCAAAAGTTATTTTTGTTGAAACCAAAATAGATCTTGAGATTTCTAATACTTTTCTACTATCATCAAGCTATTACAAGTTATTTAAGAACATAAAACAAAAATCTAATGCATTTATAAACTGTTACTATACTAGTCATTAATGCATAAACACTATGATGGTTATGTAAATGATGAATATATGCACAAATCATTAACAACAACAATATAATTTGAAAATAAAACAAGATAATGGCAAAATAAATTAAATAACAAGACCTATAACATTGTAATGGTAAGGATCTCATGTTCAAGTGTTCCATATCCCTAGCTTGAAGTTTATGGGGATTTTGTGTGGAACCACACATGAATGAACTTGCCATTACATATTTTAAGGTAATAATGTATAGAGCTATTACTTATTGGATGTTTGGAACAAGAAACTTGAAGAAAAATATGTGAGTGTGTGTGTGTATGTGGGTTACGGTTTTGGCAAGGACGAGGAAGAGAGAAAGAATTTTTTTTTTTTTTTTGCTTGCAAGAGTTTTGCTTTGTGAAAGTGAGAGGAAGTTGGTATAAAAGAGTATATATAGACTTGTGGATTAGGGTTTATGTAATAAAATAAAATAAAATAAAACAAACTGGAGAGAGGAAAGAGAGGGGAGTTGCACCGGTTTGGAGAAAGAGAGAGGGAGAATTGTGTTGTGTAAGTTTCATAATTAATTAAAGAATTTAAGTAATAAAAGTGGTATTGGAAAAGTAAATTGTAAGTAAAATGATGAAATTGTAAGAGTAGGATATAAGGATGTAAGAAATAGGTTATGGGTAGTTATACTTGTGAATAGTGTAGAAGAAATCAAAAAGTAGATTAGACATTTAAAGTACTGGTAGTAATGAAAATACTATAAAAGGGTTATAACTGTAACTTTTATAACCCGAAAAATTATATAAACGATATATTTGGAAATCTTATGAAATTACGAGTCTAATGGTACTAATATCATATATTTAATATTTCGAGCCCCGGGACATGCTTTTTCGAAGTCTATACCCGATCGAGTTCGAAATAGATCGAAAATTCACTAATCTTATCTTTTAAAGCATCCTAGTATTATTACGAACCCCAACTACACCTTTCACTCATATTTTGACTCCTTGGTTTAGGAATACGGGATTGACGGATCTAAACTACTAAGGTTTCCTGAGAATTTGTTTGTCATGCCTCGAAGGGTACCATAAACGTGGCAGTCCGCCCTACACAATATTAAAGCCTAGGAATGACCGCCTCAGTTACGCAAAGGCTTTACTATGTACAAGGCGTCTAACACATGGAGGAGACACATCAGAGTGATACATTTCATATTGATACAACTTGAGTAACAACGTAAAGGAAATACAATTCACTATACTTCAATTACAATTCATCAAAGATTTCACTACACAACTATTAAAAAGCAATTCACCAAACCTAGCTAATATTTTCAAGCATCCTTACTTCTTACCAGAATCCCGAAGCCATACTCAGCTCCAACCATCTCGATCCCCATGTAGCATTTTGAGTTAACCTGTTTAATCAAACATCTATTGGGGTATAAGCTATACTAGCTTAGTGAGAGTTCCTTTAATTCCGTACCATAACAAGCAAGTTATAAATCATCCATATGCTATGCATGGACAAACACGTAAGCATACAATTATGTATGGATATCCGGAACTTATACACAGAACGGATTTACGCCCTCCGTATCAAGGGTTTAGGATGGCATAGAAAGTCTACACGACCGCTGCTAGTCCCCAAAGCCCCTCATGCTCATAGCACTCAACTCGGCTAGGCTCACACATGGAATGCATCCCCGGTGTGCCTTAGTTCCCTATGAATTAGCTCTGATTCTGGGTTTCATTATCCAAACGAGTCCTCGGACAATACCGATCGACCTGCGTAGGAGTAGCACGCTACCAAATACAATATGTCCGATGCGATGCATGACCAATTTGTTTTTGCTTAGGTCAAATTATTCATACATTCTTTAGAGTGACCAACCAATATCATACACATAAACAAAAATAATATGAACAGTGCAGTTATCCAATCCAATCATGGTTTCGATATGCTTTAGTATTCCTTGACATACATACATTAAAGTCTCATCATCTATCCCATCCCCATTCATATCGGTTTTCATCTTATTCTTATAACTCTAATGCAACTAGCTACAAGCATAAGTAAGATAACAAAATAAGAGGAAAACTCACTCGGCCATTGGATCACCGGTCTCTTAGTAAAAGTAATTCGGTGGTAGGGATATCGTCGATTTCGGGGTCACCTAAAAAGGAAGAAATACCCTAATAAGTATTTCGTTACTTAACTAATCCAAATTATTTAACAAAACTAGAAAATTTGTAATTCTCGTCCTATGTGGGAATTTTAAATTAAAACGGCCATAACTTGGTCATCTTAACTCGGAATTTAGCAAATTATATACCAATTTCTATCTACTTCGAAAGATCTATCTAGTTATAATATTATTTTCAAGTTTTGAAAACCTTTGAGTTTCGAAAAGGTATAGATCAGAACAGGAGAAAAACCGATTTAGAAAATTGATTTTGTGAAAGTTTATGAAGTTTCTATTATCCAAAGCAAGTATACATGCAATAAGAACAAGCTACTATCATAAATGATATGTCATAAGATATATATATATATATATATATACATGTTCTTGATGATATTCAATAAAAGAAATTTTTTAGAAAACTTTTTCTTCGTAAGACTTTATGAAAAATCATTTTAGAAAGGCTAGTCTTGTATTCTTGACAATCCCCACTGTTTTTAGAAAAATTCTTTGATAAAATTCGTTTATTCTTGTAAAAATTAAGCCTTCATCATGTATATTACCAAAGGCCTTTGTTTTTCAATAAAAATTCCATTTTACACATTGTAAACATGTTTTTTAAATATGGTTCATACCAAATCTGAATTTTATAAAAATGTTTTTGTGGTGATTCCTTTAAGTAAAAATTATTGATACTTAGAAAATTAAGCTCAACCATACATTGCCACTAAGGACTTCATTTCTTTTTAAAAACTTTCATTTTGAGTTTGAAAAATAGGGTTTTCATACCATTACTCCATTATTACGAATTTCTTAAAATGACAACAACTCAAATTTTCCTACTTTATTTTTACTCCTTGTTCTACATATTTTCTTAGAAATTTCCATATTAACTTATAAAAATCATTGCTTGTGATATCTATGACCTATACTCTCTTTTTTCATATAAAACACAAGTTTTGGAGTTGATAAAGGGTTTTTAAGGCATGGTCTTGAAATCATCCGAATTTCACAAAGTTAAAATAAAACTCAAATTTTATATTTTGTAGTCTTCTCCTATTTTGAGAATCTTTGTTAGTAGATCTACCATTTACTTATCAAAAACATCTCCTATTGATACATATTCCATAAGCCTTTCATTTTTTAACAAATCCTTCATTTTAGTGTTGAAAAATGGATTTTCAAAAATTGGTCTTGGTTGAGATCCGAATTTACAAAATTTATTTTTGGACATATCTTTTGATAAAATCTATCTAAACTTATGAAAATTTATTCCCTATATCCTATCTTAAGAGCCTTCTATATCTTGAATGAAAACTTCATTTTTTAGTTGGAAAACATGTTTTTAAACTAGGCCTTGGCCTAAATCCGAAAATTAGAATTTTGTTTTGAAAAATAATCTTTGAAAATCCCTTTGAACCATATAAAATGAAGTCTTGATGATATATATAAATTAAGCCTTGATTGTCTCAAGTAAAAATTTCATTTTGACACTTGGAAAGTGATTTTTAAAAATGGGTCTTACCTAGATACGAATTTCATTATTTTTATTCAAGTTCAAATCCAAGATCTACACATAATATGAACATGAATAAAAGAAATGCATGTAGTAAGCCCTAAACCTATAGATCTAAACTTAAACATAACCAAAGTTCATAAAAATTTAGATCTACAAAGTATAATATAAATATGAAGATAATAAAGTCTTAAAGACAACAAATATAGCAATATCATTATAGATCATAAACAAGAGGAGTGTTTCAAAGTTTTGGCATCATCATCTCTAGGCTTTAGGCATTATGTAGAGTCCTTTGATGCATGAAACCGCCATATAATCAACCTATAGCATCTATGGAAGCTTAAAAAGAAATTTTACTTAAAGAATCTTCGAGAATGGGATGTGAAAGCAATTATTGAGAAGGGGGCAGCTTGTATTCTCACAAGAAAGGCTAAGAAAGAGTTAAAGAGAGGAAAAAGAGAGAGTCAATGGTGTAGGGTTGCAAAGAAGGAAAATGTGTATATATAAGTCTTTAAATAGAGAGAGAAGTGCATTAAAAAGTGTTAAATGAATGGGAAAAGAAAAATAAAACAAAGGGCAGAAATGGGGGGGTGGGGGGTATGTGCTGGACGTGAATTACAAAGGGAGAGAGAGATAAGTGTAGTTAATTTGTAACTTGAATTTTGAAAAGTGTAACTTGTGTCACTTGATTTGCTAACTAAAGAGACTTTAAATCATTAAAATAAAAGAAAAAAAAGCTATTTTTTAGGAGTGTGGTCAGCTGCCATGCATTGGAAATAGAGTGTAGAATGTAGTGAAAGAAAACATGAATAATTGTGTAGAAGTGACAATTGAAGTGTACTTGAAGTATGGTTGAAAAAGTACTTTTTATTAAGAAAATATATAAAAAAAATTAAGAAAAAATATTTTTAAACGAGTGGCGAAATTTTCATAAATAAAATTAAATAATTAATTGAATTATTTTAGTATTTCAACAAAATATGTTACCGGTATGATCAAAATACGCGAATTGAGCTATAAATGATATTTTTATAACTAGAAAAATTCTAAAAAATTATTTTATGAAAATAAAAATATTTTTTAATTATTTCTAATTATTTTAATTTTTAATTTATTTTTTTTTTTATCGGGTCTTAACAAAAACTAATCCCGTAAAACCGAAACGAACTAAATTTTGGAAAAATAGAATTTTCTATAATATATAAAATATCCATCTAAAAATATAAGGGTTATAAGAATAATAAAATTGTGTAATGAATAGTAGTGAATAGTGCCAAAAGACTAGTTAATTACCGGTAGTAATGAAATACGAATATAATCGCAAAATCAGATATTTCTAGTTATGAAAAATTATAAAATTGATATTTTTGAAATCCTTATGAAAATACGAGTCTAACGATATTAATGGTATATTTTTGATATCTCGAGCCCAAGGACACGCTTTTCAAAGTCTATATTTGAGCGGGTTCAAAATAGGTCAAAAATTTACCAATATGTATTTTTAAGCGACCTTATATTACTATGAGCTATTCTACACACTTAACCTACACCTCGGCCTCTAGGATTAAGAGCGCGAGATCGCCAGACTTAAACTACTGTATTCCACTTAGGGTTCCCGGGTGATTTTTCGTTTTAGATCTTTGCCAATTTGGAAACTGATGGTTTATGTTTATATAATATATTTAGTTTGAGAAATTTTATTTTTTTGTAAGTATTTAATATCTCTTAACGTTTTCGAAATTCTTGAATTGAGTTTTATTTTCAAAAGTTTATCGTTATTTATTATTTTTTTTTATCATTTGTTTTTGGGTTCTATATTATCCGATTTTACAATTCAGAGTTAAGTATAAAATTTGTCGTATGTAGTGGTTTTGAATTTGAAGACTATTGAGTTCTTATTTTATTTTTAAGGAATCATTTTCTCAAAACTAAGAAATTTCTAGATTCACTTATGATTTAAGACTAGTTGAAGTTCGGTTTTAATTTGGAGTCATTTTAGAGTTTATTTTCAATGTTTATTTTGGAATTATTTATTGAAATTTTTGGGGTTTACATTGTTGACTTGGTTTTTCGGTTGACTTTCCGGTTTAGGATTTGAGCTCGATATTACCCTAAAAATTAGGGTTTAGAGCTATGGACGAGTGAGTTTCCTTTACGTTTATGTATTACGCATGTGCTTGTAGAATAGAGCACTAGATGTCAGGAAAAGATAAAATTGATGTACAATTGGGTTATCATGGGAATTATTTATGTGAATTGTTATGTACGATCAATGAACGATAAGTATATTGGAACCTGATCTGTGATTGATATAATTGTTTCTATGTATGTATTACTATGTGTGCAATTATTGTTTGATCATTTTAAATAAATTAATGTCGGATTTGATTCCCCATTTTGGCATTTGGAAATAGGTATTTAAGTGGGGGTCATCCTAGATCCGAATTTTGCTAAATTGTTTTAATGTTATTCTTTGGGAAAAACTCATTTAATCTTTGCTAAAATTATGTCATAACCAAACCTACTCCCTAAGACTTCCATATCTTTAATAAAACTCTTATTTTAGGGTTGAAAAATAGGTGTTTACTTGGCATTTCACCCTAGTTACGAATTTCAAGTTCTTATTGAGGTTGAAACAAGTTCGTACTTATCTTTTATAACATTTTTCTTGTTTTGAAAAATTCTATTAGTAAAACTAAGCTCAACTTATAAAAATCATTCCTTTATGATACTATTCCCTATGCTCTTCATATTTAATGTAAAAACTTCATTTTGAAGTTGGAAAATAGGTCTTCTGAATAGGTTTCTTTTTCCATCCGAATTTCTAAAAATCATTTTTGTTGAAACTAAAATAGATCTTGGACTTTTTAACATACTCTTATTATCATCATGCTACTACAAAGTCTTTTATGCACATAAGATAAAAATCTATGGCATTTATGTACTCTAAACAAATAGACCTACTATATTATTCATGTCATGGATGCAAATGCAACATAGATACTATGTAGATGAGTTTAATGAAAGAGTATATATACAAAATACCCATAAGAACAATATAAAGCAATAATATAGCAAAATAATAATAAAACAACTTAAATAACAAGATCCACACATTGTGATGGCAAGAATATCATACTTTAATGTTTCCACATCCCTAGTATAAAGCTCATAAGGATTTTTGGTGGAACCACACATGTATGATCTTGCCATAACATGCTTATTGTGGTAGGGTGTAGATCTATTACCTATTAAACGCTTAGAGCTAGAAAACTTGAGAGGAAAAAAAAGTGTGTGTGTGTGTGTGTGTGTGTGAAGGAGGCCCACGAACACAAGAGAGGGAGAGAAAAATTTGCAAAATTTTTACTTCAGAGAAAAGAAAGAAAAGTGAAAAGTAAAAAGTGAAAGGTAAAAGAGAGTTTATATAGGAAAAGAAATTAGGGCTTTGTGTGATTAACTAATAGAGGAAAAATCAAGCAAATGAGAGAGACGACAAGGGAGGGGGGCGCGGTTTCATGCAAGGAGGAGAAAGAGAGATTTGAGTTTGTTTTGTGTAAGAAAATTCAAATTTAATAAGTAACTTTAAGTAATAAAATGTATTGGAAAGGTAAATTTCTAAGGAAAATGATGTAAGATTACAAGAATAGGTTGTAAGGATGTAAGAATAGGGTATGGGTGGTTGTACTTGGTGAATAGAGTGATAGAAATAAAAAAGTAGATTAGACAATTAAATTACCGGCAATAATGAAAATACGATAAAAGGCTATAACTGTAATTTTTATAAACCGAAAATTCTTAAAATTATATTTTTTGAATTCCTTATTAACTTTTGATTATAAAGAGTCCTATATAATATTTTTCTATTCCCAAGTCCTCGGGAACAGTTTTCGAGAACAGATCCCAATCAGGTTCGAAACAAATGAATTTTTCTGAAATTTGATATTTTTATGTTTTGGTAAATTATTTAGGGCTATATTCTAGAGCTAACTCATTTTTATTGTTCTGGGGTTCATTTTAGAGATTGCCGGACTTAGGGTTTCCAAGTCCAACTAGTCCTAGGGTATTCTTTTGGGGTTTTGGTTTTCGGTTCCAATCTCTGAAACCGAGTTCAGGTTGATAAGAAAATGAAGGCTTACACCTCTGTTCTAGGCCTTAGAGGATGTAGCTGATGTAGTATATGGGTTGATGTTGTTTCCTTCAGCCTGCATTAGCACTGATGGTAGAGCTAGATCACTTACTAGAAGGTAGATGTAAACCCTCGTTTTCTTAGTAAACCTGAGTTCGATTTTAGAAAACCTAAAACCGAAATCGAAACCCTAAAAGAATACCCCTGGACCAGTTGGACCTGAAAACCTTATGTCTGAAAATTCCAAGAATGAAACCCCTGGAACAATAGAAACGAGTTAACTCAAAATAAAACCCTAAATCGAAAAATCAACTAGAAACCCTAAGTCAACAAAATCTCAGGAAACCCTAGTAGTTTGGATCCGACAATCTCGTGTTCTCAAACCAAGAAGTTGAAATATGGGTGGGAAGTGTAGATTGACTCATATTAATATTAGGATGCTTATTCATATCAGATGAGTAGATTTTTGACCTATTTAGAGCCCAATCGGATGCATACCTTGAAAAGCGTGTCCCGGGGCTTGGGATATTAAAAATATGATATTAGTATCGTTAGATTCTTAATTTCATAATATTTCTAAATATATCAGTTATATAATTTTTTGGGTTATAAAAGTAATAGTTATAACCGTTTTATCATATTTTCATTAGTATCGATAATTTAATTATCTAATCAACTTTTTTTGCTTTTTTTCCCACTATTCATCAGGTACAACCACCTATACCCTATTCTTAGATCCTTACAACCTATTCTTACAATTTTACATCACTTCCTCACAAATTTACCTTTCCAATATAATTTAGTACTTAAAGTTACTTTATTAAAATTGAATTTTATCACACAAAACAAAATCAAAACATTCTCTATCTTCTTATACAAGAAACGACGCCCCGTTGCTCTCTCTCTCTCCAATTTGTTTGATTTATTTTAATAAATTAATCATACAAACCCTAAATTCTATTCTTATATAATATCTTTTTCACCTTTTACTTTTTACTTTCACTTTTTCAAAAGATCAAACTTTGGAAAGCAAATTTCTCTCCTTCTCCTTCCCTCTTGTGTTGTGAGCTTTCTTGACACACACACACACAAACACATACAAAAATTTTTTTCTTCAAGTTTCCTTCTCCAAACACAAAATAGGCAATAGATCTTGACCCTACCAATATAAAAATATGTAATGGCAATGTCATACATGTGTGGTTCCACCAAAAAGCCCCATGAGCATTATGCTAGGGATGTGGAAACACAAAAGCATGATATCCTTGCCATCACAATGTGTAGATCTTGTTATTAAAGTTCATACTAGCATTTTGATATATTATTGTTATATATTGTTCTTATAGAAATTTTATGCATATATTTTCTGTAAACCCCGGGAATTTTCACATTAGTACAAGACCTTATAATAGATCTCATAAACTAGATAATAGATTTAGATTCTGATCGAAGTTTAATAATAGATTAATATTTAGAATGCTGGATAAATGAAAGATTTAGGAACCGAATAAAGAAATTCTTTAACCGTAGTTAATACCGAGAACGAGATCTTGTATCTTGAATAAATAATTGAAGATATGATCTAAAATTTAGACCCGAAAACCTGATGTACCAATAGATTTAAATAGAAAATATGAATATAAGGATTAAATGATTGTTTCTGATCCCGATAATGATTCGAGATTAGAATAACGAGTAGTGATGAGTTTATATTTAGACTTAAACCCTAAATTCAAGATTTCTAGTTAAAATTTAAAAACTATTAATAAGAATTCATGTTCAGTATCAAAACTACAGATATATATATAGTTTGATTTATGTATTAAGTCCAATGCTGCATAAATGATTATTTATGCTCCTAAATAGAAAAAGATGATCCAAAAATGAACCGTTAAGATTTTAAATACACAACGAAAATATAAATTGTCAAATAACTCAAAATCTAAACTTCAAACAAATAATCGGATCACGCTATTGTTCTAAACCGAGTTTTCTTAAGCTATCGGAGTCTGAAACAAAAATTGACCTAACGAGCTTAAGAAATCCAAATCGGGAGATAAAATTATACGAATAAATAACTACGTATATATATAATCTAAATTTGTATTATTTGAAAATCTAAGTGTTTTGTATAACGTTATAAACATATTTTTGTACAAAAACTCCCAAATACTAGCTAATTTATATCCGTATAACTTGTTAAATGGATCCTAAAATTAAACTAAATAAATAAACTAATATATATATATATATATATGATTTTGGGCTGCTGCATTTCGGTGGAAAGGGGAGAAGAAAGAGGAGCCGGAATTTAAGCAATCATACACCTCAACAAGTCAATAAAAATTAACCATGCAACCAATCAAAGAATGCCAAATCACTCTCTCATTAATGACCATGAAAGTAACAGATTAAACACACTAAATGTAAGGGAAATTCGCATCAAATGCAGGGAGAATATGCAGCCGCAACCTCTCCTTCTCTCTTCTATATATATATGAGTTTAAAGCCATTAATGGAGAAGCAAACAAACTCCATTAACTCTCAAAATCTGCAGCCCGAAAATACTCCCAAATAACAATCAAAACCAACCAAAAACAGAAAACAAATCGAACAAAACAATCGAATTCGGATCAAAGGAAGAACAAAGTTAAAAACCCTCAAAAACGAGTTCAAAGGTAAGTTGGCATGATTCAAAGGATTTTCATTCAAATCTAAGGATTGTAACTGACTTCTAATCATCTTAGGAACATAATAAACACAAACATGAGCTCCGGTTTACATCAAACGAGCTCCATCAAGGTGATAATCCAAAACCCTAGCTTTATGTTCTAAGAATCGAGATCTATATATTTATGTTTTTAAACGTGTTGAAAGTTGTTTTATATCTTTATATATGATATATAAACACTTAGAAGTAGTTTAAGTATGTTTTTAACGTGTAAAAATCAAAGAATATGAATTGAACCGAAGAAGAAGATGATGAACAGTAAAACACTGCCTCAAGGCCGGCAGTATAAACGCGGAGCGCCGACGGCTTACAAGGATAGGCCGGCGGCGTATAGGCGGCTTACACTGATCAGAGGCTACGTAAAATAATTTTTCGCGTAAAACATGAACGTAAGCCGAATTCCTGGAGATCTACGCCGACAGCATAGGGTCGGCGTACGTTGAAAGCCAGCAGCTTTCAACGCCAGTGCACTCAATATGAAATAACTTACAAAATCAATTCTACACCGGCATCTGGGGATGAAGGCCGGCGGCCTTAAGCCGGCGTACACCCAAATTTCTTTATCGAAAGCATATTTTCAAAAATAAGCAGAATATATATATATATTATATATCTTAAGCTTACTTAGTGTATAATATATATATATATACAATGATATAAGATTTATCACAAATGATTAGAAAGAATTAGATTAAAATCTAATAAACCTTTAAAACCCTAGGATTTAACAAAATATTTAATGTTAATTAAAGTTAGTATTAGTCTAATATTTGTTTTAAAAGATAAAATAGGTAAGAATGGAAATTGAAATAAGCTAATTTCTTGAGTAATGTGACTTCTAAAAATAACAAAACAATTATGCGAGATAAAATAAGAGAAACACGACAACACTAAGTATAATAATTACCAAAATATCGAGTCTAGGACAAAGCACATATAGGAATTTAGTTAGATTGTATTAATGAATACTTTGTCTTAAATAGGTGACTTTGACTCATTAGAGGATCTACCATGGATTACTACGATTGAGGCAGTATGAGCAGGTGAGTAATTCAGTCATATTGTACTGGTTGTGATTGTAAATAGTAAAATATAATGCAAGATAATCAAATGAATGTTTGCTGAAAGTAAGTTTGATCTGAGTGTATGATTGTTAAAATATCTTTATACAAGCGATAATGCAATGATTGATGTTGTGCAGTAGTAATGATGATTGTGTGTAATGTATGGTCACCTCGAAATTGATTAAGACTTTTGACTTAACAAAATAATATGAACATGCATTGCACAAATTGCATTATTGCATATATGGTTGTGACAGCCTGCTACGTATTAATATTTCGGATCTCTGTTTTGCTTGGTTGATCTAATGTGTAGTCTTCCAAGGTTCTCTTTGGTCTGGCGGTCCTATGAGGAACTAAAAGGCACCGAAGAACGTCGCCGTAGAATCGCTTTGAAATGATTAATACTTAGGGAGTTTCTAAGGATTGCAGGAGATGGTGAATCACTATATTCAAAGTGATAACTTAAAACGAGAAATCTGATTCTCCTGTGTACTTAGTCTCTCCTGGGCAGGTGGGTCATTGAGATTTGGTTCTTCAACCCATTAAAAAGAGGGCGTAAATCTTTTTCCTGTTTGGATTCTAGATCATCCAAACTTGTATCTGTGCATATGGTTGAGTGCTTGCATTGCATATGATTTGTTAATGACTTGTGTGATGTATGGTATGTCTGGTTATTCACTGAGCTGTGGTTTCGCTCATACTCCTACAGTCTTTTCAGGTTCACTTTACGACCCTGGTTAGTTACATCCAGGAATATGGCTCCGGTAAGAGCTTTGAAGCTAGAAGTCTACAGATCTATTTTAGTTTGATGGTTATGTACTATTAGATTAGATTATTTAGTTGTGTACTTCAAAGGACTATATGGTTTGTAATAGTTTGTAATGTTTATTCACTAATCATTTCTCTCATATATTTGTTATTTCTTATCAAGCAACTTAAAAGATCCTGTTGTTTTGAAAACCTGTCATTCTCTGAAGGTAATCTAGTGATATATTCAAGTGTAACTTGTTTACTACTACTAGGGTACCCTCGGGGCGTGACAGAATTAAGTTGGTATCAGAGCATGGTTGCTAGAATAAGAAAGATAAATATGTGAAAGAATTGCATTTAGTGAATGTAGTAAATTAGATTTAGTTAGCACTCATTAGTAGTAGTTGGGTAGTATGGGTAGAATTATACTGCACAACTAGGAATAAAGTATGTGTGATTATTATTAATCATGCAAATTTTATTGTGTGTGCAGACTAATCCTGCTACGTGTCACATTAGATGGGAGATCTTTAGTATGCAGGAGAGGAGACTTTGACAGACTACAGGCGCAGACTACGAGTTCTGGTAGAGGACTTGTATTGAGCGGGATTACAAGACTTTGGATGAGATCCTCAGCACCTGGAAGCGAGGATTATTGCCTTTGTTTAAAGGCTGGTTATTCTTGATGGAGCGGGCTTTTCCAGATAATGGATCAGCTATAGAGACGCTCTACAGATTTGAGAGGCTGATAGTGCAGAAAGGAGGTGGTCTGGAGATTGACAACATAGCATTTATAGTCTCATCCAGATCAGAGAGACCAGAGCTCCCAGATTTTAGAGTCTGGGTAGATATTGGCAGAGGAGCAGTCTATGCTCATGATGTTAGGCAGGATCATGCCCGGGTCAGAGGTGATGCGGCCTATGATGATGATTTGATGCTTGCACGACTCAGTAGTGCAGTCACTCTAGACGCATGTTGATGAGGAAACCGCCTATTATCCCTGAGATAGCAGGTGAGTTCCAGCGTCCTACTCTGTACAGGATCGAGTAGTACAGGAGACAGTTCAGACTACTGTCCACATGAGGAGTATCACCACAGAGCTGTTGGATGAGAGAGAAGGTAAGAAAGAAGGATTGAGGCAGAGAAGTATGTCTCAGATTATAATTATGCCAGATGGATTGGATCAGCACATGGAGGATGGATTGAGAGTGATTCCATCTAGAGCTGAGGGTGAGATGAGGCCAGCACCCAGAGGCATTAGGGTGATGGACACAGCCCTGACTCTAGCACCTCCAGGGACGAGGGTGTGATGATAGAGATTGATGATAGTAGTTCTGAGGGAGATGATGATTACCCTCGATTAGGCCCTCAGGAGAAGGGCAAGGGTCGTCTTCATCCCAGTCCCTGAGTTGATTTAGTATTATATGATGATGTGTATTATCTGTTATGATGACATGACAGGACGATATTAGTAGACTTTTGATGACTTATATATGTATCTTTTGATGACTATGATAGGAAGCTAAGTTAGGGTAGTGCAATTTTTGGATATGTACATAATGCACTAACCATGAAAAGCTTTGATGTATTTTGGTTATATATATGTGTTGCATATATATATATGAATGACTTGATGACTTTTGATAAAGACGAGTTATGATCTGACTTAAGTAATATGTTTAATAGAATGCCAAGAGGAAGAAATAAAAGTAGAAATGCCAGAATTTCTGGAGATCCACCAATAGATGCTCCTGCAACACCCCAAAACCGAATTGAGGATGTTTTACAAAGTCTTCAACAACAAAATGTTTGATTTTGCAAGCTTTGCAAAATATGCAAGCCACAAATGTAGCACCACCTGTTGGAGCACCAGCAATGACTCCACCAAATCCTAGAAGGAATGAAAGGCATACTCCACCGGTTCAATTTCAGGAAAATGGACCAGTGAATCCAAATGAGTCTGCTGCTGAGGTACAAGGACCCCTCGATATGAACAGGAATTGCCACCACCACCACCTTTACCTCAGAGGAATTTGTTGCCGGAATTCATTAAGTGCAACAGATATTTTGAGGGAATACCGGGAAAGCCAGAGAAGCTGAAGACTGGCTAGCTCAGATTGAGCGATCCCTTGATGTTTTCCAAGTACCTGAAGCTTGAAAGTATCCTATGGACTTATTTATTAAGGTTAAGAGCAAGGATATGGTGGAATTCGAAACAAAGAAGTTTGTCCAACCAATTACTTGGGAAGTATTTAGACGAGAATTTTTGAAGGAATATTTTCCAAGCAGTCTAAAAGCAAATATAGCACTGACCTGATGAATTTGACCCAAGACCATTGATGAATATGAACATGAGTTTAATCGGTTGTTACAATTTGCTCCAGATGCTTATCGGGACAGTGATGAGCTTAAGAGACAGACTTTCATGGCTGGATTAGAACCTCATTTCCAAAGAAGACTTGCTGAATTTGAGTTGATAACTTTGCAGCTATGTTGGAAAAAGCTCGTATCATTGAACGTGCAAGGAAGTATGAACTTGAGAGGTATAAGAAGAAGGGAACTATGTTCGGGAAAAGAATGTATGATGGTTCTGGCAAGTTCTGTGCCTAAGAAGGTTAAATTCTTCAAACCTTTCAATGTGAACAAAGGAGGAGTAATGGGGAAGAATAATGTACTTGTTGGAAATGTAAAGGTTCTCATTACCCAAGGCATTGTCCACAATTACAGAACAAATGTTATTATTGTGGGGAAAGTGGGCATATGATAAACGATTGTCCAAAAGAAAAACTGCAACTTGCTTCATATGCAATAAAGTTGGGCACATAGCACCCAATTGTCCACAGAAAGCAAGTGTGGTAGCTGGATCTTCACAATCTAAAGGAGTGATTGGAGCCTCAGGATCGAAAAATGGAATGCAACAAAGCCATGCGACGGCCAGAGTTTTTGCTGTATGGAAGTCCTGTAGAGAATGTGGAGATAGAGGAAGGAGATGAAGAAAATATTTGGGAGGAAGTTGATCCTGAAGAATATGGACTCATTGCAGGTATGTAATATATATTTGTTTACTTAAAGTTATTAGACACAATCACAAGTAGATGAGCAATAGAAGTCTTTATAAGTTGAAAATAACATGAACTTAATAATTGATACTTAGGATCATTCAAGTAGGGGATCAGACTGCGTATGCTTTGTTTGACACGGGAGCAACGCATTCTTTCATAAATACGGATTAGCAAGGCGTATAAGAATACCAATTGGAGCATGAGTAAAGAATTGAGAGTTACTACGCCAACTGGAGATTTAGTGGTGACACGGGAGATGATCAAGAGTTGTCCACTAAAGATTGGAGATCAGAATCAATTCTGATTTAATTCTGATAGAGATGCAAAAATATGATATTATTTTGGGTATGGTTTGGTTAACTGCTGTAAAAGCAAAAGTTAATTGCCATCTCAAAATAGTATCTTTTGTCAATAATCAAGGAGAAAGAAAAGAGTATAGAGGTGAGATACTCAAAGGAGTCAGAAATAGGATAACAGCAATTGAAGTGGAAAATGAAGAAGATATGGAGATGAACGGTTGTATTCTTGGAGCAACTGAAGGTGAATCCAAGAATTGGATATTCATACCATTCGAACGGTATGTGAATACTCAGATGTATTTCCAGGAATTACCGGGATTACCCCACACAGAGAAGTGGAATTCTCAATTGATTTGATACCTGGAACCGAACCAGTATCAAAAGCTCCGTATCGAATGGCACCTGTGGAATTGAAAGAATTAAAGGTGCAGTTACAAGAATTGTTGGATAAAGGATTTATCAGACCTAGTGTTTCACCTTGGGGAGCACCAGTGCTTTTGTGAAAAAGAAAGATGGATCAATGAGACTCTGTATTGATTATAGGGAATTGAACAAGTAACTATCAAGAACAAATATCCTTTACCCAATTGATGACCTTTTTGATCAATTGAGAGGAGCAAAGGTATTTTCCCGAATTGATTTAAAGTCAGGATATCATCAAATCCGAATCAAAGCAGAAGATGTACCAAAGACTGCATTCCGAACTAGGTATGGTCATTATGAATTTTTGGTCATGCCATTTGGATTAACCAATGCACCTGCAGTTTTTATGGATCTGATGAATCGTATCTTTAGACCTTTGCTGGATATTGTGTGATTGTTTTCATAGATGATATACTTGTATATTCGTCTAATGAAGAACAACATGATGAGAATTTGAGAAGTGTTTACAGATATTGAGAGACAATAAGTTGTATGCCAAATTGTCTAAGTGTGAATTTTGGCTTAAAGTATATCATTCCTTGGACATATTGTTTCTGGAGAAGGATATCAGTTGATCCTGCAAAAGTTAAAGCTATTGTGGAATGGAAAAGACCTGAAACTGTTACTGAAGTTAGGAGTTTCTTGGGATTGGCAGGATATTATCGGAAATTTGTGAAGGATTTCTCAAAGATTGCACGACCTTTGACTCAATTGACTCGAAAGAATGAGAAATTCGAGTGGAATGACAACGTGAACAAAGTTTCCAAGAGTTGAAGAAAAGGTTAATATCAGCACCAATCTTGGTCTTGCCCAATGACAAGGATTTATATACTGTCTATAGTGATGCATCTAGAAATGGATTGGGATGTGTGTTAATGCAAAATGGAAAAGTAATAGCATATGCTTCTAGACAATTGAAACCACATGAGATGAATTACCCCACTCATGATCTAGAATTAGCTGCTATTGTTTTTGCACTCAAGATTTGGCGTCACTATTTGTATGGGCAGAAATGTGAAATATATACGGATCACAAGAGTTTGAAGTATATATTTACACAAAAAGAGTTGAACATGAGACAAAGGCGATGGTTGGAATTAATTAAAGATTATGATCTTACCATTAATTACCATCCGGGTAAAGTGAATGCTGTGGCGGATGCATTGAGCCGGAAAAGTTATGGAGAAGTGGCTTCAATACTAACGGAACAAAAAGAACTTATCAAAGAATTTGAGAGATTAAACTTGGAATTCTCAATACAAGGTTTGGAAGCTGAGTTAGGAAATCTAATTTTGGAACCTACTTTGCTTCAAGAATTAAAGAAGCCCAGAAAGAAGATGTTGAAATTCAAAGATTAAACAGGAATATCCCAAGGAAAGTACAAGATTTTCATGTGGAGAGAAGATATTGAGAATGAATAAAAGATTGTGTGTGCCACATGATGAAAACTTGAGGAAGGAATTAATGCATGAAGCACATTATTCTGGATATTCTATACACCCAGGAGAAACAAAGACATATCAAGAGTTGAAATGTGCGTATTGGTGGAATGGAATGAAGAAGGATATTGCAGAATTTGTTGCTAAATGTGACGTATGTCAAAGAATCAAAGCTGAACATCAAAAACCAGGAGGATTGTTAAAACCATTACCAATACCTGAATGGAAATGGGATCAAATTTCCATGGACTTTGTATGCTCATTACCTAAGACAAATACAGGTCATGATGCTGTTTGGGTTATTGTGGATAGACTCACAAAATCAGCCCATTTCTTGCCAATTAATATGACATATCCATTAGAGAAATTGGCACGAATATATTTGAAGGAGATTGTGAGATTACATGGTGTACCTGTTGGTATAGTATCAGACAGAGATCCACGGTTTGTATCCAGATTTTGGCAAGGATTACAGAACTGATGGACAAACCAAAAGGACTATTCAGACATTGGAAGATATGTTGAGAGCATGTATTATGGAGTTCAAAGGAAATTGGGACCAACATTTACCATTAGTGGAATTTGCATACAATAATAGCTACCATTCAAGAATAGGAATGCCACCTTATGAAGCTTTATATAGTAGGAAGTGTCGGTCACCATTGTTCTGGGATAACTTAGAGAAAGTATTGGTCGGACTTGAATTGGTTCAGGAAACTATTGAAAAGATTTCAGTGATAAAGCAAAGAATGAAAACAACACAAGACAGACAAAAGAGCTGGGCGGACTTGAAAAGAAGAGAATTGGAATTTAATGAAGGAGAACATGTATACTTAAAGATAAGTCCAATTAAAAGTCTTCATGGTAGACAAACAAAAGGCAAATTGAGTCCTAGATATATTGGACCATTTGAGATATTAGAACGAGTTGGAAATTTGGCATACCGTCTTGCATTGCCACCTAATTTGTCTGGTATCCATAATGTTTTCCATGTATCTGTTCTAAGAAAGTATGTACCGGATCCAGATAAGATAGTGGAATTAGAACCAATTGATTTGAAGGAAAATTTGACTTATGAAAAGCATCTAGTTAAGATATTGGATCGAAAAGTGTAAGTTCTCAAGAATAAAGAAATCCACTATGTCAAAGTATTATGGGATCCACAGACAGAAGAAATTACGTGGGAATTAGAAGAGGAGATCAAGAAAAGCTATCCACATTTGTTTGAAAACTCAGGTACGCATTCAAGCTTTGAGGACAAAGCTTATTTTAAGGGGGGGGACAATGTAAACCCCGGAATTTTTCACATTAGTACAAGACCTTATAATAGATCTCATAAACTAGATAATAGATTTAGATTCTGATCGAAGTTTAATAATAGATTAATATTTAGAATTTTGGATAAATGAAAGAATTAGGAACCGAATAAAGAAATTCTTTAACCGTAGTTAATACCGAGAACGAGATCTTGTATCTTGAATAAATAATTCAAGATATGATCTAAAATTTAGACCTGAAAACCTGATGTACGAAAGATTTAAATAGAAAATATGAATATAAGGATTAAATGATTGTTTTTGATCCCGATAATGATTCGAGATTAGAATAACGAGTAGTGATGAGTTTATATTTAGACTTAAACCCTAAATTCAAGATTTCTAGTTAAAATTTAAAAGCTATTAATAAGAATTCATGTTCAGTATCAAAACTACAGATATATATATATATATAGTTTGATTTATGTATTAAGTCCAATGCTGCATAAATGATCATTTATGCTCCTAAACAGAAAAAGATGATCCAAAAATGAACCGTTAAGATTTTAAATATACAACGAAAATATAAATTGTCAAATAACTCAAAATCTAAACTTCAAACAAATAATCGGATCACGCTATTGTTCTAAACCGAGTTTTCTTAAGCTATCGGAGTCTGAAACAAAAATTGACCTAACGAGCTTAAGAAATCCAAATCGCGGGAGATAAAATTATACGAATAAATAACTACGTATATATAATCTAAATTTGTATTATTTGAAAATCTAAGTGTTTTGTATAGCTTTATAAACATATTTTTATACAAAAACTCCCAAATACAAGCTAATTTATATTCGTATAACTTGTTAAATGGATCCTAAAATTAAACTAAATAAATATTAACTAATATATATATGATTTTGGGCTGCTGCATTTCGGTGGAAAGGGGAGAAGAAAGAGGAGCCGGAATTTAAGCAATCATACACCTCAACAAGTCAATAAAAATTAACCATGCAACCAATCAAAGAATGCCAAATCACTCTCTCATTAATGACCATGAAAGTAACAGATTAAACACACTAAATGCAAGGGAAATTGTATCAAATGCAGGGAGAATATGCAGCGCAACCTCTCCTTCTCTCTTCTATATATATATGAGTTTAAAGCCATTAATGGAGAAGCAAACAAACTCCATTAACTCTCAAAATCTGCAGCCGAAAATACTCCCAAATAACAATCAAAACAACCAAAAACAGAAAACAAATCGAACAAAACAATCGAATTCGGATCAAAGGAAGAGCAAAGTTAAAAACCCTAAAAAACGAGTTCAAAGGTAAGTTGGCATGATTCAAAGGATTTTCGTTCAAATCTAAGGATTGTAACTGACTTCTAATCATCTTAGGAACATAATAAACACAAACACGAGCTTCGGATTACATCAAACGAGCTCCATCAAGGTAATAATCCAAAACCCTAGCTTTATGTTCTAAGAATCGAGATCTATATATTTATGTTTTTAAACGTGTTGAAAGTTGTTTTATATCTTTATATATGATATATAAACACTTAGAAGTAGTTTAAGTATGTTTTTAATCGTGTAAAAATCAAAGAATATGAATTGAACCGAGGAAGAAGATGATGAACAGTAAAACACTGCCTCAAGGCCGGCAGTGTAAACGCTGAACGCCGGCGGCTTACAAGGATAGGCCAGCGGCGTATAGGCGGCTTACACTGATCAGAAGCTACGTAAAATAATTTTTCGCATAAAACATGAACATAAGCCGGCTTCCTGGAGATCTACGCCGACGGCGTAGGGCCGGTGTACGTTGAAAGCCAGCAACTTTCAATGCCAGTGCACTAAATATGAAATAACTTACAAAATCAATTCTACACCGGCATCTGGGGATGAAGGCCGGCGGCTTGAGCTGGCGTACACCCAAATTTCTTTACCGAAAGCATATTTTCGAAAATAAGCAGAATATATATATATATATATCTTAAGCTTACTTAGTTATTATATATATATATATATATATACAACGATATAAGATTTATCACAAATGATTAGAAAGAATTAGATTAAAATCTAATAAACCTTTAAAACCCTAGGATTTAAGACAAATATTTAATGTTAATTAAAGTTAGTATTAGTCTAATATTTTTTTAAAAAGATAAAATAGGCAAGAATGGAAATTAAAATAAGCTAATTTCTTGAGTAATGTGACTTTTAAAAATAACAAAACAATTATGCGAGATAAAATAAGAGAAACACAACACTAAGTATTAATAATTACCAAAATATCGAGTCTAGGACACAAAGCACATATAGGAATTTAGCTAGATTGTATTAATGAATACTTTGTCTTAAAAGGTGACTTTGACCCATTAGAGGATCTACCAGTGGATTACTACGATTGAGGCAGTATGAGCAGGTGAGTAATTCAGTCATATTGTACTGGTTGTGATTGTAAATAGTAAAAAATATAATGCAAGATAATCAAATGAATGTTTGCTGAAAGTAAGTTTTGATCTGAGTGTATGATTGTTAAAATATCTTTATACAAGGGATAATGCAATGATTGATGTTGTGCAGTAGTATAATGATGATTGTGTGTAATGTATGGTTACCTCGAAATTGGTTAAGACTTTTTGACTTAACAAAATAATATGAACATGCATTGCACAAATTGCATATATGGTTGTGATAGCCTGCTACGTATTAATATTTCGGATCTCTGTTTTCGCTTGGTTGATCTAATGTGTAAGTCTTCCAAGGTTCTCTTTGGTCTGGCGGTCCTATGAGGAACTAAAAGGCACAAAGAACGTCGCCCGTAGAATCGCTTTGAAATGATTAATACTTAGGGAGTTTCTAAGGAAGTTGCAAGAGATGGTCAGATTAATCAACTATATTAAGAGTGATAACTTAAAATGAGAAACTTCTGATGCTCCTGTATACTTAGTCTCTCCTGGGTAGGTGGGTCATTGAGATTTGGTTCTTCAACCCATTAAAAAGAGGGTGTAAATCTTTTTCCTGTTTGGATTCTAGATCATCCAAACTTGTATCTGTGCATATGGTTGAGTGCTTGCATTGCATATGATTGCTAATAACTTGTGTGATGTATGGTATGTCTGGTTATTCACTGAATTGTAGTTTCACTCATACTCCTACAGTTTTTTCAGGTTCACTATATGACCTTGGTTAGTTACATCCAGGAATATGCTCCGGTAAGAGCTTTGAAGCTAGAAGTCTACAGATACATTTTAGTTTGATGGTTATGTAATATTAGATTAGATTATTTAGTTGTGTACTTCAAAGGAGCTATATGGTTTGTAATAGTTTGTAATATTTATTCACTAAATCATTTCTCTCATATATTTGTTATTTCTTATCAAGCAACTAAAAAGATCCTGTAGTTTTGAAAACCTATCATTCTCTGAAGGTAATCTAGTGATAATATTCAAGTGTAACTTGTTTATTACTACTAGGGTATCCTCGGGGCGTGATATTTTCATTATTATTCTCACCTACCTATTGTTCATGATGCATTTATATTTATAGCTTGAGTAGTATAGTAGATCTACTTGTTTAGAGTAGCTAAAATAACCTAGCTACTTATTTTACATGCATGAAAGTCTTGTTACATGAAAGTCTTAATGAAGGTGTTGATCAAAACTCAAGATCCATTTTGTTTCTATCAAAAAGTGATTTTTAAAATTTGGATCTTGGAAAGAACCATTTAGAAAACATATTTTCCAACTTCAGAATGAAAATTTCACATGTAAAACGAAGGACTTAGGTGATAAGTATTACAAAGGAGTGATTTTTAGAAGATAAGCTTAGTTTTATTAAGAGAAATTTTCAAAACAAGAAGAGGGTTATAAAAGTTCAGTTAGGTCTAGGTATCAACACCAACAAAAACGTTGAAATTTGTAACTAGGGTAAAATGCCAAGAAAATACCTATTTTCTAACCCTAAACCAAGAGTTTTATTAAAGAAATGAAAGCCTTATGGAGTAGGTTTGATTAAGACATAATTTTAGAAAGGTTAAATGAGTTTTTCACAAGAAATAATCTCAAAAACCATTTCCCAAAATTCGGATCTAAAAATGATCCCCATTTAAACACCTAATTCCAAATGTCAAAATGAGTATTTTAATGGAAAAATAAAAAGCCTTAGGGAATAGATATAATAAAGACTTGATTTTTATAAGAGTAAATGTGTTTTATCAAAGTAAAAACGTAAAACAAAGGAAAGGTTTTCCAACTAAGATTAAACAATATTTTCTTTTCCAAAAATTGTGCAAAATTCGTCACTAGGCAAAACTCACCTTAAAACATCTATTTTCCAACCTTTAAATGAAGAAATTTATTAAGATAATGAAGGTATTAGGTATATAGGTCATCAAGACCTTATCATAGTAAAAATATGTATGATTTTCAAGAGAATAAAGCTAGCTTTCTCAAACAAGTGTTCATAACATTATTGCAAGGTGAAAGTTTTCACAAAATACTTTTTAACCATAAATCATTAAGGAAATATATATAGATAGCTCATGTCATATAATCCATAATAATAACATGTAGATAATGCATGCACATATATTATACTTGATAGAAATAATGCAAATTTCACAAAACAATTTCGAAATTGCAAATTATAGTTACTGATAAGATATGATCCGAACATTCCGAGACCTACAAATTTTCAAAAGTTAGGAATAACATCATAAATAGATAGATCTTTCGAAGTAGATAGAAATCGATAGCTTATTTGTGAAATTCCGAGTTAAAATGATCGAGTTATGGCCATTATAAGTTGGAATTTCCAATTATCACAGAAATTATGAGGTCAAAGAGTTTTATTTGAAAAATTGGAATTAGTTATGGTATGAAATACTCATAGGGGTATTTCTTTCGTTTAGATGATTTTGGAATCGGGGAAATTCGTGTTTCTGGATCACTACCATTAGAGATCGGAGACCATGGCCGAGTGAGTTCACTATCTTTAAATTATATGCTTATGATTGTGCTTGTAATGATAGTGACACTAGATTAGGGCAAAATAAAATTGGAATGTGCATGTGAATTCTAATTGATTGAATCGATGATAAGAATATCGAAATAGAATTGTTGTAAATATTGTATGATTTAGTATAGAATTGAACTGTCTGTGATCGCCCATAAATCGTTAATTAATATGCCATGATCTTATAATTAAATTGACCATGCATACCATATGTTGAGTCACATTGCATAGGTTATTATACCTTTGTGGGAAGAAGGCATAATAGTTGTGTAACGAGGGGCCTGTAAACTCGAATGTTGGTGTAATGGCCGGAAATTGAAATGGTAGTGGTGTAGGCACTTGTATCAACTACGAAATTTGTGTGGGTGGGCACCTGTATCAACCACAATGTAAATGAGAAAAATTGAAACCTATGCTCGTATGGGCCTGAAACACCTAACCTCGAATGGACGGTGTAAATTCATTCAACATAAGACTCCTAGAAAGTCTTATGTATTGTATACTCACGTGCTTGTGCATTTCATATGGTTGTTAATAAAACTTGCCTATTATATATTGCTTGTTGAAGTATTTAATTTTGGAAGCGAAACTCACTAAGCTAGCGTAGCTTATACCCCCATAGTTTCTTTCTAATGCAATTCTCGTATATATGGCTGCGTCCCCGGACCTGGCCAAATCAGGTAATGCAAAACTAGGAGTTATCTCCTTAGAAGTTTATGATTAGTTTTGTATAGTCTTTATTAGTGAACCTTAAAACGATCGGGTTCTACTTAAAAGATATACCTAGACTATTGCGTAGCAAGGGAATGCCCCTCAATACCTTGTAATCGATCCTGAGATATCTGGGGTTTGTAAACCCCCGAAAATTTCATAATTCTTAGAAAATAATCGTAAGAGTCAAACACCGGAATCGAAACCCTAAAAATCGAACCCAGTTAAAACTTAATTCTAAATAAGATAAAAAACGAGATTTCTTAATTTGAGAAAAAGAGAACCTAAAAAAAAAATAGAAAATCCAACTATCGCTGAATCAACATCCGTACATCAATCAAATCACCTAACTGTTTCCTAACACGCTATAAGCCTCTAGATTTTTCGATAATATAAGAAAACCTTGGAATCGGAAGTCAAAATGAAACCCTAAAATTAACCTAGTTCTATATTTAGTCTAGTGAATCTAGATCCGGCAATCCCATGTTCTTTAACCCTAGAAAACGAAATTGAGATAATTGAGAAATATGGTTCGCAATAATATGGGAAAGCTTAAAAATATCAATTCGTAATTTTTAAGTGTCCTTTGGATCTAAACGAGATCAATTTTCGAAAAACCGTGCCTGTGTACCAGATAGTGAAAATAGTCCGGCAACACCAGTAGATTCGTAAAAATATAATGTTTTCAGATATATCAGTTTTAGAATTTTTTGGTAACTAAAAATATCAGATATAGTTTAATTACGCGTATTTTCTTTACTATCGGTATTTTAATTGTCTAGTCTACTATTCATAGTACTTTTCTACTATTCATTACTATTCACCTATCTCTACTTTTTCTTACACTCTATTCTTACACTCTACCATATCTATACCTTACAATTTACCTTCCCCATACAACTTTAATCACATTACACTTTACACATTACTTCTTTTTATTACAAAACAAACAAAATAAATAAATTCTCCCTCCCTTACAAGTACTAGAACCGGCGCCATCTCTTTCTCCCTTCATCAATTATTTTCTTTTTCAATTTATTTTATTACATCTAATTTCACTCCAAAAATCTATAAATACCCCCTCATACCTTCACTTCTTTCACACCACTTTTTTACTAAAGTTACTATACTCAAATTTCTCTCCAAATATCTCCAAGAAAGTTCTTCTAAGAAGCTCTCTGTCACGCCTTGAAGGGTATCCTAAACGTGGCAGTCTGTTGTACACAATATTAAAGCCTAAGAATGACCACTCAAGTCACACGAAGGCATTCCATACTATGTACAAGGCGTCTAACACATGGAGGAGACACATCGGAATGATACATTTTATGTTGATACAATTGAGTAACAATGTAAAGCAAATACAAATTTACTATACTCCAGATGCAAATCACTATACTTCATATACAAATCGCTATACTTCAAAATACAAATCATTCAACTTCAATTATATTTATCCACCGACTTCCCTACATAAACTATTACAAGACAAATCATGAAACTAGTTGATAACTTCAAACATTCGTATTCTTTGCCGAAATCCCAAAGTCATTCTCGGTTCCAACCAATTCGGTCCCCACTTTGCATTCTTGAGATAACCTGTTCATTTAAACAACTATTGGGGTATAAGCTACACTAGCTTAGTGAGAATTTCTTTAGTTTCGTACCATAACAAGCAAGTTAAAATCAATCATATGCTATGCATGAACAAACACGTGTGCAAGCAATTATGCATGGGTATCCGGAACCCACACACAGAACGGATTTACGCCCTCTGTATCTTGGGTTAGGAATGGTATTGAGTCTACACGACCGCATCTAGTCCCTAAGCCCTTGACTCTTAGCACTCGACTCGGCTAGGCTCATCCAATAATGCATCCACATGCGCCTTAGTACCCCTGAATGAGCTCTGGCATCGGCCTCGTTATCCAAACGAGGCATCAACGGACCATACCGATCGACCTGCATAGGAGTATCATGCTACCAAATGCAATATGTCTGATGCGATGCATGACCAACTTAATTTTTTCTTAGGTCAAAAATATTTATACATTCTTTTGAGTGACCAACCAACATCACACATATAACAGAAATAATATGAACGGTGCAGTTATCCAATCAAATCGTGGTTTCGATATGCTTTAGTATTCTTTGGCATACATTTATCACAGTCACATCATATCTCCCATCTCCATTCATATCGATTTTTATCTTGTTCCTAAAATTCTAATGCAACTAACTACAAGCACAATCAAGATAACAAAACAAGGAGAAAACTCACTTGGCCATTGGATTACCGATCTTCTAGTAATAATAATTCGATGGCAAGGAATCGTCGATCTCAGGATCTCCTAAAAAGAAAGAAATACTCTAATAAGTATTTCAACTCAAACTAATCTAAACAATCTTATACGAACTATCAAATTCGTAATTCTCGTCCTAAGCGGAAAGTCCAACTTAAAACGGCCATAACTTGGTCATTTCAACTCGGAATCTCGCAAATTATACATCGATTTCTATCTACTTCGAAAGATCTATCTATTTCTAATATTATTTTCAAGTTTTGAAAACTTTGAAGCTTTGAAAAATTCAGATCAGATTAGGGCAGCAACAATTTCCAAGTCCGAAAAATAGTTTTGTAAATGTTTGTAATGTTCCTACTATATAAATTAGCTATACATGCAATATGAGTGATTTCCTAACATGAATGACATGAGATGAGCTTTAATGTATGCATGATCTTGATGATTTTGCTAAAGGAAATTTTATAACTTTTTATTTTGTAGGACCATAATAACAACTTACTTATGAAAAATCTAGTTTTCTAACTTTGATCATTTCCATTTGTTTTGGATTTGTTACTTAAGAAAATATAATTATTTTTGTCAAAATTGAGTCTTCATTATATATATTACTTATGACCTTCATTTCTACATAAAAATTTCCATTTTACACTTTGTAAACATGTTTTCAAATAGGGTTGATTCCAAAATCCGAATTTGGTAAAAATTGGTTTTTTGAGTAATTTCTTTAAGTAAAAATCATTTGATATTTAGAAAATTAGAGCTCAATCATACATAACCACTAAGGACTTCATTCTTACACCAAAATTTGCATTTTACATTTTGCAAATATGTTTTTAAACAAGCTTTTCACAAAAATCCGAATTTTGGAAAATTTCATTTCTTGCATATTTCTTATGAGAAAACTTGTTTAATGCATCAAAATTTAAAGCTTTACTATACTATTGTCTAAGGACTTCATTTAACACACAAAACTTGCAATTTGAGCTCAAATATTAAGTGATTTCATATGCATCATCTCAAATTACGAATTTGACAATTTGATCACTACCTCAGAATTTTCCATTTAAATTCCATTACTTGTTTTACACATTACTCATGCCTAAACTCATTTTAACTTGTAAAAATCATTGCTTAATGATATCTATACCTATATACTTCATTTTTCACATAAAACATGAGTTTTGGAGTTGATAAATGGGTTTTAAAAATTGATCTTGGTTGGGATCCGAATTTAGAAAATTTATTTTTGGTCATATCTTTTGATCAAAATCTATCTAAGCTCATAAAAATCCATTCCTTAGATATCCTATCCTAAAAGCTTTTCATTTCTTAAATAACAACTCCATTTCTGAGTTGGAAAACATGTTTTTAAAATATGCCTTGGCCAAAATCCGAAAATAAGATTTTTTTTTTTTAAAAATAACTTTTGAAAATCACATTAGATTCTTGTAAAAAGAAGTCTTGATGATATACATATATTAAGCCTTCATTTTCCAAAGTAAAAATTACATTTTGACACTTGGAAAGTGGTTTTTAAAATGGGTCTTGCCAAAATACGAATTTCACTACTTTTGTTCAAGTTCAAATCTAAGATCTACATATAATATGAACATACATCTAAATGAAACCCATGATAATAAACTTTAAACTCATAGATCTAAACTTTACTTATAAAAATCATTCATTTATGTTGTTTATAACCTAAGCCCTTCATTTGAAATGAAAAATACACATTTTAGAGTTGAAAAACAACCATTCTAAATATGGTTCCATTTTCATCCGAATTTTCAAAAATTATTTTTGTTGAAAATAAAATAGATCTTGAGTTTTCTAAAACCTTCCTACTATCATCATGCTATCACAAGTCATCCATGAACATAAAACAAAGTCTAATGCATTTTATGAACTCAAAACTCTAGATCTAGTTTTAAATGCATGAACACATATGAATGAGAAATATATGCAAAGTCATCCATGAACATAAAACAAAGTCTAATGCATTTTATGAACTCAAAACTCTAGATCTAGTTTTAAATGCATGAACACATATGAATGAGAAATATATGCATAAATCATAATGCTATCATCATGCTATCACAAGTCATCCATGAACATAAAACAAAGTCTAATGCATTTTATGAACTCAAAACTCTAGATCTAGTTTTAAATGCATGAACACATATGAATGAGAATATATGCATAAATCATAAGTAATAACAAGAATAATAACTTAAATAGCAAGATCTAAGGCATAAACAAAAATCAAAGCTACAAAAAGTTAGATCTACAATATATCAACTTTAAACAAGAAAATAATTGTAATACAAGATAATAAAGTGGAGAAAAGGAGTGTTTCATTTTTGGCATCATCATCCTAAGCTTTTAAGCTTATGGAAGGTCATTTGATGCATGAAACCTTCATTAACTTTACCTATATCACCCATGGAGGCTTTGAGATGAATATTTGCTTAAAAATCTGTAAGAATGAAGTGTGGAAGCCATGGAAGAAGAAGGGGGCAGCTCGTGTTCTTGAGGAAACAAGAACAAGAAGAAGAAGAAAAGAGAGGAAAAAGAGAGAGAAAAGGTTAAAGAATGAAAGAGGGAAAGTGAATAAATGAAGGAGTGAGAGAAAATGAGTGTTTTAATTGAATAAAAGAAGAAAAAAATAAAACAAAGGCAGAAAATGAGGGAGGGGCTGGTGTGATTTGTGAAGAGAGAGGAGAGAGGAATTTGTTGAAATTTGACTCAAAATTGAATTGTATAATTAATGTGTAATGTAACTTTTTGAAGAAGGATTGAATTATATTTATTTTTAGTCAAAATGGGAGTAAATAAAGGACAATGGTAGCCATAAAGAAGGTCAAAATCTGCCATGAAGTGTGGGTTAATGTGTAGAAAGGTTGAAGTGAAAATGAAGTGATATGTGTAAGGTGTACTTGAAGGTATGGGTTGTAAAAGTACTTTCTTAATAAAATAAATTAAAATAAAATAAAATTAGAAATTTATTCCAAATATTTGTAGAGATTTTTCATAATTAAAATTAAATAATTATTTGAATTATTTTATTTATTTTAACAAATATGTTACGGTATGATCAAAATGCGCGAATATGGGCTATAAATATATTTTTTATAACCCGAAAATTAAAAAAAAATTATTTTATGAGAATATAAATATTTTAAAATATTTTTCAAATTATTAAAATTAATTTATTTTATTTTTAGTATCTGGTCTTAAACAGAATCTGATCCCGTAAAGACCCGAAACGAACTAAATTTTAGAAAAACAAATTTCTATAACATATAAAATATTTATCTAAAAATATAAGGCTTTACAAGAATAATTAAATTTTGTAATGAAATAAGAATGAATAGTGCAAAAGACTAATCAATCATCGGTAATAATGGAAATACGATAAAAAGGTTAGAACTGTAATTTTTATAACCTGAAAAATTATATGACTGATATATTTAGAAATCTTATGAAATTACGAGTCTAATGGTACTATTGGTATATTTTTGATATCTCGAGCCCTAGGACACGCTTTTCGAAGTCTGTATCCGAACTGGTTCAAAATAGGTCAAAAATTTATCAATCTGATATTTTTAAGAAAACTTATATTACTACGAGCTATCTTACATTTTTAAACTACATCTCGGCCTCTAGGATTAGGGGCGCTAGATTGCCAGACTTAAACTATTGTATTCCACTTAGGGTTTTTGGGTAATTTTCCGGTTTAGATCCTGGCCAATTTAGAAACTGATATTTTATGCTTATACAACATATTTAATTTGAGAAATTTATTTTACATTTCATTTTTGTAAGTATTTAATATCTTTTAATGTTTTCGGAATTTTTGAATTGGGTTTCATTTTCGAAAGTTAATAGTTATTTACTTTTTATTAATTTGTTTTTGGGCTTTATATTACCCGATTTTATAAGTCGGAGTTAAATATGAAATTTTTTGTACGTCATGGTTTTGAATTTGAAGATCATTGAGTTCTTATTTTATTTTTAAACAAGTAGTTTGAAATTGCGATATTCTTAGTTCTCATTTCACGCATAAACATAGAATCACATATATACACATAATCCCGAATTCCTCAAATATATATCCATTTTTATCTTTTCTTAGTATACTAATACTACTACTTTATAAGCAAAAGCAAGGTAACGAAATTAGGAGGAACAACTCACTCGTTCATTTTGCAATCTTCCTAGTCGTAGTAATCCTCGGATAGGGTATTCTCGTATCCTTCGTCACCTCGAAAATAGAAATACCCGGGATAAGTCTTTCATGAAATTTCTATTCTTGAAGATTCTAAACTTTTCTTAAAATCGCGATAAAATCGTATAAGAAGAAATTCCAACTTAGAATGGTCATAACTTGCTCATTTTAACTTGGAATTTCCAATATAATATACCGTTTTCTACCTATTCGAAAAGATCTTGTCCATTTCTAAACTTATCTTTGTCATAAAAGGTCATTTAGGTTCCGAAAACGTTGGGTACAAATTTAAAACGAATTTTTCTAAACGTTTGCAAATCTACTTTCTAACTCAACTTCATTCAAAATCCTTTAGTAAACATATATATATATATATATTATATATACAATTGATAAATCCTTTGAGTATATAGATAAGCTCACTTTATAGATTAATGGTAGTGTCTCAACAATTTATTTCATAAAACAGTTCATTTTGATTTATTAAAATTTTATCAAAAGTATGTAAGCTGTTGAAAAACCTCTTTATGAATTTGTATGTTAGAATGGTTCTTGAGTTGTCTCTATTATTTAAATATAAGTTTTTTGTTTTCTAAAACTTGTTCTTTTATTTCTTTCGAAAAAAATCATCTTTATTGGTAAAATCATTTGTTTCTAACCTTATCTTGTTTATATTATTTGGAAAAATAAGTCTTTTCTTTAGGGACTTGATAATCATTATTTTCTTAAGTGGGTTATAACTTTATGGATTGATTTTTATCTTAACTTTGAAAAATAGTTTGTTTTCTTAGTTTTATATGAAGTTTAAAAGAGTTTATAATCTTAAGCTTTTGTAAAACTTTTAATATTAATAAATATTCTACTAAAGCTTAGATTAACATAATATACAAAGAAAATATTATTTCTATGTTTCCTTGGTATCTATCTTTGTTATTTAAGAAAACGTTGAGAAAACTCTATTTTTATGTTGTTGATAATAACTTCATGATTTTGTGATAAATCATATAATCGAAAATCTAGCTTTGTTGAGTTCATTTAGTAAAGTAAAATTCTGTTTTTAGATTAGTTAAGACATTAACATTATGTAAATGCAAGTATCATGGCATATAAAGTAATAAGACATAAGAAAATACTAGAAACAAATAATAAGCGAGAAAATAAAATATCAAGTATTAGGACCTTAGCTTCATCGAGGTATCCTGGTCAAATATTGGAGGCCTTAGCTTCATCAGGCATCTCGGGACTAAGAATGGACTAGTCCCGAAAGATTAAAGAAAATAAACAAAAGATTGTTTTGACTTGATATGGACAAGTCTAAGACTAGAAAGACTAGTCTTAATAACAACATGAAATAAATAAATTGCATAACTTGAAAGTAAATAAATAACAAATGAGCTTATATGCTCTAAATAAAATATAGATACATAATAACATAATACTATATATATAAGTTAGATTAGAAGAAATAATAACAACATAATAAAATAGAAAGCTTATGTACAAGAACAAAACATGAACATGTTGTTGCTTTTGAGTTTCGAACAACACCATAGTCATGTTAAGTTATATGACCATGAGTGAATAATAGTTGGAAGAAATCTTTACCTAAAGTATTTTTGTGGTATAAAGATGGTAGTGAATGTATGGTTATGTGGTTATGGAGAAATGGTAGTTGTATTGTATAAAGGAAATTCTTGTGAGTATTTGGTGAAAGAGAGTTTTGTAGAGGAAAGTTTATGGAGAGAGTTTGTGTAGTGAATTTGAGAGAGTTTTGATAGTAGAATGAATTGTGTGAAAGAATAAAGAGGAAAGGGGTATTTATAGAAATTTTCGGAGTGAATTTTTGATGTAATTAAATAAATTGAAAAAGAAAAATAATTTGTTGGAAGAGAGAGAGGGGGCACCGGCCATAGGGTGTAGAGGGGGAGTGAGTTGATTTTTGGAGTGAATTTTGTAAGAAAATAATTAATATGTAAGATATGATTTTGATAAGATGTATGGAAATATTAAAAAGTAGGAAAATAGATATGTTAGGTAGTAAGAAATAGGTGTAAGAAAAAGTAGAGATAGTGAAATAGTAATGAATATTAGAAAAGTACTATGAATAGTAGACTAGACAATTAAAGTACGGTAGAAATAAAATCGAGTAATATGCGATATCTATAATTTTTAGCAACCGAAAAATTCTAAAATTGATATTTTTGGATCCTTATATTTTTACGAGTCTATTGGTATAAATGGAATATTTTTTAATATTCGAGCTCGGGACACGCTTTTCGAGCACTGATCTTGTTTGAGTCTGAAGGACACTCGAATTCTCGAATATGATATTATTATGTTATCCTATATTATTACGAATATTTAAGCTATTGGCTTAATTTCGTTTTCTAGGGTTTGAAACGCGGGATTGCCGGATCTTAAACACTAGGTTCGTTATAGGCTTTGTTGACTTTAGGGTTCGGTTTGACTTCCGGTATCGTCGAGATATGTCGTAAGATCGTATAATTTTCGAGTTTTGATCGTTTTATATTTTTAGCTCGACATCTATGTTTTATCTTATTTTATTTTTGATTATTTAATAGTTTTTAGTTCTTGGGATCGTTTAACCGAGTCTAGGGTTATGAGTTGACTCAGTTTGACTTTTGGTGAAAATTAAAAATTATGATTCTAAAATTTTACCGAAGTATTTAAGATTTTATTATTTCGTTGTTAAGTGGTATTTGGATCTATCGTTTTGATTCGCGTTTTAAGAATTGAGTAGATGATTTAATTGGCGTACGGACGTTGATTAGACTGGTAGTTGGACTTTATATTTTGTTTCAAGGGTTCCCGTTTTCTCAGATCCAGAAAACTTGTTTTTTATCTTATTTGGAAATAAGTTTTACTTGATTCGACTTTTCTAGGGTTTCGTTTCCAGAGTTTTGACTCGGTCTAGAATTTGGTTTTTCTCGAGTCGATTCTTGGGATTTAAATTTTGATACTTAGACTTCTAGGATTATTTTCTAAGAATTATGAAAATTTTTGGGGGTTTACAAGCATAAAGCTCATGGGGATTTTAGTGGAACCACACATGCATGATCTTTCCATTACATGCATTATTGTGGTAGGATCAAGATCTATTATTTGTTTATTGTTTTGTAAACCCGAATACTTCCATCATAAGATATGACCCTAAATTAGAAATTATGAAGTCGATTAGTAACCTTAAGAGTTAATTAGAAACCCTAGTTTAGATAGATACTCTAAATTTGATCGGGTTAGGACTCATAGACTTTATAAAAGGATTTCTTGGACCTCAAGTGATTCCAAAAACAAGATTTAGTATTCCGAGTTAATAATTCAGGTTATGATCAAAGGAAACTTCCAATCCTAAACCCGAATCTTTATCAAACAGATAAAATATATAGGAGAACCTAAATATGAATATTAAGTGATTACCTTAGTATTCGATAGAGGCCGGGAATTAAAACAAGGTATAGTAATGAACCTATATTTGGAGAACCCTAAAATTTGAGAGTTTTAGTCAGTAATAAACTACTTTGATAAGATTTCATAGTGGGTATCCAAATCTAAAATATATAACTAGTATAGCCTATATATTAGTAGTAATATTACGTAAATGACTTAATAGGATTTTAATTAGGAAATTGTGATTTCAAGATAAACGGTTAGGATTATAAATACCCAATGAAAACATAAACTGATGTATAACTTGAAATCTAGACATCAAATATAGAATTGAATCATACCAATGATCAAATTAGGGTTTTCTAAAGCCCTTGGAGTCTGAAACGAAAATTGACCCGAAAAGCTTTTAAAACTCAAATCGCGTAGGATAAATTTTTCTTAAACAATTAGATACGTATTATTAAAGTTTAAAATTGTACTTTTTGTTAAACTAAACATCTTGTTGGATTCATTAAAAACCTTTGTATTTATATATGTACATATATAAGCTAAAATATACCCTAATAGTGTATTAAACTACTCGAAAACTTAACTAAATAACATCTAACTATTATATAATATATATATATATACAATCTCGGCTTGCTGGAGACGGTTTTATTCAAGATTGAAGGGCTGGGATGTTCTTAAATTTGGTGAGCCGAAAAATCCTTCATTAAGTCATGTTAAAGTCAATACAAATCCACTTCAACCAATGCAAGTTGGCCAAGTCACTCTACACATTTATGATAATCAAACAAAGAGTGAAATGAACAACAAGCCAGAGCAATTTGTTTCGGAATTGAGGGAGCAACGCGAGCGGAAACTACACTACCTTATATATAATATATATATATATACAAACAAACTCGGATAGCTAAGCAAACGAACTTCAAACTCCTCCAAACTTTCCAGAACTCATTTCCACCTCATTAGAAGTAGAACCAACCCAAGAACCGATTGTTAAACGCTCGAACAAACCCAGTTCAAGAATTTGAATAAAAATCTGGAAAAAACGTTCAAAAACGAGCTTGAGGTAAGTGATTTTCATTCCGCGAGTTTTCTTCTAGTTTTATGGATTGAGACTGACTTATAAACATCTTAGGAAGCTAACCAAAACAATTAGGAGCTTCGGATTCCACTAAGAAGCTACAACGAAGGTATTTTTCCTAAACCCTAGCCGAGCTTGATAATTCGAAATCATGGATAGCATGTTGTTTTTAGCTTATGATTCTTGGATATTTAGGTTTATTAGGTTATTAAGAGTTGTTTGGATAAAAAATCCCGACGTGGTAACATCGGTATTCGTCGGAAATGGCCATGACTCATCGGAGAAGACGATGAACAGTGCTTCCCGATGAGCCCATGCTTCGTGTACGGGAGTACATGACCCGTAGACCCCTCGGTTAGCAACGTGTACGGGCGTACATAACCCGTATACCCTCAGCTCGCTCGTGGTACGGGCGTGCTTAAACCGTACCCTTAGCAAGCACTTTGTACGGGCGTACTCAACCCCGTGCACCCTCGGCCAAAGAAAAGAAAAACGAAATTAAAGTATACATAATTATATAATAATTAATTATTTAAATAACTTTAAGAATGTTTACTAATTTTTCCTGCATTTAATTATTTTCTGAAATAGTAATAGTAATATATAATATAATAACATTAATCCAAAATTTATTTATTTATTTATTTAAATTTAAAAATAAAATTATTTTTTATGACTTTATTAAATAGAGGTGTTTAAATATTATTCATCTAAAAGAAATTTTCTTTAGAAAAATAATTTCGAAAATAGTTATAATAAAGTTAATAAATTCTTTTATTAACAGATATGTTTTCTTAGTAAAATAAATATATGTATAAACTATGAGTTAGTAAATACTAAGTTTATACTAGCATATTTGTATATAAATAGATAACAATGGAAATTTAAATAATCCAAATTTATGAGTATAGGAATATATATACTCTATAAGAAAAATTTTTTAATTTAAAAGAAATGGGAGTACAAGAATCTAGAATTAGAGCTATTCGAAAGAATTAGCTAAAATAAAACAGAGACCCAACCGACCAATAGGACCTTAAATATTCATAGAAACTAATTTGTATAGTTTGAATTTTAATATTATATTATTATCTTAATAGGTGACTCGGGTATTGGGGAGGACCTACCTGAAGATTACTACGATTAAATAGGATGGGCAGGTGAGTGACTCAGTCTTATTACATTGGTTGTGCTTGTACTGTAGTGAACCTTAAATAAAAAGATAATAAAAATTGGTGATCTGTTTTGTGAAAGTGTGTATTGTATTCCATTGATTGCCATGTCACTCTAAAATAAGTGATAACAAATTGCGTGTATCTTGATAATGTATGTAGTATCTAGTTGAGTGTCTGTATTGCTTGATCACCCTAAATTGACTAAAAACTACTGGTACCATAATGTAAATAAATCATGCATTACATACTATGCATAAAAAGCATTGAGTAAGTGGTAGCCTACTACGTGTTAGTTCTCGGATCTCTGGTAAGGCTTGAATTATCTAGGCCAGAGGGCTAGTAGTTAATTGCAAGATTACTTTTGTTCTGTTATACCATAGGAACTACATGGTAAACGAAGGACGCCGCTTATGGTATTACGTGAGAATAACTAACACTTAGTGGAGTTTCTAAAGCTAAACAGGAAATAAATAATGAAACATGATAAGTATAAAGAGATAACTAAATTGAGATTGTTATTTCCTGAAAGCTTAAGTCTCTCCTGGGTAGGTGGACCATAGATTGGATCCTTCAACCCCGATGGGAGGGCGTAAATCTTCATCCTGTTTGGATTCCGGGTTATCCAAGCTTGTAATGTTCATTTGTGTGATTGCTGCATTTCATATGATTGTTAAATAACTTGTATGCTATGTGTAATAAGTTCTGGTTATTCACTGAGCTCGTGTTTTAGCTCACACTCCCACAGTCCTTTCAGGTTCACTCTGCGACCGTGGCTCATTACTAGCAGGAGCATGGTCCCGGTAAGAGAATAGAAGCCAGAAGTTTAAAGTTTAGTATAGAATTAGAATATCTATATCTGTAGTAGTCTTATGGTGCATGTAATGTGCATTAGAATCATCAGTTAAGGTTGTAAGGAATTCTGAAGCATATGATCTGTATTTTGTAATAGTTGTTTACTAATTTACATCTTACATATGTTTGTTTATTCCATCCAAGCAACTAAAAGATCCTGTTTTTGAAATCATGTCATTCCTAGAAGGTAATCTAATAATGTTAATCGAGTGGTTCTTGATTATTATTATTAGATACCCTCGGGGCGTGACAGATTTAAGTTGGTATCAGAGCATGGTTGCTGGTATAGGAAAAACAAATATATGTAAGAAGTTGAATTAGTAAATGTGCAGTTAAAAATACCAATTTAGACACAATAGAACCATGTGAGTTAGTGGGTAGTTATTAGTAGAATTAGATGCACAATTAGGAATAAAATCTGTGTGATTGCTAATCATACAAATTTTATTGTGTGCAGTCCAATCCCGCAGTTTGTCATATTAAATGGCAAATCTTTAGCATGATGGAGGAGGAAACCCTTACAGATTATAGGCGCCGACTCCGAGTCTTAGTAGAAGATTTGGCATTGTCTGGCATTACAAAGACCCTGGATGAAATTTTCAGCACTTGGAAAAAGGTTTACAACCCATGTTGAAGACTTGGTTGTTTTTAGTAAAGAGCTTTTCCAGATAATGGCACAGCAGTAGAAACCTCTACAGGTTTGAGAGATTGATCATCCAGAAGGGTGGAGGCATAGAGATTGATAATATAGCCTTCATTGTGTCAGCCCGATCAGTGAGACCTGATCTTCCAGACTTTAGGATCTGGATTCCTATTGGAGGTGATTGGGTATATGCACACTATGATATCAGGTATGATCATGCCTTAGTCCGGGAGGATACTGCTCCTGATGATGAGAGGATGCTGACACATGTGATCAGAAGCCATCTTTCCCCAGAAGTGTTTTGACAAACAGGCCCCCTATCATACCAGAAGAAGAAGGTGAGACTCAGTCCATTAGGAGATCAGCTAAAAAGAAGACAAGCAGCTATGCAGACCACAGTGGTTATGCAAAGTGTGACTACAGCATGATAGATGAAAAAGAAGGTAAAAAGAGAAGGAAGGAAGCAGAAAAATTTGTCTCCAATTATAATTATGCTCATTGGACTGGGACTGCTCATGGGGGTGGATTGAGGAAGATGTGACACCTTCTGATATGAGGAACCTGCTACTAAAGGTATCCGGATGATGGATACCAATCTGACTTTAGCACCACCAGGGAGTAAAGGGAGGATTGAGAGTGATGATAGTAGTTCAGAGGAGGAGGATCACTATCCACAGTTGGGCCCTCGGGACAAGGGCAAGGGACCTCTGTACCCTAGCCCATAGAGTAGCCTTGATATATGCCTTGATAGATATATAACTAATGTACTGTTTTGATGAACTTATTGTATATAGTATGTAGTATGAAGCATGATAACCTTGAAGTAGTTGTGAGGAAAATAGAACTAGTGTTAGTGCAAATTTTGGATTGTACATAAAGCACTAACTATATAATATCATGTGTGTTTTGATTATGAATATGGATGTGAAATATGTATGATTACTTGTAATCTTTCTTTGAGTTGAGTTTTGAAATTAATTCAAGTACTATGTTTTATGACACTAGAATGCCAAGAGGAAGAGGCAGGGGTAGAAATGCAAGGATATTTGAAAATTCCCCAACAAATGCTCCACCACCTCAAAATCAACTAGAGGATGTGTTGAAAAACCTGCAACAACAAAATGTTAATCTTACAAGCTCTACAAAATATGCGAGCTACACATGCGGTACCTCCAACTGGAGTACCAGAAGCTCCTCCTGTGAACACTGGGAGGAATGAAAGATATACTACACCTGCTCAATTTCAAGAAAATGGACCGGTAAATCCAAATGAATCGGCGGCTGAGGTACAAGGACCAATAAGATATGAACCAGAATTACCACCGCCACCACCATTGCGTCCTCAAAGAAATGTATTGCCTGAATTTATCAAATGCAATCGGTACTTTGAAGGATTACCTGGGAAGCCGAAGAAGCTGAAGATTGGCTAGCTCAATTGAACGATCTCTTGATGTATTCCAGGTACCGGAAGCTTTAAGAGTACCGTATGGAACTTATTTGCTTCGGTTAAGAGCGAGATTGTGGTGGAACTCTAAACAAAGGACATTGCCTCAACCCATCAGTTGGGAAACGTTCAAACAGGAATTTCTAAAGGAATACTTTCCCAGCAGTTTAAAAGCAAAGTACAGTACTGACCTGATGAATCTAACACAAGGCAGTAAGACAATTGATGAGTATGAGCACGAATTCAATCGGTTACTCCAATTTGCACCAGATGCTACAGAGACATGATGAATTAAAGAGGCAAACTTTCATGGCAGGATTAGAACCCAATTTTCAAAGGAGACTAGCCGAGTTTGAAATTTCCAATTTGCAGCCATGATTGAAAAGCCAGAACCATTGAACGTGCCAAAAGTATGAAGTTGAAAGATATAGAAAACGGGATTGACATTTGGTAAAAACATTTGAGGAGACGGACAAGTTTTGTTCCTAAGAAAAAGAGATTCTTTAAACCTATGGGAAATGTGAAAAATAGGAATGTTGAAAATGTTTCGTGCTGGAAATGTAAGGGAGCTCATTACCCGAGGAACTGTCCACATCTACAACAAAAATGTTATTACTGTGGTGAAAGTGGACATATGGTCTTCGCATGCCCAAAGAAAAGTAGTGCAACTTGTTTCATTTGTAAGAAGATTGGACATATATCAACTCATTGTCCACAACGAGTGAACGCAGTTGCTGGATCTTCCAATCCTAAAGGCATTGCCAATACAACTGGACCTAAAATGGAAATGCTAGTACTAGCAAAGCCATGACAGCAGCAAGGGTATATGCTATGCAAGGAACCCCAATTGAGGAAGGAGAAATAGAAGAGGAGGATGGAGAAAATGTGTGGGATGAAGCTGATCCAGACGATTACAGTCTCATTGCAGGTACTTAATCTGATAATTAATTGTTTATTTAAGTAGTTTAGTCGGTATAACCCTACTTGGATAAACAAACATTCTGTAGAGAATAATAACCTATGTTTAATAATTAGGAACAATCCAATTGAATGGTCAACCTGCTTATGCTTTATTTGATACGGGAGCAACACATTCTTTTATCAATACTGGATTAGCAAGGAGATTGGAATATCCCATCGAGACCATGACTAAGGAACTAGGAGTTACTACACCCACAAGATTTAGTGATGGCTCGTGAAACTATGAAGGGATATCCATTAGAAATTGGGGGACAGAAATCCTTTGCTAACTTAATCTTGGTGGACATCCAAAAATATGATGTTATCTTAGGTATGACATGGACTGCTGTAAAAGCAAAAGTCGATTGTCGTCTTAAGACAATATCTTTTATGAATGACCAAGGAGAAAGAAAAGAGTTTAAAGGGGAAGTCCTCAAGAAAGTCGAAGGGCGAATGATGACCATAGAGGGTGAAAATGAAATAGATATGGAATCAAGCGGGGATAATCATGGAACGATTGAGGATGAATCCAAGAAGATAGATGTTCATACTATCAGAACAGTATGCGACTATCCAGAAGTATTTCCTGATGAATTACCAGGATTACCCCCACATAGAGAAGTGGAGTTTTCAATTGAATTGATACCTGGAACAGAACCGGTATCAAAAGCTCCATATCGCATGGCACCAGTAGAATTGAAGGAACTAAAGGTGCAATTACAAGAATTGATGGATAAAGGATTTATCAGACCAAGTGTATCACCATGGGGAGCACCAGTACTGTTTGTCAAGAAGAAAGACGGTTCATGAGACTCTGTATTGATTATAGAGAATTAAACCGAGTAACTATTAAGAACAGATACCCTTTGCCCCGAATTGACGATCTTTTCGATCAATTAAAGGGAGCAAAGGTGTTTTCTCGAATTGATTTGAAATCTGGTTATCATCAAATCCGAATCAAGGCAGAAGATATACCAAAAACGGCATTCCGGACTAGGTATGGTCATTATGAATTCCTAGTTATGCCATTTGGATTGACGAATGCACCTGCTGTTTTCATGGACTTGATGAATCGCGTTTTCAAACCTTTATTGGATGTTTGTGTGATTGTCTTCATAGATGACATATAATATACTCGGTTACAGAGGAACAACATGATGAACATTTAAGAACCGTATTGCAGATACTACAAAGCAATCAGCTTTATGCCAAGTTGTCCAAATGTGAGTTTTGGCTCAAAAGTATATCCTTTTAGGACATATTGTGTCAGGAGATGGGATTTCCGTGATCCTGCTAAGATTAAGGCTATTGTGGAATGGAAAAGACCTGGAACTGTTACCGAGATAAGAAGCTTCTTAGGATTGGCAGGATATTATCGGAAATTCGTACAAGATTTCTCAAGAATTGCACGACCACTGACGCAATTGACCAAAAAGAATGAAAAGTTTGTATGGAATGAGAAACGTGAATGGAGTTTCCAGTTGAAAAAGAGACTGGTTTCTGCACCAATACTAGTTCTGCCCAATGACCAGGATCCTTACACTATTTATAGTGATGCATCCAAGAATGGTTTGGGATGTGTATTAATGCAGAATGGAAAGTGATAGCCTATGCTTCTAGACAGTTAAAACCACATGAGATGAATTACCCTACTCATGATCTAGAATTAGCGGCTATCGTCTTTGCACTTAAAATTTGGCGTCATTATTTGTATGGGCAGAAGTGTGAAATATACACAGATCATCAGAGCTGAAATACATATTCACCCAGAAGGAATTGAACATGAGGCAACGTAGATGGTTGGAGTTAATCAAAGACTATGATTTAACCATCAATACCATCCTGGCAAGGTGAAATGCGTGCAGATGCTTAGCCGTAAAAATTATGGAGAAGTAGCCTCAATGTTGACAGAACAGAAAGAGCTCATTAGGGAATTTGAAAATTTAAAACTGGAATTTTCAATACAAGGTCTGGACGCAGAATTGAGCAGCTTAACCTTGGAACCCACTTTACTACAACGAATAAAAGAGGCTCAAGGAAAGGATGAAGAATTGCAGACAATCATCAAAAGAACATCCCAAGGGAAATACAAGGATTTTCAAATAGATGAAAATGGAGTATTAAAGATGAATAAAAGATTGTGTGTACCCTGTGATGAAAGTTTGAGGAAAGAAATAATGAATGAAGCACACTATTCTGGATATACCGTACACCCAGGCGAAACTAAGACTTACCAAGAGCTAAGGAGTGCATATTGGTGGAACGGGATGAAAAATGACATTGCTCAATTCGTGGCCAGATGTGAGATATGTCAGAGGGTAAAAGCGGAACATCAAAAACCAGGAGGATTGTTGAAACCATTGTCTATTCCAGAATGGAAATGGGATCAAATATCTATGGATTTTGTATGTTCGTTACCTAAGACAAGTGCAGGTTATGATGCTATTTGGGTTATTGTGGATAGACTCACTAAATCAGCCCATTTCTTGCCAATCAATATGACCTATCCTTGGAGAAAGTTGGCCCGGTTGTATTTAAAGGAAATTGTGAGATACATGGATACCAGTAATATAGTGTCAGATCGAGATCCACGGTTTGTTTCTAGATTCTGGCAAGGATTACAAAAAGCATTGGGAACTCAGTTGAGGTTTAGTACGGCCTATCATCCCCAGACCGATGGACAAACAGAAAGAACAATTCAGACAATGGAAGACATGTTGAGATCATGTATCTTGGAATTTAAAGGAAATGGGATCAACACCTACCAGTGGAATTTGCATAATAATAGCTACCATTCAGTATAGGGATGCCACCTATGAAGCTTTATATGGTAGAAAGTGTCGATCTCCATTATTCTGGGATAATCTGGAAAGAGTACTAGTTGGACCCGAACTGATTCAAGAAACAATCAACAAGGTTTCAGTGATAAAAAGAAGGATGAAAGAAGCCCAGGATAGACAGAAAAGCTGGGCAGATTTGAAAAGACGGGAACTAGAATTTAAGGAGGGAGAACATGTTTACCTGAAAGTAAGTCCAATAAAAAGTCTTCATAGCAGACAAGTAAAAGGAAAGCTAAGTCCTAGATATGTAGGACCATTTGAAATACTGGAACGAGTGGGAAATCTAGCGTATCGTCTTGCATTGCCACCCAAACTATCTGGTATACATAATGTTTTTCATGTGTCGGTACTAAGGAAGTATGTACCAAATCCAGATAAGATTGTTGAGCTGGAACCAATTGATCTGAAAGAGAACTTGACTTATGAAAAGCACCCTATCCGAATCCTAGACAAGAAGGTCCAAGTTCTCAGAAATAAAGAAATCCACTACGTCAAAGTGCTATGGGATCCTTGGACTGAAGAAGTAACTTGGGAGTTGGAAGAGGAAATCAAGAAAAATTATCCACAGCTGTTCGAAAATCCAGGTACGCTCTCAAGCTTTGAGGACAAAGCTTATTTTAAGGGGGGGAGAAAATGTAAACCCCGAATACTTCCATCATAAGATATGACCCTAAATTAGAAATTATGAAGTCGACTAGTAACCTTAAGAGTTAATTAGAAACCCTAGTTTAGATAGATACTCTAAATTTGATCGGTTTGGAACTCATAGACTTTATAAAAGGATTCTTGACCTCAAGTGATTCCAAAAACAAGATTTAGTATTCCGAGTTAATAATTCAGGTTATGATCAAAGGAAACTTCCAATCCTAAACCCGAATCTTTGTCAAACAGATAGAATATATAGGAAAACCTAAATATGAATATTAAGTGATTACCTTAGTATTCGATAGAGACCGGGAATTAAAACAAGGTATAGTAATGAACCTATATTTAGATTGGAACCCTAAAATTTGAGAGTTTTAGTCAGTAATAAACTACTTTGATAAGATTTCATAGTGAGTATCCAAATCTAAATATATAACTAGTATAGCCTATATATTAGTAGTAATATTACGTAAATGACTTAATAGGATTTTAGTTAGGAAATTGTGATTTCAAGATAAACGGTTAGGATTATAAATACCCAATAAAACATAAACTGATGTATAACTTGAGATCTAGACCTCAAATATAGAATTGAATCATACCAATATCAAATTAGGGTTTTCTAAAGCCCTTGGAGCCTGAAACGAAAATTGACCCGAAAAGCTTTTAAAACTCAAATCGCGTGGATAAATTTTTCTTAACAATTAGATACGTATTATTAAAGTTTAAATTTGTACTTTTTGTTAAACTAAACATCTTGTTGGATTCATTAAAAACCTTTGTATTATATATGTACATATATAAGCTAAAATATACCCTAATAGTGTATTAAACTACCCGAAAACTTAACTAAATAACATCTAACTATTATAAATATATATATATATATACAATCTCGGCTTGCTGGAGACGGTTTTATTCAAGATTGAAGGGCTGGGATGTTCTTAAATTTGGTGAGCCGAAAAATCCTTCAATAGTCATGTTAAAGTCAATACAAATCCACTTCAACCAATGCAAGTTAGCCAAGTCACTCTACACATTTATGATAATCAAACAAAGAGTAAAATGAACAACAATCCAGAGCAATTTGTTTCGGAATTGAGGGAGCAACGCGAGCGGAAACTATACTACCTTATATATATATATATATATACAAACAAACTCGGATACTAAGCAAACGAACTTCAAACTCCTCCAAACTTTCCAGAACTCATTTCCACCTCATTAGAGGTAGAACCAACCCAAGAACCGATTGTTAAACGCTCGGACAAACCCAGTTCAAGAATTTGAATAAAAATCTGGAAAAAACGTTCAAAAACGAGCTTGAGGTAAGTGATTTTCATTCCGCGAGTTTTCTTCCAGTTTTATGGATTGAGACTGACATATAAACATCTTAGGAAGCTAACCAAAACAATTAGGAGCTTCGGATTCCACTAAGAAGCTACAACGAAGGTATTTTTCCTAAACCCTAGCCGAGCTTGATAATTCGAAATCATGGATAGCATGTTGTTTTTAGCTTATGATTCTTGGATATTTAGGTTTATTAGGTTATTAAGAGTTGTTTGGATAAAAAATCCCGACGTGGTAACGTCGGGATTCGTCGGAAATGGCCATGACTCATCGGAGAAGACGATGAACAGTGCTTCCCGATGAGCCCATGCTTCGTGTACGGGAGTACATGACCCGTAGACCCCTCGGTTAGCAACGTGTACGGGCGTACATAACCCGTATACCCCTCAGCTAGCTCGTGGTACGGGCGTGCTTAAACCCGTACACCCCTTAGCAAGCACTTCGTACGGGCGTACTCAACCCCGTGCACCCCTCGGCCAGAAGAAAAGAAAAACGAAATTAAGTATACATAATTATATAATAATTAATTATTTAAATAACTTTAAGAATGTTTACTATTTTTCCTGCATTTAATTATTTTCTGAAATAGTAATAGTAATATTATAATATAATAACATTAAATCCAAAATTTATTTATTTATTTATTTAAATTTAAAAATAAAATTAATTTTTATGACTTTATTAAATAGAGGGTGTTTAAATATTATTCATCTAAAAGAAATTTTTCTTTAGAAAAATAATTTCGAAAATAGTTATAATAAAGTTAATAAATTCTTTTATTATTAGATATGTTGTCTTAGTAAAATAAATATATGTATAAGCTATGAGTTAGTAAATACTAAGTATATACTAGCATATTTGTATATAAATAGATAACAATGGAAATTTAAATAATTCAAATTCATGAGTATAGGAATATATATACTCTATTAGAGCTATTTCGAAAGAATTAGCTAAAAATAAAACAGAGACCCAACCGACCAATAGGACCCTTAAATATTCATAGAAACTAAAGTTGTATAGTCTGAAATTTTAATATTTATATTATTGATCTTAATAGGTGACTCGGGTATTGGGAAGGACCTACCTGAAGATTACTACGATTAAATAGGATGGGCAGGTGAGTGACTCAGTCTTATTACATTGGTTGTGCTTGTACTTGTAGTGAACCTTAAATAAAAAGATAATAAAAATTGGTGATCTGTTTTGTGAAAGTGTGTATTGTATTCCATTGATTGCCATGTCACTCTAAAATAAGTGATAACAAAATTGCGTGTATCTTGATAATGTATGTAGTATCTAGTTGAATGTCTGTATTGCTTGATCACCCCTAAATTGACTAAAAACTACTGGTACCATAATGTAAATAAATCATGCATTACATACTATGCATAAAAAGCATTGAGTAAGTGGTAGCCTACTACGTGTTAGTTCTCGGATCTCTGGTAAGGCTTGAATTATCTAGGCCAGAGGGCTAGTAGTTAATTGCAAGATTACTTTTGTTCTGTTAATACCATAGGAACTACATGGTAAACGAAGGACGCCGCTTATGGTATTACGTGAGAATAACTAACACTTAGTGGAGTTTCTAAAGCTAAACAGGAAATAAATAATGAAACATGATAAGTATAAAGAGATAACTAAATTTGAGATTGTTATTTCCTGAAAGCTTAAGTCTCTCCTGGGTAGGTGGACCATAGATTGTGATCCTTCAACCCCGATGGGAGGGCGTAAATCTTCATCCTGTTTGGATTCCGGGTTATCCAAGCTTGTAATGTTCATTTGTGTGATTGCTGCATTTCATATGATTGTTAAATAACTTGTATGCTATGTGTAATAAGTTCTGGTTATTCACTGAGCTCGTGTTTTAGCTCACACTCCCACAGTCCTTTCAGGTTCACTCTGCGACCGTGGCTCATTACTAGCAGGAGCATGGTCCCGGTAAGAGAATAGAAGCCAGAAGTTTAAAGTTTAGTATAGAATTAGAATATCTATATCTGTAATAGTCTTATGGTGCATGTAATGTGCATTAGAATCATCAGTTAAGGTTGTAAGGAATTCTGAAGCATATGATCTGTAATATAGTAGTTTGTAATAGTTGTTTACTAATTTACATCTTATATATGTTTGTTTATTCCATCCAAGCAACTAAAAGATCCTGTTTTTGAAATCATGTCATTCCTAGAAGGTAATCTAATAATGTTAATCGAGTGGTTCTTGATTATTATTATTAGAGTACCCTCGGGGCGTGACAGATTTAAGTTGGTATCAGAGCATGGTTGCTGGTATAGGAAAAACAAATATATGTAAGAAGTTGAATTAGTAAATGTGCAGTTAAAAATACCAATTTAGACACAAATAGAACCATTGAGTTAGTGGGTAGTTATTAGTAGAATTAGATGCACAATTAGGAATAAAATCTGTGTGATTGCTAATCATACAAATTTTATTGTGTGCAGCCAATCCCGCAGTTTGTCATATTAAATGGCAAATCTTTAGCATGATGGAGGAGGAAACCCTTACAGATTATAGGCGCCGACTCCGAGTCTTAGTAGAAGATTTGGCATTGTCTGGCATTACAAAGACCCTGGATGAAATTTCAGCACTTGGAAAAAGGTTTACAACCCATGTTGAAGACTTGGTTGTTTTAGTAGAAAGAGCTTTTCCAATAATGGCACAGCAGTAGAAACCTCTACAGGTTTGAGAGATTGATCATCCAGAAGGGTGGAGGCATAGAGATTGATAATATAGCCTTCATTGTGTCAGCCCGATCAGTGAGACCTGATCTTCCACACTTTAGGATCTGGATTCCTATTGGAGGCGATTGGGTATATGCACATGATATGCAGTCAGTATGATCATGCCTTAGTCCGGGAGGATACTGCTCCTGATGATGAGTGGATGCTGACACATGTGATCAGAAGTCATCTTTCTAGAAGTGTTTTGACAAACAGGCCCCCTATCATACCAGAAGAAGAAGGAGAGACTCAGTCCATTAGGAGATCAGCTAACAAAAGAAGACAAGCAGCTATGCAGACCACAGTGGTTATGCAAAGTGTGACTACAGCCATGATAGATGAAAAAGAAGGTAAAAAGAGAAGGAAGGAAGCAGAAAAATTTGTCTCTAATTATAATTATGCTCATTGGACTGGGACTGCTCATGGGGGGTGGATTGAGGAAGATGTGACACCTTCAGGCGACATGAGGAAACCTGCTACTAAAGGTATCCGGATGATGGATACCAATCTGACTTTAGCACCACCAGGGAGTAAAGGGAGGATTGAGAGTGATGATAGTAGTTCAGAGGAGGAAGATCGCTATCCACAGTTAGGCCCTCGAAAGAAGGGCAAGGGACCTCTGTACCCTAGTCCATAGAGTAGCCTTGATATATGCCTTGATAGACTATATAACTAATGTACTGTTTTGATGAGCTTATTGTCACATGATTATGTAGTATTAAGCATGATAACCTTGAAGTAGTTGTGAGGAAAATAGAACTAGTGTTAGTGCAAATTTTGGATTGTACATAAAGCACTAACTATATAATATCATGTGTGTTTTGATTATGAATTATGGATGTGAAATATGTATGATTACTTGTAATCTTTCTCGAGTTTGAGTTTTGAAATTAATTCAAGTACTATGTTTTATGACTAGAATGCCAAGAGGAAGAGGCAGGGGTAGAAATGCAAGGATATTTGAAAATTCCCAACAAATGCTCCTCCACCACCTCAAAATCAACTAGAGGATGTGTTGAAAAACCTGCAACAACAAAATGTGTTAATCTTAAAGCTCTACAAAATATGCGAGCTACACATGCGGTACCTCCAACTGGAGTACCAGAAGCTCCTCCTGTGAACACTGGGAGGAATGAAAGATATACTACACCTGCCAATTTCAAGAAAATGGACCGGTAAACCAAATGAATCGGCGGCTGAGGTACAAGGACCAATAAGATATGAACCAGAATTACCACCGCCACCACCATTGCGTCCTCAAAGAAATGTATTGCCTGAATTTATCAAATGCAATCGGTACTTTGAAGGATTACCTGGGAAGCCAGAAGAAGCTGAAGACTGGCTAGCTCAAATTGAACGATCTCTTGATGTATTCCAGGTACCGGAAGCTTTAAGAGTACCGTATGGAACTTATTTGCTTCGATTAGAGCGAGATTGTGGTGGAACTCTAAACAAAGGACATTGCCTCAACCCATCAGTTGGGAAACGTTCAAACAGGAATTTCTAAAGAATACTTTCCCAGCAGTTTAAAAGCAAAGTACAGTACTGACCTGATGAATCTAACACAAGGCAGTAAGACAATTGATGAGTATGAGCACGAATTCAACGGTTACTCCAATTTGCACCAGATGCCTACAGAGACAGCGATGAATTAAAGAGGCAAACCTTTATGGCAGGATTAGAACCCAATTTTCAAAGGAGACTAGCCGAGTTTGAAATTTCCAATTTGCAGCCATGATTGAAAAAGCCAGAACCATTGAACGTGCCAAGAAGTATGAAGTGAAAGATATAGAAAACGGGATTGACATTTGGTAAAAGAACATTTGAGGAGACAGGGACAAGTTTTTTCCTAAGAAAAAGAGATTCTTTAAACCTATGGGAAATGTGAAAAATAGGAATGTTGAAAATGTTCGTGCTGGAAATGCAAGGGAGCTCATTACCCGAGGAATGTCCACATCTACAACAAAAATGTTATTACTGTGGTGAAAGTGGACATATGGTCTTCGCATGCCCAAAGAAAAGTAGTGCAACTTGTTTCATTTGTAAGAAGATTGGACATATATCAACTCATTGTCCACAACGAGTGAACGCAGTTGCTGGATCTTCCAATCCTAAAGGCATTGCCAATACAACTGGACCCAAAAATGGAAATGCTAGTGCTAGCAAAGCCATGACAGCAGCAAGGGTATATGCTATGCAGGGGACCCCAATTGAGGAAGGAGAAATAGAAGAGGAGGATGGAGAAAATGTGTGGGATGAAGCTGATCCAGACGATTACAGTCTCATTGCAGGTACTTAATCTGATAATTAATTTGTTTATTTAAGTAGTTTAGTCGGTATAACCCTACTTGGATAAACAAACATTCCTGTAGAGAATAATAACCTATGTTTAATAATTAGGAACAATCCAATTGAATGGTCAACCTGCATATACCTTATTTGATACGGGAGCAACACATTCTTTTATCAATATGGGATTAGCAAGGAGACTGGAATATTCCATCGAGACCATGACTAAGGAACTAGGAGTTACTACACCCACGAAAGACTTAATGATGGCTCGGGAAATAATGAAGGGATATCCATTAGAAATTGGGGGACAGAAATCCTTTGCTAACTTAATCTTGGTGGACATCCAAAAATATGATGTTATCTTAGGTATGACATGGTTGACTGCTGTAAAGGCAAAAGTCGATTGTCGTCTTAAGACAATATCTTTTATGAATGACCAAGGAGAAAGAAAAGAGTTTAAAGGGGAAGTCCTCAAGAAAGTCGAAGGGCGAATGATGACCATAGAGGGTGAAAATGAAATAGATATGGAATCAAGCGGGGATAATCATGGGACGATTGAGGATGAATCCAAGAAGATGGATGTTCATACTATCAGAACAGTATGCGACTATCCAGAAGTCTTTCCTGATGAATTACCAGGATTACCCCCACATAGAGAAGTGGAGTTTTCAATTGATTTGATACCTGGAACCGAACCGGTATCAAAAGCTCCATATCGCATGGCACCAGTGGAACTAAAAGAACTAAAGGTGCAATTACAAGAATTAATGGATAAGGGATTTATCAGACCAAGTGTATCCCCATGGGGAGCACCAGTACTGTTTGTCAAGAAGAAAGACGGTTCAATGAGACTCTGTATTGATTATAGAGAAGTAAACCGAGTAACTATTAAGAACAGATACCCTTTGCCCAGAATTGACGATCTTTTCGATCAATTAAAGGGAGCAAAGGTGTTTTCTCGAATTGGCTCAAGAGTATATCCTTTTTGGGACACATTGTGTCAGGAGATGGAATTTCTGTGGATCCTGCTAAGATTAAGGCTATCGTGGAATGGAAAAGACCTGGAACTGTTACCGAGATAAGAAGCTTCTTAGGATTGGCAGGATATTATCGGAAATTCGTACAAGATTTCTCAAGAATTGCACGACCACTGACGCAATTGACCAAAAAGAATGAAAAGTTTGTATGGAATGAGAAACGTGAATGGAGTTTCCAGGAATTGAAAAAGAGACTGGTTTCTGCACCAATACTAGTTCTGCCCAATGACCAGAATCCTTACACTATTTATAGTGATGCATCCAAGAATGGTTTGGGATGTGTATTAATGCAAAATGGAAAAGTGATAGCGTATGCTTCTAGACAGTTAAAACCACATGAGATGAATTATCCTACTCATGATCTAGAATTAGCGGCTATCGTCTTTGCGCTTAAAATTTGGCGTCATTATTTGTATGGGCAGAAGTGTGAAATATACACAGATCATCAGAGCCTGAAATACATATTCACCCAGAAGGAATTGAACATGAGGCAACGTAGATGGTTGGAGTTAATCAAAGACTATGATTTAACCATCAACTACCATCCTGGCAAGGTGAATGCAGTGGCAGATGCCTTAAGCCGTAAAAATTATGGAGAGGTAGCCTCAATGTTGACAGAACAGAAAGAACTCATCCGAGAATTTGAAAATTTAAAACAAGAATTTTCAATACAGGTTTGGACGCAGAATTGAGCAGCTTAACCTTGGAACCCACTTTAGTACAACGAATAAAAGAGGCTTAAGGAAAGGATGAAGAATTGCAGACAATCATCAAAAGAACATCCCAAGGGAAATACAAGGATTTTCAAATGGATGAAAATGGAGTATTAAAGATGAATAAAAGATTGTGTGTACCCCGTGATGAAAGTTTGAGGAAAGAAATAATGAATGAAGCACACTATTCTGGATATACTGTACACCCAGGCGAAACTAAGACTTACCAAGAGCTAAGGAGTGCATATTGGTGGAACGGGATGAAAAATGACATTGCTCAATTCGTGGCTAGATGTGAGACATGTCAGAGGGTAAAGGCGGAACATCAAAAACCAGGAGGATTGTTGAAACCATTGTCCATTCCAGAATGGAAATGGGATCAAATATCTATGGATTTTGTATGTTCGTTACCTAAGACAAGTGCAGGTTATGATGCTATTTGGGTTATTGTGGATAGACTCACTAAATCAGCCCATTTCTTACCCATCAATATAACCTATTCCTTGGAGAAGTTGCCCCGGTTGTATTTAAAGGAAATTGTGAGACTACATGGAGTGCCAGTTAATATAGTATCAGATCGAGATCCACGGTTTGTTTCTAGATTCTGGCAAGGATTACAAAAAGCATTGGGAACTCAGTTGAGGTTTAGTACGGCCTATCATCCCCAGACCGATGGACAGACAGAAAGAACATTCAGACAATGGAAGACATGTTGAGATCATGTATCTTGGAATTTAAAGGAAACTGGGATCAACACCTACCACTGGTGGAATTTGCCTATAATAATAGCTACCATTCGAGTATAGGGATGCCACCCTATGAAGCTTTATATGGTCGAAAGTGTCGATCTCCATTATTCTGGGATAATCTGGAAAGAGTACTAGTTGGACCTGAACTGATTCAAGAAACAATTAACAAGGTTTCAGTGATAAAAAGAAGGATGAAAGAAGCCCAGGATAGACAGAAAAGCTGGGCAGATTTGAAAAGACGGGAACTAGAATTTAAGGAGGGAGAACATGTTTACCTGAAGGTAAGTCCAATAAAAAGTCTTCATAGCAGACAAGTAAAAGGGAAGCTAAGTCCTAGATATGTAGGACCATTTGAAATACTGGAACGAGTGGGAAATCTAGGGTATCGTCTTGCATTGCCACCCAAACTATCTGGTATACATAATGTTTTTCATGTGTCGGTACTAAGGAAGTATGTACCAAATCCAGATAAGATTGTTGAGTTGGAACCAATTGATCTGAAAGAGAACTTGACTTATGAAAAGCACCCTATCCGAATCCTAGACAAGAAGGTCCAAGTTCTTAGAAATAAAGAAATCCACTACGTCAAAGTGCTATGGGATCCTTGGACTGAAGAAGTAACTTGGGAGTTGGAAGAGGAAATCAAGAAAATTATCCATAGCTGTTCGAAAATCTAGGTACGCTCTCAAGCTTTGAGGACAAAGCTTATTTTAAGGGGGGGAGAAATGTAAACCCCGAATACTTCCATCATAAGATATGACCCTAAATTAGAAATTATGAAGTCGGCTAGTAACCTTAAGAGTTAATTAGAAACCCTAGTTTAGATAGATACTCTAAATTTGATCGGGTTAGGACTCATAGACTTTATAAAAGGATTTCTTGGACCTCAAGTGATTCCAAAAACAAGATTTAGTATTCCGAGTTAATAATTCAGGTTATGATCAAAGGAAACTTCCAATCCTAAAACCGAATCTTTGTCAAACAGATAGAATATATAGGAGAACCTAAATTGACTAAAAACTACTGGTACCATAATGTAAATAAATCATGCATTACATACTATGCATAAAAAGCATTGAGTAAGTGGTAGCCTACTACGTGTTAGTTCTCGGATCTCTGGTAAGGCTTGAATTATCTAGGCCAGAGAGCTAGTAGTTAATTGCAAGATTACTTTTGTTCTGTTAATACCATAGGAACTACATGGTAAACGAAGGACGCCGCTTATGGTATTACGTGAGAATAACTAACACTTAGTGGAGTTTCTAAAGCTAAACAGGAAATAAATAATGAAACATGATAAGTATAAAGAGATAACTAAATTTGAGATTGTTATTTCCTGAAAGCTTAAGTCTCTCCTGGGTAGGTGGACCATAGATTGTGATCCTTCAACCCCGATGGGAGGGAGTAAATCTTCATCCTGTTTGGATTCCGGGTTATCCAAGCTTGTAATGTTCATTTGTGTGATTGCTGCATTTCATATGATTGTTAAATAACTTGTATGCTATGTGTAATAAGTTCTGGTTATTCACTGAGCTCGTGTTTTAGCTCACACTCCCACAGTCCTTTCAGGTTCACTCTGCGACCGTGGCTCATTACTAGTAGGAGCATGGTCCCGGTAAGAGAATAGAAGCCAGAAGTTTAAAATTTAGTATAGAATTAGAATATCTATATCTGTAATAGTCTTAGGATGCATGTAAGGTGCATTAGAATCATCAGTTAAGGTTGTAAGGAATTCTGAAGCATATGATCTATAATATAGTAGGTTGTAATAATTGTTTACTAATTTACATCTTATATATGTTTGTTTATTCCATCCAAGCAACTAAAAGATCCTGTTTTTGGAAATCATGTCATTCCTAGAAGGTAATCTAATAATGTTAATCGAGTGGTTCTTGATTATTATTATTAGAGTACCCTCGGGGCGTGACATGTTTAGAGTAAGAAAAGCTTGAAGAAAAATTTTGTGTTTGTGTATGTAAAAGAGGGATGGGGTCATGGCACTAGAGAGGGAGAGAGGGAGAGAAAAAAATTTGCAAGAGTTCTGTTTATTTAAAAAGTGAGAAAGTGAAATGAGATAAGCATAAAGGGGTATTTATAGAAAAATGGATTAGGGTTTGTGTGATTAATTAATTGGAGAAAAAAAATCAAACAAATGAGAGAGTAACAAGGGGGAGGGGCACTGGTACTAGGGGCTAGGGGAGAGAGGAGAGATGTGAGATATTTTGTTTAATAAAATTCAAATTTTAAAAGTAACTTAAGTAATATATAAAACGTATTGGAAAAGTAAATTTTTAAGGAAAATGATGTTAGATTGTAAGAATAGGTTATAAGGATGTAAGAATAGGGTATGAATGGTTATACTTATAAATAGTGTGATTAGAAATCAAAAAGTAGATTAGACAATTAAATTATCGGTAGTAATGAAAATACGATAAAAGGCTATAACTGAAACTTTTATAAAACGAAAAATTATATAACTTTCTTATGAAATTACGAATCTAACGGTATTAATAGCATATTCTTGGTATCTCGAGCCCCAGGACATGCTTTTCAAAGTCGGTATCCGATCAAGTTGGAAATAGGCCAAAAATTTACCTATCTGATATTTTAAAGCATTCTCATATTATTACGAACCAATCTATACTCTCCGCTCATATTTTAACTTCTCGGTTTAAGAACATGGGATTGTCGGATCTAAACTGCTAGGGTTTATTGAGAATTTGTTGACTAAGGGTTTCCGGTTGACTTTCTGGCTTAGGATTTAAGCTTGAAATTACCCTGAAAATTAAAGGTTTACATGGTTAGCTCCAAGAAACATCTTACAAATACTTTATTCTCCCATTCTTCTCTCAAATAATATATCATGATGTTTATGAGATATTAAACTACTAAATGCCATCAATAGATTTATTTACTTTCATGCTTAAACAAAGTTTATCCTACTTTCACGAACAAGTGATTTATCATCAAATCAATCCTATGGAATCATCACATGCATTAGACAAGGTTTTATTTTGGGGAGGACGCGCGGGGGGGTAGGAGGCGCGAGCGCAGGGTGGTTTGGAGGGGAGAGAGGAGTGTTGGGGGAATGTGTTTAAGTTAGATGCGGCCGGCATAGGGAGGGAAATAATTTTAATGGCTCATGCTATAATTGTAGGTTAGGTTCACTTGGTTAATCTTTTGTTGTTCTTGCATTCATTAATTTGGAGAAAGATCAAATCATGATATTGTGTTTGAGGGGTTTATGTTGTGGACGGTTATGCTTGGATGAAACGAAATGGAAAAGTTGTTCCATTTAATCTCTTATAAACTAATTATTTTGAAAGTAATTAGCTTAGGCTTATTTGGTTTACATTATATTTTCTTTTAAAGACCTTAGCTTCAACTTTGTAAAATTCCTTATGAGTTATTTTTGTTTGATTTATTTTCCTAACTTGCATGGTTGAGTTTAAATTTAAATGAGTTAAAACTTTTATTGATGCGAGGTCAAATTTTTGGTACATAATATCTTAAGCGATTTAATCCTTTTAGACATATTACATATTTTCTATACTTTGTTTTAGTAGTAAAAAATTATTAATTATTTAGTAATATTTCTTTATTATTATTTTTCTCGAGTCATTGTTTGAGAATTGAGATCTTAGATATATTATTGGTTTCTCAATTGAGCATTGATATTATTAGCTAAGGTTTGGAACATATTAATTTGAGTTTATGGTTTTAAAATTAGAATTTCAATCATGTCGACTTATCAAGTCGATGATAGAAATTTTTTAAGGGTTTACGGTTAAAGTTAGAAAAGATCCACACTAATGACAATGACTCTGACATGATGATTAAAGCTCTACTTTGATAATAAACTTATTACTTTTTGACAGATAACTGTTATGATAGAATCTCCATATGAGTTCGAGGGGGGAGATTATTAAGCTTTTGGGTCTAACCTACAACCCTAATAGTAATATATATATGTATATATATTAAAGAAAAAAAAAAGCTGTGAAATTCAAAACGAATGAGTACAATCATAAAAATTAAGACAATTGAAAAGGATTGAATCGAGAAAAAGAAGGAATTGAGCAAAGTCACCATTTGTATCATCTACGAGTACAAAGTAATGGAATACATCAAGTATAGTGATTATTCCTTCTCATAGTCAAGTTCTCCATCAATGAAATGAAGTGAGCCTTTATTTTAATTGTGCTACCTTAGATCCATGATTGGATGATCTATTAAGTCTTAATTTATTGTGATGAAACTTCATCTACTAAAATCGTGGTGTAACCTACCATAAGGTGATTACTTTCATTCTTTGTCAATCCTTTTCTATTATCCAAATTAAATATTTGTTTTTCACATGATTTTATCAATGCCCATCATTTTGGTAAAACTTTAATTATCCAATAGCTTAATGAGTGAAAAAAAAAATGTAATCTCATTATTTGATAATAGTAAAAGTTTTGCGCTACGATTTGTGGTTTTTCTCCTATTAAGGTTTCCATGTAAATCTCGGTATTCTTTATTATTTTGTTATCTCAATTTACTATATTGTATTATTGTTTATCACTAAAAAAGTTTGTTGTTATGGGGCATTACTTTTCCTAATACTTCCCATTTCCCTTTCCATAAGATGTGCTACTAAAAAATTCTAAAAAGGGAAAAAAAAAAAAGAAGAAAATATGAGCACACATCATGTTCCATACCTAAACTTCATCCAATTTTATCTTTTACTATATGAAGTTTCAAAGTATTAATTTGGTTCTTGAATTTTGTGTATTATTATAGTTAACTACTTTAACTTTATCAATTTCTGTAATCAAGTATCTTAATGAAGTAAGATAAAAATTAGGTACCAAAAATAGCATTTAAGGGTTTTTCTTTAAAGAATAGAAAAAAAAAAAAAGGATTGATACAAAGAGATAGCTTCTTGAAGATTGAAAGGATGGAAAAAAAAAAAAAAAACATGGGTGAGAGAGAGAGCAAGAATTTCAGGATACTTTGCATGCAACAATACATACAGATATATGTATATGTATAATATTTCATTCACCACATTAACAAACAAGAAAAGTAACTAATACAAACATTGTCCTCATGATCTAACCTCGTCCATAGGATTTAGCATATCTTGGGACATTTTAAAAGCAAAGCAACATACACAGAGTGAACACTTATTTATTCTAATAAGCCATAAAGGCAAATATGTGTTCTTCAGATAGCATTATCATACTTGTTGGTAATAACCCTATTATCAAGGTTCAATTGTTTCACCAAGTCCTTCCATTATTATTTTTGTATGGGCACCCTCGATCTTTTCGGCATCAGCATAAAGGTAATCATTGTAAAGATCGCCCTTCTCGCCCTCGTGCCTTTGGCAGTACTTCTCCCTCTCTACACTATATATAGCAATGTATATGTCATCAATTTTTTCCAGCTTGAACAGTGTGTTGATATTATCTGGTCTTGGATCTGGTAAATCAGCTAATACCAGTGGGCATTTCATCAGTGGGTATTCAGGGATAACTCTCCAGTAGTTGAACCAATGGATGGACTCGATTTGATATTTTTGTTCAGGTGTCGGTGTGACCAAGAAATGCGTTTCATCCCTCGTCGTATCAGCAGATGAGAATTTCAAACATCGCTTTTCCTGGAACGTGGTAGCTGTCAGATACTTCCCGTTATCGCCTCTGAATGCAACAAGTCCCGAATCCACAGCCATTTGTGATATGTAAAACTAAAACAAACCTGTTTTGATTAAAAGAACTCGCTGCTGAAAATTTAATGAGATTTAAAATAGGGACATATAGTTTTCGCAACACCTCTCTAAAACTCTACACATTATTTCTATTTTATAAGTTTCAAAAGTTGCTAATTCTTATGCCCAATTCAAATATTACTTGTCAAATATATTATCTCATCTCTTATTATTTATATTTGTATTTTTCTTTTACCAGTAGATGTTTAAAATAATATTTGTATAGAAAGATGATAGATGTAAATAATTTGAATGGTAAAATAGTTCGATTAAGTATGATATTTATAGAATTACTTTAGTTGTAAAATTTGATAATTAAAAATTTGATTAAATAGATGGCTAAAATGGAATCACGTCTTGATGCTTCCCAATCAAAAGTGAAAGAAATAACAATAGATAAGCTACCAAAATATAGAGTTATTTAAAATTATGACATATAGTTTTGGTTTATCTCAACCATCTTGTGTAAGCATTATCTAGCTATATTTGACAACTTTAAATATATAATTGTTATAAGCTGACTTATATATATATATATATATATATGTGTGTGTGTGTGTGTGTGTGTGTGGAATCCAAAGAGCTACATCAAACATTTTAACAATTCTTGTTCACACGGTTCACTAACAAGTTAAAAATTCATAAACTCTTCATGGGAAAGTTGCTATATAATAAACAAGCAAAGGGTTAAAGTGTAAATAGCGGACACTATAAGTACAAAAATAATAAATAATGAAATGAACGTGTTATAAATTAGATTATTTAAAAAGTAAATATTAAAGACGATGTAACTAGATGTTTGGATTCTTAACTAGATGGCAATAAAAAAGAATTTGTAATTACATGAGTATGTGGATGGATATATGTGTGTGCCTATATATATATATATATATATATATATTAAAAGATACTAGTTCACTTATCTAATGCTCTGCAATAAATAATGAATTACTAATAATTATGGGGCATATATATAATTATACTGCATTTAAGAATAATGACACATAGAGAAGAAACGTATGCAACATGAATTCTAAATTCTTCCTTAAATTCAATATAGGTTAGTAAGCGTCTAAAAATATCGTTGTAAATGAATGTCGGAAGGCAAGAGGGGAAAAAAAAGGACGTACCTAGAATGAGGGAAGTATTTGAGATGCCAACCTTGAACCTTGCTCCTCTATTTATATACACAAAGTGGGGTCAGGAGAAGTCTCTAAGATTGACATCTTCTGCTGTTTACATCATATATTAACTTGTCTGTACCTTTCACCGTTTAAATTGTGATCAAAATTTCTTCATTGAATTTATTATAAAGTAGAACAAGACGTGGATCCGGTGAAGTCATTTTAAGAGTAGCGCTTCCAAGATTTAACCTAATTAGTGGGTCAAGTCACAAGATAAATCTCTAAAAATAGCATAAAAGACTCACATCTACTTTCATTTTTTTTATTTTTTGTCATAATTATAACTATAGGGCTAGAAATGAGCTAACTTGAACTTTTAAAGGTTTAGATTCTATTCTTATAAAAAGTTATGAAGTTTGGGTTGAGAAAGCTTTTTTTATCGAGCCTGAAATTTAAGTTTGTAGAGAACTTATTTATATAAATGAGTTTTATTATGAAATCAAATTCCGCTTGTTCAAAAATCGAGTTTGAACCAAGCTTGAGTAGTTTACAACCATTTTGATTTGTGTGTTATAATCTTATGATATAAGATAAAGTTAAATCCAGGATAGTAAATATATGAAGAGAATAAATATACAAAATAAATAAATGAAGCATGATAATTAAAAAAAATCTATTTAAATTTCTCATAAATTAATTTTTATTGAACCAATAAATAAATAAATAAGAGTAGTGGAATATATATATATATATATATATTAAATAGAAACTAATTTTTGGTTCTATCTATATACAATATGAAATATATAACTCACTAGTTTGTTCACGAGTCTACTTACGGTCTATTAGTAAGTATACTCCTAAGCTTACTTGCTAACCTAAAATTTATACTCAAACTTGTGTTATTTAAATAAATGAATTTTATATTGATTTCAAGCTTAACTTATTTACAATGGTAAACTGAGTTTAAAGCGAGTCGTGTTTAAGTTGCTGGGAAGCAATAAAAATAAAATCCCGAACAGTTATATATATTTAAGGAAAAAATGTTCCGGAAAGAGAAAGACTAGTGGCTTGCAATTCACACTCTTTACATGGGATGTTTACCCTGACGCCGCCGTAGTCTTTCCTAACCATTTGATCGGATAGGAATCCCCCCTAAAGAGCTTAGGAGCATGAGTTGTTGCTGACCGAGGCATTCAGACCAGAGTTACACCAATTTCTCTTTTCTTTTCGATTTGAGCTCATCTTTGAATTAATTGATGTATTCAATACAAGTGGCAGTGGATGTTGATGAATCCACCTGAGAGTCTTAACTTGGATGGACGGAGATGGGAAGATAGAGAATTTTTAAAAGACATATAGGAAATGTGTCTCATCATTATTTTTCTTCAAAATTGTAAGACAATCAATTTTGATAGAGTGACTTCAATTCACAATTGGATGGCTTATTAAATCCTTATTATGATAAAATTTCTTTCATTCACTTTGTGGCATAAAGTACTACAAGGTGATTGCTTTTGTACTTTGTCAAACCTTCTTAGTTTTCTATCATTTTGTGAAAGTTTAATTAGCCAGTAGTATAACTAATTAGAAAAAACATTGTAAACCCATTGTTTGGTGATAATAGAAGTTTTGCCATGCGATTAGGTGGTTTTTTTTTCTCACAATTAACGTTTTCCATGTGAAATTCTAATGTTCTTTATTACTCTATTGTTTCAATTTATTTGTTGTTTATCACTTATAAATTATCTTGTCATTATAAAACATTATTTTTCCTAGCAAGTGATATAAGAATTAGGATTTGATTAAAAAAAAATGATTTCTTGGGCTAAGCATGGTGAAATCTTAAGGTACTGTGATAAAATTAAATTCTTTAAAATTATTCACTTTGAAAGTCGATAAGCCAAGATCTTTTATATTATAAAGATTTGTGCAAGCCTTTAGGTGGTGATAAGGCAAAGACATAGGATAAACCAAATGAAGAATGGATAATCGTGCATAGAGAAATTGCCTTGAGTTGATCATAATGTGTATCATCATGTTACCCAGAAGACCAAAGCAAATGCTCTATGGAAGAAATTAGAGTCCATGTGTGAGAGATGAACAGCACGAAATATAACCTTGTTGATTATGAAAGTTATGTGAATATAAAGTATAAGGATTAGTCCAATATGACAAAGCATTTGAACGATATTTTAGGTCTTGACTCTTATGAATCAATTATTTCCTATGAAATTGGTTCTTGATGATGAGATACAAACACTTTTATTTCTAAATTGACTACCTAGCAGTTGAGAGACACATGCAGTGTCAGTTAGTAATTTTGCTCCAAAAGGAAAATTCACTATTGTATGATGAAAGATAGCTTGATGAATGAAGAAGTTAGAAGAAAAAGACTTGGCACGACATTAATTACAAATAAACAAGAAAGATGTAAAGAAGTAGGATAAGAGATTCATATGTTAAATTTGATATATCATTCAAATCTAGTGGATGATCCAAATCAAGAAGAAGAATATTAAATGTTGTCATTGCAATATGTGGGGACACTTAAAAAAAAAAAAGAATGGAGAATTTGGAAAAAATAGTAGGCTAAACGTCAAGGTGTTGGTAAAAGTGAAGACAATTGCTATAATAATATGTGGTGAAGTTTTTGTTGCATGGGATGATGATTATCTTAGTCTTAGATGTCATATAGTGGTTGGGTTATTGAATCTAGAGCCTCCTTACATGTGACATCACATGATAAATTTTTCTTAACCTACATAGCAGTGATTATGGTAACGTTAGAATGGGAAACAATAGGACATCTAAAATTGTTGGCATTGAAAATATCATTTTAAAGACTAACACTAGTTACATATATTCATCTTAACCTTATTTTTACAAGAGAATTAGATGATGAAGGATATAATAGCCACTTTAGTGAAGGTAAATAAAAGCTTACCATTGATTCTCTTATAGTGGCTAAAGGAAAGAAAAACAATAATCTTTATTTTATTTTTGTAAAACTAAATAAAAAGGATATAACATTGTTGATGATCCTTCAATAAAGCTTTGGTACAAATGGTTTGATCACATGAGTGACTTTTGCCTGATGTAAGAGTTACTCCTCTAAAAACCTACATCGATTGTCTTCTTGGCAAACAATATGGAGATGTATTTCATAGAAGTCTACCTACTAGGAAATGTCATGTACTTGATTTAGTCATACAGATGTGTATTATATAAAAGATAGATCAGTAGGGGTGTTCTTTATGTTGTACCTTTTATAAATGATCACTCTAAGAAATTGTGGATTTTTGCCTTTGAAATCCAACCATCAAGTTATGCATGTGTTTAAGCAATTTCATACTAGATTAGACAAAGAAAAAAGAGATAATTAAAAAGTGTTCGTGCAAATAATTGTGGTAAGTATAAAGGTCTTTTTGAGGAATATTATAAAATCTGAAATAACCTAAACTATTAAACCTAATTAAATTGCATATATATATACACACACACACATTGATTGACTATAGATGAAATTGCGATAAATAATGTTTAGTTAATAAAATTGAATGTTTTAGTATAATTTAGCATTTGTATTTCATTACATGTTTGTTTTAAGGAGCCCAAATCTTGATGCAATTAAACCCTAAACCCAAACCTTAGCCCATGAATCATGCCCAAGGCTTTTTCTATTCTTTCCTTTTCTTTTCTTTAGTTTCCTTAAAGTCAAAGGCAGCTGTAGATAATTCAAAACAAATGTTTTGCAAAATCATGATCTGAAAAAAGACCAAAAACCTATATTTTCATATAATAAGGCAAAGCCCAGAATTCTTTATCAAAATTCTACAAATAATTAATGTAAAGTTTTCATCAAGACTCTATCTTCAAATTAGGGCTATATAAGGTAAGTTTTGCATGCTTTTATGATCATTTATTCAATTGTTATCCTTATGAAGATAAGTTTATGTTTTAAACGAGTTCTTAGTGAGTTGAATGTGATATTGATGAGTTAAGTTGGTTTGTAGAAGTAGATGAATCATTGATATTGTGATAGATAAGTTGTGGAAGTGTTGAAGTGGTTTTGAAAGATGAATGAGTTGGTGTGGTTTGTTCAGATGTTGAATATGAAGTTATGGGAGTTTTTTGAAGAAAGACCTATGGAGTTTATGTATGTTTAGTGTTAATAAGTGCATGTTTTGATTATATGTAAGATGATGGAAGTAAACATTTGATGTTTAAGTGTTAAAACAAGGATACTCTGTTTTTCAAAAATAAACATGGGGGAAACACGGGGCAATGTTTTTGTCGTTGGTTTGTTGCTACACCGAGTTTTAAATTTGTAAGTTTCTTTTCTAAATCTTTTTCTAACTATGGTCTCAACAAAAGGCAAGCACACTTGCCAAATGCAGTATAGTTGAAGATTTACATCATATTCCAAGGGAAAGCTAGTGAATACTTCTACTCTTTCTTTTCCTATTATCTAACCGAACAAAAAAGGAAGAAATTTATACAACTAAGAACCTACACTAATCCTAATCCAACAAGCATCAACAGATAAATAGATTTCACAACAAATAAATTAATTCACAAGGTTGCTTTGGTCATGCTTCACCTTAGGTATATTCATGTAACTCAAGAATTTTTCAGAAAAAAGTTATGTTGATTATTGAACCCTCAGATTCACTAGTGTTAATTAATGCCTCTCACAATGTCAAAAACTCTAGATCTAGACTAGACTACTAGAATCTCTTCACCAGTTATCATCGGCCCAAATTTGTATAAAGAACAAGAATAATTTATTTTAGAAACCAACCTAATGATTTTCAAAACCAGCAACAGAAGATCTCACCACCTTTCTCTCAAGGCGATTATGAACAACCTCCTTAATAGCCTAGATATATTCATTAAAATAGTCTCTCAGCCTATTTTAACGAAATCAGACATGAACCCATATCGTGTACTATACAGATTTAAGATATATTAAGTTTAAGCAATTGGATTCTATAAATCAATACGTATTCAAAGTAAGCACAGCAAAGTTACATGAAACCTAAGAATCCACAAACCCAAGCAAAATCAACTACTCCATAAATATAACAAGACAAATCTACGAATAAAAGAAATAGTCAAAGCTCATAATAATATAAAGCAATAAAAACTGTAATCCTTGATGAATTAAAGTAATGAATCACAAAGTTGCTGTAAAACCCTAAAAAATCATTAAATTCTCTCTCTACAAGGGAATATTTCTTTATGTGATTTTTCTCTTTCTTTCGCCTCTATCTTCCCATTTTTCTATGCCCTATCTATACATACAGTTAAAATGAAAGCAAGGGGCGCATTTATAGCCTTCTAATTTCATCCCTCCTTGTTCTGCCTTAGGTTATTGTAAACCCCCGAAGTTTTGTGAATAATTAAAGCTTAAACCCTAATTAGAAGTCAACCGAAATTTCAAAGTCAACAAAACCCTAGTCAATCGTAACCGTTCAAGTTCGGCATCCCTGTTTAAGGAACCCTAAGAAAGTAAGAAAGAGTTTAGTATGTAGAATAGTACGTAATTATCTAAGAAAGCTTAAAAATATCATATTAGTAAAATCGCGACTTGTTTTGAGCCCGATCGGACATAGTTCTTGAAAAACGTGTTCCGGAGCTCGGAATAGTAAAAATATTCCTAATATACCTCTAGACTCATAAAAATATAAGATATTCAAAAATATCAATTTCATAATTTTTCGGTAACTAAAAATATCAGATATCGCATTTATACGCGTATTTTCTTACTACCGGTACTTAAATTATCATGTCTACTTTACATCTCACTATTTACTACTATCCTACACTATTTACCTATCTTTACTTTTTCTTACAACCTACTCTCACAAACCATACCTCTACTTTCTTACAATTTTAATTTCCAATACAACTTCACATCTTTCATATATTACTCTTCATTAACAAAAATACAAAAATATAAATTTCTCTCCCTCTCCCCTCTACAATTTGTGCCGGCCCCCTCTCTCTTACCCTCTAATTTGTTCTATTTTTATTTATTTAATTAACACAATTAACCTCTCACATTTTTCTATAAATATCATCTTCCTTCTTCTTTCACACCTTTCATACACTAAAGTTACTTAGTTCTTTTAGGTAATATTTCTTCAAGTTTTCTTTATGTTTATTTACTTAGTATGAGTTTAGTGTGTGTTTTCTAAACCATGAAGGTTAAAGAAAGCAACAATAGGTTCATACTTTGTTTTTGTTCATGCATCAAATTTCTTTTATGTTGCTCTTATGTATATAATTATCTAAATATATATATGCAGCTATATATATCTTTTAGAGCATATAGGCTCATTTGTTTTGTAATTTATTTACTTTCCTTGCAATTTATTTACTCCTTGTAATTTATTTACTTTCATGTTGTTTTTAAGACTAGTCCTTCTAGTCTTAGACTTGTCCTCATCAAGTTAAAACGTTTTCTTTATGGGACTAGTCTTTTCTTAGTCCCAGAATATCTTGATAAAGCTAAGGTTCCAATACTTGATTTATTTTCTTACTAGCTTATTCGTTTAAGTTATTATGTTTCCTTGTATTTTCATAACTTTATGATTCATATTTATGCATGAACATAATGACTTTTGTCTCAATAAAATAAATGAGGAAAGTTTTCTTAAAAATTCTTTTCTAGAAATAAAAGTAGGAAGTAATTTTCTTAAACAACTTTTCTAAGAAATCTAGAGGAGCTCATAAACATACATAGAAAGAACTTTTTGAAATAAACAAATGTTTTACAAAAACTTCACTTTTTCATCTAGTACTAGAAATTCTTTTCATCAAAATGAAATGATCTCAAAGAACAAAGAAATTATTTCTCTAAATATAGAATTGTTATTACTTTCAAAAAGTGTTGGAAACTAACTTAGAAAATAAACCATTCCTTAGGAATTTAAAGAAATTATGGAAATTAAATTTAGGAAAAGGAAAATACTCATTTGAAATAACTTAAGATATTTTCAAAGCAAAATAAAAAAGAATTTTTCAAAAGTTCTCACTTTCCAAAATCTTTAAAAAGACTTTACTTTTTCATGGTTTGAGATAACTTCATTAACTCCATACATTTGATATAAATCAATAAATATATGTATATACATTATAAACTATTATTATACCTATCTCTTCAAAATGAGCTTTTGTTAAAAGAAGGAATTCAAGTTTATGAAAATTTCGTGGTGAATTGATCACCACTTTTTTCGGAACCAAATGACTTAGTCTGATGAAAATAGTTTTAGAAATAGATAAATCTTTTCGAATAGGTAAAATGATATATTTATGCGAAGTTTCAAGTTAAAATGAGCAAGTTATGGCCATTTTAAATTGAAATTTCCTCCAATACGATTTTACCACGATTTTAAGAAAGATTAGAATCTTCAAGAATAAATTCTATGAAAAACTCATTTTGGGTATTTCATCTTATTTAGGTGAAGAAGGAACCGAGATCACCTTTCCGGAAGATTACTTCGATTAGGATCTACCGACATGGAGTGAGTTAATCCTTTACTAAGTTGCATTTCCTTGTTTATGCTTGTAAGTAGTAGTACTAGAAAATAAGGAAAAGATAAATGAACAATTGTTGTGTGACTTGGACTTATGATTGGTTGATATAAAGTTACGAATATCGAAAGAAGATGTGATAAATAAATTGTGATTCTTGAATTGATATGATAGAAATTGTGGTTGATCGCCTTTAACTTGAACTCAACATTATTTGGTTAAACATATATTGAAATTAATTCATGCATATCATATTTGTGAGTCACATTTATTTCACTACTATTCTTCATGTAGGGAAACGAGGAAGTGGTAGTGGTGGCTAGTAGGAGCCAGAAAGTCTACATGGGCTAGTAGGAGCCAAGAAGTCTACAAGGCAAGCAGGAGCCAGCAAATCTATAAATATTGATGTCATATGGGCCTGTAACCTCTCAACCCCCGACATGGAGGGCATAAAATCCATGCTACACATGATTTTCGGTTAATCTTGTGTATTTTATTTATTCATGTGATTGGTGCATTCTCATATGCTTGATTAAATACTTGTTTGCTATATGGAAATGTTCTGTAGATGAGAATTATCTTACTAAGCTAGTTTTGATTATACTCCTATAGCTTTTTGTTACAGTATGACTATCTTTGATTGGCACCGAGGAGCCTTGTATGCCAGGTATAAGCTAAAGCCACTAGGAGTTTTTGGGAGAAGTTATATGTATTTAGTTTTGAACATAGACTTCTAAGAAAATCTCTATAGTAGGCTTATGTTATAGTTATGTTTACTTTGTTAATAGTTTAGTTGAAACAAGACTTTTAAGATGGGGAAATGCCCCTAAGATGATGTAAGGAATTATTATTTAAATGAAAATTTCATGTTTATTTATATAAGTTCTTGCTTGCTTTATTTATTTACTTAAATGTAATACCCCTGTGAGTCTCCTATTATCTTGGAAGCACGCCTTGCATGTGATATCGAAGCTCCTACATAACTAAGATCGTCATTCATTAGCTTTAATATTATATGCGGTGAACTGCCACATTTAGGGTACCCTCTGGGACATGATAGTTATGCCAAAGGGAGGGCTGAAAAGTAAAAGGTCTTCTTTCTTGCACAAACTGGCCCAATCTTTCTTTATTTGCATTCATTTCTCTTACATTCTCATAATAAGCTCTTCAAGGCCTGAAATGAATATTTAACAAAATAAATGTCATTTTCTTTAATAAATCATAAGAAATACATACAAAGTATGTCCAAATAAGCACAATGAATATGAGTGTTTTGACAGTTATCAGTCGTGTATCTCATCGAGCTCTCAAAATAATACTACTCGAAGAGAAACACAAGGGGAACTGTAAACCTCGGGAATTTTCACATTAGTACCTGACTTTATAATAGATTGTATAAACTAGATAATAGATTTAGATTTTGATTGAAGTCTAATAATAGAATAATATTTAGATTTTGGATAAATGAAAGATTTAGGAACCGAATAAAGAAATTCTTTAACCCTAGTTAATACCGAAAATGAGGTTTTATATCTTGTATAACTAATTCAAGATATGATTTAAATCTAGACCCGAAACCTACTATACAAATAGATTTAAATAAAAAACATGAATATAGAGATCAAATGATTATTTTGGGTCTCGATAATGATTCGAGATTAGAATAACGAGTAGTGATGAGTTTATATTTAGACTTAAACTCTAATTTCGAAATTCCTAGTTAAAATTAAAAGCTACTAATAAGATTTCATGTTTGGTATCAAAACTAAATATATATAATTTGATTTCTGTATTAAGTCCAATACTGCATAAATGATTTTTACGCTTATAAATAGAAAACGATGATCCAAAAATAAACTGTTAGGATTTTAAATACAAAATATAAACTGTCGAATAACTCAAAATCTAAACTCCAAACAAATAATCGGATCACGCTTTTGTTCTAAACCGAGTTTTCTTAAGCTATCGGAGCCTGAAACGAAAATTGACCTAACGAACTTAAGAAATCCAAATCGCGGGAGACAAAATTATACGAATAATTAACTACATATATATATAATCTAAATTTGTATTATTTGAAAATCTAAGTGTTTTATACAACTTTATACTCATATTTTTGTACGAAAACTTCCAAATATTAGCCGATTTGTACTCGTATAACTCGTATAATTAACTCAAATTTAATTAGAATAATAAACTAATATATATATATATATGAATCTCGACTGATTTTCGGTGCAAGTTGTGGAGGAAGGAAGAGCTGAAACTGATTCAATAATGCAAATTTTAAGTCAACAAACTCAACTCCAACAACCTATCAAATGATAACAACTCATCTCAGCATTAATTGCATGAAAACAACAGACAAAGTGAGAAGAAATTGAATCAAATTCGGAGGAATAACGAAGAAGAAACAGCAGCCGAAGTCCTCCTTCTCTCTTCTATATATATATGAGTTCAAAGCTATTAATGAAGGCACAAACAAACTCCATCAACTCTTAAAGTTTCCAGTCCGAAAATACTCCCAAATAACAATCAAAACCAACCAAAAATAGGAAACAAAACCGATCTTAACCGCAAGCTCGGATTGAAAGAAAAACAAAGTAAAAAACCCTCAAAAACGAGCTCAAAGGTAAGTTGACATGATTCAAAGGATTTTCGTTCAAATATATGAATTGTAACTGACTTAAAATCATCTTAGTAACTTAATAAACACAATCACAAGCTTCGGATTGAATCAAACAAGCTCCAACGAGGTAATAATCCTTAACCCTAGCTTTGTTATCTAAAGAATCGAGATCTATAGATATATGTTTTTAGATGTGTTGGAAGTTGTTTTATGCTCTCATATAAAGTATATAAACATTTACAAATGGTTTAGTAAAGTTTTTAACGTATAAAAATCAAAGAAAAAGAATCGAACCGAGGAGGAAGATGATGAACAGTGCAACACTGTCTCAAGGCCGGCAGTGTAAACGATGAACGCCGGCGGCTTACATGGATAGGCCGGCGGCTTATAGGCGGCTTACACTCAAACAGAGGCTACGTAAAATAATTTTCGCGTAAAACATGAATGTAAGCCGGCTACCTGGAGATCTAAGCCGGCGGCGTTGGGCTGGCGTATGTTGAAAGCTGGCAGCTTTCAACACCGGTGCACTCGATATGAAATTTTCTTCAAAAGCAATTCTACACCGGCATCTGGGGATGAAGGCTGGCGGCCTTGAGCCGGCGTACGCCCCAAAATTCTTTACCGAAAGCTTATTTTTGAAAATAAACAAAACACCTATATATATATATCTTAAGCCTATTTAGTGTATTATATATAATATATATGTATGTATACAACAATATAAGATTTATTACAAATGATTAGAATAACTAGATTAATGTCTACTAACTTTTGAAACCCTAAGAATTAAGAAAATATTTAGTGTTAATTAAAGTAATATTAGTCTAATATTTGTTCTAAACAAATAAAATAGATAAGAATGGAAAATTAAAATAAGTTAATTTCTTGAGTAATGTGACTTCTAAAAATAACCAAACAATTATGCAAGATAAAATAAGAGGAACACAACTACGCTAAGTAATAATAATCACCAGAATATTGAGTTAGGACACAAAACACATATAGGAATTTAGCTAGATTATATTGATGAATACTTTGTTTTAAATAGGTGACTTTGACTCACTAGAGGATCTACCAATGGATTATTACGATTGAGGCAGTATGAGCAGGTGAGTAATTCAGTCATATTGTACTGGTTGTGATTGTAAATAGTTAAATATGTAATGCAAGATAATCAAATGAATGTTTGTTGGGAGTATGATATGATCTGATTGTATGATTGTTAAAATATCATTATAACAGCGATAATGCAATGGTTGATGTTGTGAAATAGTGAAATGATGATTGTGTGAAATGTATGGTCATCTTGAAATTGATTAAGAATTATGGACCTAACAAAATAATATGAACATGCATTGCACGACTTGCATTATTGCATATATGGTTGTGACAGCCTGCTACGTATTAATATTTCGGATCTCTGTTTTTGCTTGGTTGATCCAATGTGTGAGTCTTCCAAGGTTCTCTTTGGTCTGGCGGTCCCATGAGGAACTAAAAGGCACAGAAGAACGTCGCCCGTAGAATCGCTTTGAAATGATTAATACTTAGGGAGTTTCTAAGGAAGTTTCAGGAGATGGTCAGTTTAATCAACTATATTAAGAGAGATAACTTAAAGTGAGAAATTACTGATGCTCCTGTATACTTAGTCTCTCATGGGCAGGTGGGTCATTAAGATTTGGTTCTTCAACCCATTAAAAAGAGGGCGTAAATCTTTTTCCTGTTTGGATTCTAGATCATCCAAACTTGTATCTGTGCATATGGTTGAGTGCATGCATTGCATATGATTGCTAATAACGTGTGTGATGTATGGTATGTCTGGTTATTCACTGAGCTGTGGTTTCGCTCATACTTGTACAATCTTTTCAAGTTCACTTTATGACCCTGGTTAGTTACATCCAGGAATATGGCTCCGGTAAGAGCTTTGAAGCTAGAAGTCTATAGATCTACTTTAGTTGAATGAATATGTACTATTAGATTAGATTATTTAGTTATGTACTTCAAATGAGCTATATGGTTTGTAATAGTTTGTAATGTTTATTCACTAAGTCATTTCTCTCATATATTTGTTATTTCTTATTAAGCAACTAAAAAGATCCTGTTATTTTGAAAATCTGTCATTCTCTGAAGGTAATTTAGTAATAGTATTCAAGTGTAACTTGTTTACTACTACTAGGGTACCCTCGGGCGTGACAGGAACGCAATCACACCTATTCTACCTTGCTTCTCATTGTGTATTGAATGAAGTGGAAAAGTGTGACAACACAGGTGGAACACGCATATATGTTAAACCATGTTTTGTCTAATTCTTTAAGGAAATTGATTTACAAAGAAACATGACCAAAACACAGTCATTCTTTTTAAACCATGCTTCTCTCTTATCTTTGAAGCGCTTGAATACAAATGAATCACGGGACCAAAACAACTCATTTTATCTCGTTGTGTTTTTATTTAAGAAGCACTTAACATATCACACCACTTCTCACTAAGGAAAAACATGACTCATTCTTCGCATTGTGTTTATCTTTTATTTTAATTTAAAGAGAAGTACAAATAGAACACGATGTATCTTATTGTGTTGTGTTTCTCTCTGAATTGAAATCATGCATGAAACATGATGAAACATGTTGTCTTTTTTTAGGCATGTTTCTATCATGAAGAAGCATGAGGTGAAACACAGTCGTGTACCTATTGTGTTCCTTAAAAAAAAATAAATTAATTTTCAAAATGTGAAATAATGAAATGTGTTATATAATATGTGTATAAATGTTAAGTTAGGATTTAATATGAGTTTTTACTTAAGTTAAAGGTGCTAAATGACTTAGCATTTATTTAAAATTAATGTTAATGTCATATGAATTGAATTTCTTTATTTTACATATTCCCTATCGATTGAATATGCCTATTGATCTTTTTCTCGGTATATCGATAGTATAGGTACATAGTAACTTAGATGTTGGTTGATAGGATAGGCATAATTAAATTGACTTTAATGAAAGATGGCATAAAAATGTTTGAATTGTTTGTGTGTGTCATTGAATCCGATTTAAGGAGCGGCAACCTTGTTAATTATATTAACATGGTGGTAAGGTGCGTAATCCACCACTTGTCATGATGCAACGACTTTATAAGTGGCTCAGTGGATAGTTGATAGGGGTAAAGGTATCGGTATAACGTTTACTTATTTTTAAAGGGAAGTAATATGATTTAGTTCACATTTATGGGACTGATTGAACTAAGTGATATTATGGATTAAATTAAGTAAAGATGAGAAACGGATGTAAACCTTACAGGATGCTACTTTTTCTTGTTTAATTAGATTTATGAGGTATAGGTATTCAGGCTGCCTATATCAACCCTCTAAGTAGCTGTTGTTATTAAAGACTACCAAGTTCTCAAGGATTCCAATCAGAGTTTGAATACTCTAATGTTGATTTGTCTACTTAATTAAATATAATTAATTTACTGATTTTTTCATTACATTAGTTTAAGAACATATGCCACTCTATATTTGCTTGTGTTGTTGTGTACTGGTCCTTTGGCTCATATTGCTTATTTGCAAGTGTTGTTGACGATAAATTTTATGATGATTTAGGTTACGAGACAGATTGGGATGCATTTATGGATGAATGGGAGAACTAGGGACCCTATTTGCAAGAAAAAATTGATTTTGAAAGGATTTCCTCAAAAATCTTTAAAAGTACAAAGTAATTTTTTTTTTATAAAGGCTTATTAGTTAAGCCTTTGAGTTGTAATATGAGACATAAAGTTCTCCTCTTATTTTTTGATAAGATCAAGCTTTATAATTCTTTGAAGTACTTATCTATCGATACTAATGTTATGTATATATAAATATGATGATGATCTACTCATGTTGAGCAGTTTTTATGAAAAGTTTTGTAAAGTTTTTGATAGGTGAAACAAACAGTTATTATAAACATTTTATTTATAGACAGCCTTACGTATAATACTCTGGTGTTATACATGGCTAAGGATCTGACATGCCTAATCATAGGGTTAAGTAGGTTGGGTCTTTACAAAATCCATGGAATTAAACATGAGAAGATGGCTCCAATTACCCCCTAGCAAAACCAACTTTGTTTATTATCGAGAGAGTCAAGTGTATGTTATCTCATGCTAGTTTACTTAAGTCATAAAAGGGAGAAGCAATGGGTATAATCATCAACCATCGGTCTATCTCCCTTTTATGCTTAGTATGGCAATATCCTAAAGAGAGTATAAATAGATAAAAATATTTTTTAAATCACTTACAAGTGTTTAATTCTAAGGCATTCATGCATATTCCTAAGGATGAAAGAGCAAATTTTGATGCAAATTCAAAGTAGTGTTTTTTTTTTTCTATTACGCATATAATGAATATGTGTACATGTAATGAATCCAATAGGGAAGAAAATTGTTAAAAGTAGAGTTGTAGTCTTTTTAGAAGACCAAACCATTGAAGATATAGAGAAACAAAAAAAAGCATCAGACAAGATCCCGACTAGTGTAGATAAAGTGCCGCTATATAAAGAAAACAATAATGATAGTGGAGATGTGCAAGAATCAGTTAAAGGTGATACAATACCCTAAGAGCTTGCTCAGCAGATTGAGTTGAGAAGGTCTATAGAGCTTTGACCATCCACCAGATATAGTCCAGATGATTATGTGATGCCAACAAATGGGGGAGATTCAAAATTACATCAAGAGGCTATGTTGTATGAAAAGAAATAGGAATGGCTAAAAGTAATGTAGGAAGAGACAAAATCCTTACTTGAAGGTCATGCTTATGATCTGGTGGTACTACTAAAGGGTAAGCGACCTTTGAAAAATAAATAGGGGTACAAATTGAAGAATCCATTGAGTAAATCTTTTTCTATGAAAGACTCATGTCCCATGGGAGAAATTCTTGTATGAGAATTGTAATATACAAATAAATAAATTATAGTGAAGGGTAATATGGTAATATAATGACATTTAAGAGGGTAATTTTGTCATTTAACAAATGAAATTACTTAAACGAGGATTGTTCACGAAGGAGATGTGGAGCAGCTTTAGGCCGGTTGAAGGCTGCCGGTGTTGGACATTTATGCCATTGATGTTGAAGTTCAGGCCGTCGGTGTTGGGCCAGCGTATCTTCTGCAACGTCTATCGTTCATGTTTTCAAGGCTGCCAGCTTTTATTTTATGCCGTTGGCTTATCCACTTAAGCTATCAGTCTATCCTACCAACTTATGACATACGAATCTATATAAAATTTCCTATTTTATTAAGTTTCCAAAAATAGACCATAGCCTTCTGCCCTTTTCATACCTCAACCTATGGCAATTCTAGGTAAGATTTTTCTCTCAATTTCTTTTGGTTAAGATTTGGTTAGATCATGATTCCTAAAGTATATAAATGAATTATAAAGAATGACAAATGTGTCATTTGATATAAATAAGAGGGTTTTATGGTCAACCCTTATATATATATATATATATATATATGAATTTTTTGTCACACCTAGCCTCATTCCTTCCTCTTCAAAACCTCTCATATGCTTTAGAAAACCCTAAGACATCCTCTTAACCTATAATCTTGCATCAAGGAGGAAGAAGAACCAAGAATAGCTAATTGATCTTTCTATATCCCCTTTTGATGGTCTAAAAGTGTTATCTTTCCTAATATAATCATTTGGAAGAAGGGAATAAAGTTTTGGGAGAAAAAACCCTAAGTCTTGTTAGATTTTTGTGTTTTACAATCAAAGTGGATCAAGAATCAAAATCTTAGGTAAGTATATCTTTTCTATCCTTGTGGAGATAAAAATTTATTTCTTTTTCTAAAATTTATTTGAATTCTGTTGATTGAGAATTGTAGGGTTTGGAGGAGTTTTGAAGAAATCTTTGTTTTTGGGGTTTTGTTGTTTAGTGATCTTAGAAGATAGGTGTGTAGATATAATATTGTAAATCTTATGTTTTGAGATTGTGGATTTTAGGGTTAGGGTTTAATTATGAATGTGAATTGAATGTTGATGGTCAGGATTATGGTGAAATTAGGGTTTATAATCTTTTAAAAGGTTTTGTTGGTGAAGTTGGAGTTTTGGAAAGCGAATCTAGGTACGAGCTTACCTTGCTTGCTATTTGCTTGTAGGACTAGAAAAATAAATCGATTAAATCTTATCTAGCGTATAATTGAATGCGTATTGCTTGTGTTTGGCCTAGATTAGTAAAGACCACGCATAGTGTGATACTAACGAGGTGTCTTGATGATCCTTGTATGTCGTTGTCCCTAGTGGAGTTGCACTTAGAGATGATTCGGGCAGTTTAGGACTAGTGCGAGTACGACACCTAGGTATGTGGATTGCACCCAGCATCATATATTTATATAATTACCTATTTTCTATATTGGATGTTTTTAGGGAGTCATGAGATACTCTAGGTTTGGGACTAGTGTACAATAGTTTTGAACTATGCTGGTTGCTTGACTAATTTAAAGATAATAATTGGTGTTTTTTGCATTAGTTTCTAAGTCGTATGTGATATTGCTTATTACTTGATCATGTGCATGTGTTTTTGGTTTGGCATACAGGCGTTTTTGCTCATTCCTTTATTTTTCATGTATAGGTGAAGATGATATTGTTTATGACTTATTTAGGTATGATCTATATGATGATCATGGGGATGGTGATAATGGACTTGACTATCCAGCTGAGGACCAGTAGACCTTGGACTTTAGAAATATGGGAGAGATATGGAAGACTATCTAAAGTTTTATTTTTATGTTAATAGTAAATTGAAAACTTTATAAGACTAGTTTGTTAGGTTTTATTTGTCTTGAAGATATGTAGTTTCAGATTTTTATTAGTTTATATTTTCTAGAAAAAGTTTATCTTATGTGACAATTTAAAGTAAACCATGTGAGAGTTTTGGTGATTATCTTTAGTATAATTTGTGGTTTAGTATTTTATAGCCTTGGCATGTTCTCAATAAGTGAAGGACACGTGGTGAGTTGTAATGCCTTTAATTTAGGGCGTTACAGCTTATTTAGTACCAGAGCTATAGGTTTTGAATCTTATTAGATCAAGGTTATGAACTTCTTAGACGGTGAGCATTGATAAGCGGGGTAGCAATAATAGATGTTGTTTATCTAACTTAGTTTTGTTTTACCTAGTAATGATATACATAGGGTTTTGTTCTTTAAGTTGGGTTTTGTAAACCCCGAAGTTTTGGATTCAAATTAAAGCTTAAACCCAAATTAGAAGTCATCTGGATTTCTAAAGTCAACAAAACCCTAGTTTACCGTAACCGCTTAAGTCCGACATTTCCGTTTAAGAAACCCTAAGAGAATAAGAGAAAGTTTAGTGAGTAAAATAGTTCGTAATTATTTAAGGTAGCCTAAAAAGATCAGTTTAATAAAAACCGACTCGTTTTGAACCCGATCGGACACAGTTCTTGAAAAACGTGTCCCGGAGCTCGGAATAGAAAAAATTCTGAAGGTACCGTTAGACTCTTAAAAATGTAAGATTTTCAAAATATCAATTTCATAATTTTTCGGTAGCTAAAAATATCAGATATCGCATTTATACGCGTATTTTCTTACTATCGGTATTTAATTGTCATGTATACTTTACATTACACTATTTACTACTATTCTACACTATTTATCTATCTCTACTTTTTCTTACAACCTACTCTTACAACCCATACACCTATTTCTTACACATTTTTATTTCCAATACAACTTCACATATTTCATTTCTTACTTTTAATTAATCAAAAGACAAAAAAATAAATTTTTTCTCCTCCCCATGCACAAAAGTAGCGCCGGCCCCCTCTTTCTTTCCCTTTAATTGTTTTATTTTTCACTTATTTAATTAACACAAATTATCTCCCATTTTCCTATAAATGCCCCCTCTTACTTCCACTTCTTTCACACTTCTCTTCTACTAAAGTTACTATACTAAAATCTCTCCAAGAATTTCCTCTCAAGAAGTTCTTCCAAGATTAGTTCTTTTAGGTAAAATTTCTTCAAGAGTTTCATATGTTCATCTATTAGTATGAGCTTAGTGTGTGTTTTCTAAAACCATGAAGGTTAAGAAAGCAACAATAGGTTCATACTTTGTTTTTGTTCATAATCTACTTTTCTTATGTTGTTTTTATGTTCATAACTATCTAGTATATCTATATAACTATATATATTATTTAGAGCATATAAGCTCATTGTTTTGCAATTTATTTACTTTCCTTGCAATTTATTTACATTCATGTTATTTTTAAAACTAGTTTTTCTAGTCTTAGACTTGTCCTCATCAAGTCAAAACATTTTCTTTTTCTTTTGGGACTAGTCATTTCTTAGTCCCGGGATACTTGAACAAGCTAAGGTTCCAATACTTGATTTATTTTCTTAGCTTATTCTTTCAAGTTATTATGTTTCTTTATGTTTTTGTAACTTTATGATTCATATTCATGCATATGAACATAATGATTTTTGTCTCAAACAAAATAGATAAGGAAATATTTTCTTAAAATAAAGGTTCTTTTCTAGAAATAAAAGTAGGAAGTAAACTTTTCTACAATTAAGAAGTCATCTTAAATAAACTTAGAGGAGTTTATAAGAAATTCTATAAACATACATGACAAAGAAAAAACTTTTTAAAGTAAACAAAGATTTTACAATACCTTTATTTTTTCTTCAAATGATAGAAATTCTTTTCATTAAAATGAAAGGATCTCAAGAAATTATTTTTCTAAATATAGAAGTGTTAATACTTTCAAAAAGTGTTGGAAGCTAAGCTTAAGAAATAAAAATCATTCCTTAGGAATTTAAAGAGATTACGAAAATAAAATTTAGGAAAAGAGAAGAAATATTCATTATAGATAAACTTAAGATGATTTCAAAACAAAATGAATATTCCAAAAGTTCTCAAGTTTCAAAATCCTTAAAGACTTTACTTTTTCATAAATTGAGACAACTTCATTTACTTCATACATTTGTTATGAGTCAATAAATATATGAATATACTTTCCAAAGGTTTTACAAGCTATTATATTATCTATCTCTTCAAATGAGCTTTGGATAAAAGAAGGAAAATAAGTTTACAAAAATTCGTGGTGAATCTGTCCGCCACTTTTTTGGAACCCAAACGACTTAGTTTAATGAAAATAAGTTTAGAAATAGATAGATCTTTTCGAATAGGTAGAAAACGGTATATTATATGTGAAATTCGAGTTAAAATGAGCAAGTTATGGCCATTTTAAGTTAGAATTTCCTCTTATACGATTTTACCACGATTTTAAGAAAAGTTTAAGATCTTCAAGAATAGAAACTTCATGAAAGACTCATTTTGGGTATTTCATCTTGTTTAGGTGGAGAAGGACCCAAGATGACTTTTCCGGAGGATTACTTCGATTAGGATCTACCGACATGGAGTGAGTTAATTCTTGACTTAAGTTACATTTCCTTGTATTATGCTTGTAAGTAGTAGCACTAGCAATTAAGAAAAGATAAAATGAATAATTGTTGTGTGACTCGGAATTATGATTGATTGAATATAAGTTAAGAATATCGAAAGATGGTTTGATAAATAAATTGTGATTCTTGTATTGATATGATGAAAATTTTGTTGATCGCCTTCAACTTGAACTAAACATTATTTGGTTAAATTTATATTGAAATCAATTCATGCATATCATACTTATGAGTCACATTTGTTTCACTACTATTCTTCGTGTGGGGAAACGAGGAAATGGTAGTGGTGGCTGGTAGGAGCCGGAAAGTCTACATGGCTAGCAGGAGCCGGAAAGTCTACAGGCAAGCAGGAGCCGGTAAATTTGCAAATATTGATGGTCGTATGGGCCTGTAACCTCCCAACCCTCAACATAGAGGGCGTAAAATCCATGCTACACTTGATTTCCGGTTAATCATGTGTATTTTGTTTGTTCATATGAGTGGTGCATTCTCATATGCTTGATTTAAAAACTTGTTTGAATTATGAAAATGTCTTATAGATGGAATTATCTCACTAAGCTAGTTTTGCTTATACCCTTATAGCTTTTTGTTACAGTACGATTACCTTTGGTTGGCCCCAAGAAGCCCGTATGCTAGGTACGAGTTTAAGCTACTAGGAGTTTTTGGGAGAAGCTTTATGTATTTAAGTTTGAACATAGGCTTCTAGGAAAATCTCTATAGTAGGCTTATGTTATAGTTGTTATTATTTTGGAAAGACTTCTAAAGCGGGGGAATGCCCCTAAGATGATGTAAGGATATTATTATGAAAATCCTCTGTTTATTTATATAAGTTATTGCTTGCTTTTATTATCTACTTAAATGTAATACCCCTGAGTCTCCTACTATTTTGGAAGTACGCCTTGCATGTGATATCGAAGCTCCTGCATGACTAAGGTTGTCATTCATTAGCTTTAATATTATATGCGGTGAACTGCCACGTTTAGAGTACCCTCCGGGGTGACAGGTTTACCTTTTATTTTATGTAGTGTGTTTATCTATGTTAGAATGTCTCCTAGTAGAAGAGTACCTGAAGTTGGTTCCTCCAGAGTTGGTGAGAGGGAAAGAATAGAGGGAAGCCACAAGATAATCAGCCACCCCAAAATCATGATTTACCCCCACCATTGCCATTGAAATACCCTAAAATCTTATTTGAGTTAATTAGATATTATTAGACGATTAGTATAAAAATACAAGTGATTTTGAACCTTAACTTAAATTTAGTTTATAAATTGATTTTAAATGATTTAGTTAGTGGAGTTTTGTAAACTGTAGGATATTATTAGATAGTTTAACCTAATTAAATTAGAAAATGAATCTAATTGAAAATAGAGATTTCAATACCTTAAATACTCGATTTAATCCATTAAACTACTTCAATCACCTATTTCAACAAATTCAAACTTATTTAATACCTTCTAATTATTAAATTAAATTCCATTTGTCAAATCCAATCGCGTAAATCCTAAATCGTCAGTTTAGCTATTTGAGCCAAAATTCTAACACTATAAATCTTAGAAATTTAAAACTAAATAATTCTTTTTAAATATCAAATTCCTAAAGCGTTAAAATTCTAAATTCAAATATGATATCAAGTTTTCTTCAATTAAAATTCCTAAACTTAATTTTTAAATCCAATTAGGTAATTATCTTTCTTCTTTCCCAATTTCCATTCTACATATCTAAAAGCCCATGACCTAAAATGCTAATTCTCATCTAAAACCCTAAACCCATTAGCAACAAAACCAAGCCCATAAGCTTAAGAGATCAAGCCCACTATGCCATGAGAACATGAAATTATCATACACACACACACATCCAATAAAAACCTAATGTCTAGAAATATCCAACATGTAAAATGACCAAATGACCTTAACCAACTCTTGAAGTTTTTACACTTAGGAAAAAGACCAAAACACCCTCAATTAATTAAGCTAAAGTACCTATATGCCCCTAAACCCTAGAAATTCTACACAAATCTACAAATACTATAAAAACCCACCTTAGGAAGTAACCCTACCCATTTTACATGAATTTTTCAGCAATTATCTCCCCAATTCACTCTTAAAAACTCACTAAAAACACTCCAAAAATACACAACAAAGTCCTCTTCAACATCAACACCATAAGGTAAAGCATTACTCAAGTTTATGCCTCTTAACATCCTCTTTTGTTCCATTAATCTAAGATATATTCCAATCAATTTCTTAGGAGAAATTAAAGACTAGAAACAAGGTTGAAGTTAGGAAAAATAAGCTTGAAGAAGTTCCATCAATCCTTGAGTGATAGAAGTGGTAGTGGAGGCAACTATTTGGTTGATTTTCTAATCCAAGTAAGTAATTGTAATTAGTATATTTCATTATGTTGATGACACATATATTCATGTAAATTACTAAATGATAACTTAGATTCAAGTATAGATTACTATATGTATGCTTAAAAACCAAGATGAGCATGTATGGGTGTCTTGATATATCTTGGAATTAGGTATGCTGTGTTGATTGTGATGATTTGAGATGTGATTTGTAATTTTGATTGTAAAATATAAATCTATGTGTGAAATAGATAAATAACATAGAATAAACATGTTTTAGATGAATTCAATATGCTTAAAGATCAATTTATATATATATTAAATATGACAACTTAGATTATCAAATTTAAATAAAATACTAAATGAATTTATTTTTGAATGAAATTTATAAAAGTGATAGTTCAACATGTCTATATACAAATTTAATTTTTCATGATTTTTTAAATAGATTTACTATTTTTAAAAATTAAATTACATAATAGCAAAACATGGCAAAACAATATTTCGACCAGCAGCGGTGGCCTGAATTTATATGGCCAAACTGGTGACTTTTTCTTCTTCTTTTTGGGTCAAACTTTAATGGTTTGAAAGCTCAAGAAGTCTACTTTAATTTAGTGTAAAGAACCGGACAAGAACCGATCGGGTTAATGGTCAAATTGATCAAACCGATCGGTCGTTGCTGCCTATGCCCTGCTCTGGACAGTTTTGAATCAATTAAAATTAAAACCATAATCAACTAATTAATTTAGGCCAAATGACCTTATAAACATATAAATATATGTTTTAGGAAGTTTACATAAAATTTGAGCTCAAGAACCCGAGTTTAAGATAGTGAATCTAATTATTAAAGTTAGAGTGCACACTAGTTTTCTATAGGAAATGAATATTGGAATTTAAGATAAATTATTTCTAATCAAATAAATATAAATAATGTGTTCAAATATTAAAATACAAATTTTAAGATAGATAATTAATTATTTTGATTATAAGAACTTATAGGAATAAATGTGGTATTTTAACATAATATAAACATAATAGGAAACTAGTTTAAATTCCAAAACATATTTAGATAAAATATATTATAAATGATATAAATAAAATAATTTTTTTTAAATGAGTTATTTTACTAAATAAAAGTTTATTAAATTTAATATAGGATATGTTATTGAAAATTACCATTTTAAGGACCTAATTACTATAAAATGGGTTTAGTAGACTAAGTTGGATATAGCATAAACTTGATTGATTAATTCTATTCAACCTGGCTAAATTAAGCTAATATAGATTTATTAACCAATATTGGCTTTGTAAACTCTTCTGAGACCAGCTGCTGACCTAAATAGTAAACTCTTATATGATCAAATTAACTGATAATTGACTTAGAGATAATTGTAATATGATAGATCATAATAATAAGAGGAGTATCGTGTTTCAAATGTATATTTGCTAGAAAACTAAGTAGTTAATACGAGTTTGATATAAGTTGATAATTAATTCAAATGATTATATGAATTAATCTTTGAAGCAGATATTTGTTAAGAGTCTGCATTTTGCTTTATCTTCTGTTCTATCTTCTGATTGTTTAGAGCACATATTTTATACTAGGTATGCAGTGACTTGTGTGTTGCGTGCTATTGTAGGCATGTTAAATGAACTAATACTTAAAGATGACCTTAATAATTGCTTGTTGCTTATGCGTGGCCATTTTTAAAACCTGGCTCGAGGGACAGCAATCTTGCTATGCGGTGCCAGCACAGTAGTTAGGCGCTTAGGCCATCATGGGTGGCTCGACGGGTAGTTGATGGGGGGAACGGTAGCGGGATAATGTCTACCTGGATCGAAGAGAAGTAATGTAGTGTGGTTCATGTTTATGGGACCGATTGAGCTACACTATATTATGGACCGTGATGGGTAGAGATGCATAACAGCTGTGACCCCTAGACGAGGCTATTACTTGTAGAGAGGTAGGAGATATAGGTATTCCGGCTGCCTATATCAACCCCTGAGCAGTTGCTGCTACTCAAGACTCTAAGGTTCCTAGCGTGTTGCCGGAGTGTGAGTGCTCCACTATTTTTTGTTGCACTTTAATTTAAAGATATAAACTATTGGTTGTTGCATTGCATTTATAATAAGCATGTATGCCCATCTCGTGTGTGCTTATGTTGCTGTACTGGGCTTCGGCTCATTCCTCTCTTTTTCAAGCCCTGATGATTATAATGATGATGATGATACCTATGATTATATGGGGTATGGATTTCGAGGAGTTTCTCGATGAATTGAGTGACTAGGACCAACTGGATTATTATCTTATTTCTATTTTATAAATTTTACTATCAAACTTATGTTTTGATGAGGGCCTATCTACAAGCCCATGGTTTGTACTTGAGCTACTTGATACTCTCTGTTTGAAATATTTGATGATATGGATCTTATGTACACATTGATCTACTCTCTGAAGTAACTTAATTGAAAAGTTTTTGAAAAAAATATATTTTCCACTGCAAAATTTTCAATTGTTTTCATAAACTAATTCAATGATTTCATAATCTAAAATTTGTTTAGCAATAATCACAATAAATTGTAGACTAGGTTAATCTTAGCATATAACGCCTAAGCATTATGCGCGGGATGGACATGCCTTGGATCAATTCAGGGCGTGACAGCCACCATCAGTCTCGCCTGAAAGACAATAAGTGCCAGTAGATGCTACTCAGTTGATGCAGGTTGTGAATGCTCTCCTAAGAGTTGTTACTCAACAGCAGCAGAACATGTGGAATGATATGTAGATGATTTAAGCAAATGCTGATGCTTGGAGATAGGAGACCCAAAGGTTGAATGGCAATGGAGGTAATGGATCCAGGCATACTAACGTGTTTAGCTTGAATAAATTTGTGGATTTAGTGTATAAGTTTGAGTCAATGTCTGGGAGGCCACTTGAGGCATAACTATGGATGGAAGGGGTAGAGAAGATCTTTACTGCCCTAGACATTCCTAAAAATAAGAAGGTGAAGTATGTCTTCTATTTTCTTATTAGGAGAGCAAATGATTGGTGGTTAAGCCTCAAGAAGCATATAGCTAGAGTGATCATATGGGACAATTCCGTTAATGAAGATGGAATTCTAGAGATTTAATTTTCAAATATAGTAAGAAGTATGGAATACATGATACAAAGACAACAAAGGAAAATGAAAGTAGTATGGATTTTGAATAGAAAATTTGGTTTGAGAAAAAAAAATTCAATTAAAACTCATATGCAATGTAACCATAAACCATATATTTGATTTGAGAAATTTATCTTAAATTTTATTTTTGTAAGTATTTAATATCTTTTAAAGTTTTCGGAATTCTTGAATTGGGTTTCATTTCCGAAAGTTAATTGTTATTTACTTTTTCATAATTTATTTTTAGCTTTATATTACCCGATTATATAAGTCGGAGTTAAATATAGAATTTGTTGTACGTAGTGGTTTTAGAATTGAAGTATGTTGAGTTCTCATTTTGTTTTTTAAGGATTCTCATTTTTCTCAAGATTAAAAAATTTTTGGATTCATTCGTGATCTAGGACTAGTTGAAGTTCGGTTTTAATTTAGAGTGATTTTTAGGGTTTATTTTCGAAGTTCATTTTGGAATTATTTATTGAAATTTTCCGGGGCTTACATAATAAATATAAACATATTATATATATGTATATCAAAACAGAATTTACTAAGAAATAAAATAAATACAGTTACTTAGAATAACAATATGTTTAACATTCGATAACTTCTAAAACCCTAGAAATTGTAGAGAAATATTAAGTATTATTAGTAATTATAATTGTAATTATTTGCTCTATATAGATAAATAGATAATAATGGAAATCAAAATAAGCTAAATTTACGAATAATGTGACTTCTAAAAATGACAAAATAATTGTATGAAGTAAATTAAGAGAAACACAACGACACTAAATAATGGTAAACAAATATGAGTTACTATAATGGGTCAGTTAGAAAATAATATAAAAGTAGTAATAATAACTACGAAAATATAAGTTTATCTAATATCAATTTTTTTAAATACCAGATAAATGTATATAAATATCCAGCAAGATCAAGACAAGCAAAATGAAAATAAATATTAAATAATACTGGATTAACATAAGACCATTAAAGGATCAATATAGTACTATAATAAAAACCCAATATCAATATAGGACACTTAGACACTCATAGGAGTTTAATAATATAATTTATGTGACATTGATGAATATACTAATTATCGCAATAGGTGATTGGGTACTTGTGAGGATTTTCTTGACGACTACTACGATTAGTCAACATGAGCAGGTGAGTAACTCATTCTTATTACATTGTATGTGCTTGTAACTTAGCAAACCTTAGATAAAAGATAATAAATTGAGTGTACTGTATGAGTTATGAGAACTGTTTTTTGTATGAAATATTGATTGCTAAGTCACTCTAATAAATATAATAATAGAGTTTTGTATGATTATTTTGGTTGTGTAACTTGATTGATTGTCTGTGCATTGATTGATTACCTTCAACTTGAATAAAACTATTGGTACCATAAAGTAAATTAAACATGCATTGCATGTCTTGCATAAAGTAGCATTTGAGTAAGTGGTAGCCTATTACGTGTTAGTATTTCGGATCTCTGATAATGCTTAGTTTATCTAGCAAAGAAACTATTAGTTAATCTCAAGATTACCCTTGTTTTGTGATACCATAGGAATTGAATGGTAAATGAAGGATGCCGCTTATGGTATTGCTTTGAAATGACCATGTAAGCCCCTAGATTTTTCGATAATATAAGCAAACCCTAAGAACCGGAAGTCAAAACAAAACCCTAAAGTTAACCCAGTTATATGATTAGTCTAGTGAATCTAGATCCGAAAATCCCGTATTCTTAAACCATAGAAAAAAATTGAGATAATTGTGGATTATGGTTCGTAATAATATAGGAAAGCTTAAAAATATCAGATTCGTAATTTTCTAGTGTCCTTCGGATCCAAACGGATCAGTTTTCAAAAACCATGCCCCAGTGCACCGGATAGTGAATATCAGTTTTAGAATTTTTCGGTAACTAAAAATATCAAATATAGACTTTTACACGTATTTTTTTTTACTATCGGTATTTTAATTGTCTAGTCCACTATTCATAGTACTTTTCTACTATTTATTACTATTCATCTATCTCTACTTTTTCTTACACTCTATTATTACACACTATCATATTTGTACCTTACAATTTACCTTCCCCAAACAACTTTAATCACATCACACTTTACATATTACTTCTTTTTATTACAAAACAACAAATTTATGTTAGTGATTGTGCCCTAGGCCAATTATTGGATATTGTCATTTGATACTTATATATATTTATATATATATATATATATAAATAAACAGAGGCATTTCTTTTGTATTGTTTGCATATTTATTTTATAATAGAAATCCATGAATAATTTATTATTCTAAATGTTCCTAATGCTCATTATTATGGGAATAATAATGAATTAAATCTAGTATGAGTTTTATTTGGTAAACATGGATGTCTATTTGTATGGTGATACAAATGAAACTCATAGGCACATATTAGATGACTGTGTGCTGAACTGACCCATTATGAGATCACTACATGAAATATTGTCATAAGTGATTTTCATAATAATTATGTCAACGTATCCTTAGACCTGAAATCACCATAGGTTCCAACATGAGAAACGTTATGTTTCAACTCAATCAAACATTGTCTTTAACCGGATAATTATAAAGGTTAAGTTTGGGCATAATGTATATCATGTACAGGAAGTTGAGTGATTAAGATGGGATTTGTCCCTCTCGTTATGAGAGAGATATCTCTAGGCCCCTCGATAAGTGAGACTGAGAAATGCATGGCCATGCTTAAATGAATTGGTAGTGTGATCAATTTCATTTGTATTATCAGATCACCTGGAAATCGAGAAATGATAAGATCGAACAATATAAGAATGACACCTTCCATGTCTTATATTCAATCTAGGTATCATGTGACAAAAAGGATAATGACATAAATTATAGATCAGACAAAAGTCAGATTACTGATATTCACCTAATTTGGGTAGACATAATGTCTTGCTAGAGACCAATGATGTCTTGTAGGTCTAAAAGGTATTTAGGACCTACTGCCAACATTAGGTGTACCTACAGGGTCATACACAAAAGAACGAATGAAATATATTATGGGTTTATATTTAAACCTATAGGAATTATTATATTTATTATTCTTAAATAGTTTAATAATAATAAATGATTATGAAAAATAATTAATATTTAATGAAATAATGTATTTTATTAAATATTAAATAAATATCTCATCATATTTATTTTCTAGGGTTTCCTTTAGGGTTTCCTACATGTCTATATATATGGATCTATAGATAGCCTTTTAGGTTAGACTCTTTAACGTTACATTAGACGGCAGAAAAATTCTGCAAACCTAAAAGAGAGAAAGAAGAAAAATAATTCTGAGACGAATTGGATTCGTGTTCTTGAGTGCCAGCACACATCGTTCACGTGTGGATACCATAGAGAGATTGCAGACTATGGTTCCTACAAATCCGATGCTGATCGTTTTGAAAGCATCAATATAAGGTATATTCAAGAAACCTTTTTTTGTCAGATCTAATCAAGATACATGAATACTGGTATAGGGTTTTCGTTTTTCGCTGTGTTTTAACAAAATTTTCGAAATTTTGTATCAATAAAACCCTACAATTTAATCAATTTTTCTCCCTCTTTCTAAGCATTGTCGTCCACCCTCTCTCTCGTATCCCTCAATTTGTTTTCTTTTTCAATTTATTTAATTACATCTAATTTCCACTCCAAAACTCTATAAATACCCCTTCCTCCTTCATTCTTTCACACAACTCATTCCTACTAAAACTCTCCCAAAATCACTCCATAAAATCCCTCTCTCAAAATCTCTCCCAAGTTCTCTCTTTTCTCCATAAAGCCAATTCCTACATAATACTACAATCCATTCTTTTCCTCTACAACAAACACATAAACTTTAGGTAAAAATTTCTCATATTCACTCATCATGTTCATACAACTTAACATGAGTTTAGTGTATGTTTCTTAGACTCATGTGAGTTAAAGAAGCAACAATATATTCATGTTTTGTTTTTGTTCATGCTTCTATTTTTTCATTATGTTGTTATTGTTATTATTTGTTTCTAATCTAACTTATATAAAGTATTATGTATATGATGTATATTATTTAGAGCATATAAGCTCATTTGATATTTATTTATTTTCATGTCTTGCAATTTATTTACTTGTTTTATGCAATTATTAAGACTAGTCTTTCTAGTCTTAGACTTGTCCACATCAAGTCAAAACAATTTTCTTCCTTTTATTTTTCTTTTCTTTTGAGGACTAGTCTATTCTTAGTCCCGAGATACCTTGATGAAGCTAAAGTTCCCAATACTTGACTTTACTTTTATGCTCTTATATAAGTTATCTTATTATGTTGTTTTTATATTTCTCATAGTTACATATTCTCATTCATGCATGAATATGTTGTTATTGTCTCAACCATAATGAAAATGAGTTTTCTTAAGTAATAAAAAATAAGAACTCTCTTTAAAAATAAATTTTATCACATAAGAAATTATTTTTCCATAAAGACTTAAAGTTTTATCTTAATAAATATTTTTTAAAGTTAGATAAGTCTAGCCCAAGTTTTAGTAATAATACTATATGGTATTTTATCAATGAAAATAAAGTTATCACAAACTCTCTTTTAAACCAATAAAATAAGAAAGTTTCTTTAAACTTAATTCTTGATTTAACCAAGAGTTTTCTTAAACTCATTTATCAAAGTTTTCTACCAACACTCTAGAATACTAAAGTCTAGACAAGTTTTACAAAATTATAAAAAAAAATACCTTTCTAAAAGATAAGCCTTACTTAGGAAATAAAAATAATAAATAACTTATAAAATTATTGATATTATTCTTTTAAAGTGGATCTAACTTTAGGAAAAAAAACTTTAGAACATATAACCATGAAATATTTAGAAAAACTATGTTTTCCAAACCACTAGAAATAAATTTATGGGAATCTTAAAAGATTAAAATTTACTTTTGAAAATGTAATTATTCTCAAAATTAAGAAATGGAGTTAAAAGAAAGATGCTCACTTATAGTAAATTAAGAAATTTTCCTAGCAAAACTAATTTCTTTTCAAAGTCTTAAGCTTTTCTCACTTTTAAGACATTTTGTTTACGAAATCATTGTTGAGACAACACCACTAAACTCATGCATATAGTTTGAGTCTATATATATATTCAATGATTTTCCAACCATACAATATATCTATATTTTTGTACAAAAGCTCTTGAGTGAAGAAAAGTTTGAAACTTAAGTTTTGAAATTGGAATTTTCGTATCAAATCTGTACGTTACTATTCCAGACCCAAATGACTTCTTTTGATAACAATAACCATAGAAATAGATGGATACTTTCGAGTAGGTAGAAATCGATATATAATATGCGAAATTCCGAGTTAAAATGAGCAAGATATGACCATTTTAAATTGGAATTTCCATTCATGCAATTTTGACGAATTCAATAAGATAGAATTATAGAATTTGAATAGATCTTGGATGAAATACTCATTTCGGGTATTTCTTTTGTTTAGAGTAGATTTCTTCTAAAATCTTCTAGCTGTTGTTATTTATCTTAGTAAGACCATGTTATCATGAGAATTATCGGGGGAATGCCCTTAGAAGTTGTAAGACTTTCTATTTCAATGATGTATATATTAAGTGATATTTTGCATGTTCCACTGCCAATATCTTAAAATACATTACTCCACCGGTCTCCCTTTGATGTGAATATACGCCTTGTACCAATATGGAAGCTTTTGAGTGACTGAGGTAGTCATTCTTAAGTTTTAATATGCGTGTACGGCTGTCACGTTTAGGGTACCCATTGGGGCGTGACAGACCAATACTTAGTGGAGTTTCTAAAGCTAAAACAGGAAATGAGTGTTTAAGACATAATAAATTCAAAGAGACAATTAAAGTGAGTATTTTTGTTTTCCTGAAATCTTAGTCTCTTCTGGGTAGGTAGGCCATAGATTGTGATCCTTCAACCCTAATGAGAGGGGTAAATTTTCATCCTACTTTGAATTCCGGTTATTCTAGCTTGTAATTGTTCATATGCTTGATTGTTGCATTTCATATGATTGCTAATAAACTTGTTTGATATGTAGTAAGTTTTGGTTATTCACTGAGCTCGTAGTTTAGCTCATACTCCAACAGTCCTTTCAGGTTCACATTGCAACCTTGGCTCATTACTTCCAGGAGCTTGATCCCGGTAAGAATTTAGAAGCTGAAAGCTTAAGGAATAGTACGGGATAAGATTATATTTCTATTTTTGTTGCAAGTAATTCGCATTAGAAACTTTAGTTATGTATTAGGAGAATTTTATAAGAAATGCTATGGTCTGTAATATTATTATTACTGTCAAACTTTGGTTGACAGTTATTTATTAATTTATGTCTTATATATATTTGTCCTTCTTATCAAAGCAACTAAAAGATCCTGTTTATTGAAAATATGCCACTCTTCAGAAGGTGAACTAGTAATGATATTCAAGTGCATCTTGTTTATTACTACTAGGTACCCTCGGGGCATAACAGCCATGTTTAGGATATCTCTTAAGGTGTGACTTAGATATTATTTAACTACTTAAACTTAACTAACTAATTAAGTCTAAGTATTATATCTTAACACATTCTTAATATATAACTCCATGATATCACTTAAATAAGGTTCTATAAAAGATCTTAAACCATATATATATATATATATATTATTAAAAAAAACTAAGGGGACTTCATGGATCACAACTGTGATTAAGGTCATGATCACCAATCATGGCCACAATCACACTCGTGATTGTGTGATACTATGACACCCAGGCTACTAAGGTTGGAATCATGCCTGTGATTCATCAAAACACTTGCATCATATGCTATTAAAGGCAATATCATGCCTGTGATTCATCTCAACACAAATACCATAAGTTACTAAGTCAAGATCATGCCAGTGATTGACCAATAACCCCACACCATACCCTATTACACCTTATCTCATGCCCGTGATTCAATCATCCATAAGTCATATTTCCCAACTTTGAGAATTTACAATTTTCAATTACTTATTTTGATCTCAACATCATCAAATACATTCAACATTACTATATAAGGCTCATATGTTTCTCCCACAACTTCAAATTAGCATAACACCAATACACATGCACTACACTAGCCATACACAACCTCAATTCTATCCAACCAATAGTAGTCCATCATATAAATGATTTAGGATTTAAGCTATTAATTTCATCTCTTAACTTTACCAATGTAACATCAAATTTCATTAACAACCTTATATTCATTTTAACTAACGTGAGCTCTAACTAACACTTAGTTATTTTACAAAATTAACAAAGTAAAAGGAAATAGTAACTTACTTAAATTAATCTTGACTTTTGATGGAAGTTGAACTTTAATTTTTGAAGAATTTTAGAGAAGAAAATGAAGAAGAAAATGTAGTTGGTACGTGTGAAGAGGGCATCTGCTATAAGGAAAAAGAGGAAGTTATTTTTGTCTAAGTGAATTGATATTTACCTTAATATTTAGATAAAGTAAAGTTTGAATTAGGGGTATATTAAGAGCTATTGTGTTGTGCATGTGCATGGTAACTAAGGTGGATATATGGGCTTATTGTGCATGCAAGAGGGTTAGGCTTGGTCTTGATGCATAAATGGGCTTCTTAAAGCCTAGTGCACCAAGGATTAACAAATTGAAATTAATGCAAAGTTTGATAAATTTGGTTTATAATATTATTTAAATTAAATTTTTTTATGAAAATCTACGATAATATTCTTTATAAATTAGATGTTAAATAGATGACTCCAAACATATTAGTCATATCATTATACACACACACACACACATATATATATATATATATTGTCAAAGTTATGACAACTATGTAAGTCTGGAAAATTTCAGTAAATAATTCCAAAATAAACATCGAAAATAAACTAAAAAATGACTCTAAATTGAAACAACTTTAACTAGTCCTAAATCATGAACGAATCCAGAATTTCTTAATTTTGAGAAAATGAGATTCCTTGAAAATAAAATAAGAACTCAAAAGCCTTTAAATTCAAAACCACTATATACGACAAATTCCATACTTAACTCTGAATTATAAAATAGGGTAATATTGAACCTAAAAACAAAATTATTAAAAGTAAATGACGATAAACTTTTGGAAATAAAACTCAATTCAAGAATTCCGAAAACGTTGAGAGATATTAAATACTTACAAAAATAAAATTTTAAATAAATTTCTTAAATTAAATATGTTGTATAAACATAAAACATCAGTTTCCAAATTGGCAAAGATCTAAACCAGAAAATCACCCGGGAACCCTAAGTGGAATACAACAGTTTAAGTCCGGCAATCTTGCGCTCTTAACCCTAGAGGCTGAGATGTAGTTTAAGTGTGTAGAATAGTTCGTATTAATATAAGGTCGCTTAAAAATATCAGATTGGTAAAATTTTGACCTATTTCGAACCCGTTCGGATACAGACTTTGAAAAGCGTATCCCGGGGCTCGAGATATAAAAAATATATCATTGATACCATCAGACTCGTATTTTCATAAGGATTTCAAAAATATCATTTTTATAATTTTTTGATAACTAAAAATATCTGATTTTGTGATTATATTCGTATTTCATTACTATCAGTAATTAACTAGTCTTTTGCACTATTCACTACTATTCATTACACAATTTTATTATTCTTATAAACCCTTATATTTTTAGATAAATATTTTATATATCATAGAAAATTCCGTTTTTCCAAAATTTAGTTCGTTTTGAGTTTTTACGGATCAGTTTTGTTTAAGACCCGATACTAAAAATAAAATAAATTAATTTAATTAATATTTGAAAAATATTTTATTTTCATAAAATAAATTTTTAAATTTTTCGGATTATAAAAATATCATTTATAGCTCATATTCGCGTATTTTGATCATACCAGTAACTTATTTGCTAATTCACTAAAATAAATTAATGAAAAATTTGCTAAAAATATATGGAATGGATTTTCTATTTTTTTATTTTTATTTTATTTTATTAAGAAAGTACTCTTACAACCCATACCTTTAAGTACACCTTTCACACATCACTTCTTTTTTACTTCAATCTTTCTACACTTCATTATCACTTCATGGCAGAAATTTTGACTCCTTTTGGTTGCCTTTTGTCCTTTGAAATAATCCAAATTGATTAAAATAAATCTCTTTCAACCCTTCTTTAAGAAGCAACACTTACACATTAATTACACATTACAATTGCAAGTTAAAAACCAACCAAATTCTCTCTCTCGCGCGTCCCAAAATTCACTCCTGTTATTGTAATGTATAGGCTGCCATTTTATTTTATTTTTTCTTCATTTAATGTGTCTTTAACTCATTCTATCTCTCTCTCTCATTTACACCTTCAACCCTTTACCATTTCTTACCTTTTTCTCTCTATTTTTCCCTCTTTCTCTCTTCTTTTTCTCTTGTTCATACAAGAAACCTTGCTGCCCCTATTTTATATTTGAGCTCACACACTTATTTTTCAAGATCCTTTAATAAAACTCTTGTCCAAAGCGTCCATAGTTGATGTAGGTAAAGTATAGTGAGAGTTTCATGCATCAAATGACATTCCATAAGATTAAAAGTTAAGGATGATGATACCAAAATGAAACACTCCTCTTATCCATGACTATGTCTTCTATTATTATTATTTTCTTGTTAAAAGTAGTTATATTTTGTAGATCTAACTTTTTTTGTAGCTTTGATTTTTTTATGTTTTAGATCTTGTTATTTGAGTTATTTTACTATTATTTTTGTTTTATTTTCAAGTTATGTTGTTATTACTAATGATTTGTGCATATATTCATTATTCACATAGCCATCATAGTGTTCATGCATTTATAACTAGTATAGTAAACTAGATCTAGTTGTTTTAAGTTCATACATGTATTAGAATTTTATTTTATGTTCTTAAATAACTTGTAATAGCTTGATGGTAGTAGGAAAGTATTAGAAAGCTCAATATCTGTTTTAGTTTCAACAAAAATCATTTTTGAAAATTCGATAAAAAGGGAACCATATTTAGAAAAGCTATTTTTCAACTTCAAAATGTATATTTTTCATTTAAAATGAAGGGTTAGGGAATAGATATCATAAATGAATGATCTTGATGAGTAAAGTTTAGATCTATGAGTTTATGGTTTACTACCATGGATTTCTTTTACATTTATGTTCATAAAAAGTGTAGATCTTGGTCTTGAACTCAAAGAAAAATGGTAAAATTCGTATCTAGGCAAGACCCATATTTAAAAACCACTTTCCAAATGCCAAAATGGAATTTTTACTTGAAATAATGAAGGCTTAATGGGTATATATCATCAAGACTTCATTTTATATGGTTCAAAGGTGATTTTCAAATATTATTTTTCAAAACAAAATTCTATTCTCGGATTTAGGCCAAGGCCTAGTTTAAAAACATGTTTTCCAACTCAAAAATGAAGTTTTTATTCAAGATATAGTAGGCTCTTAAGATAGGATATGTAAGGGATGAATTTTCATAAGTTTAGATGGATTTTATCAAAAAATATGTCCAAAAATAAATTTTGTAAATTCGGATCTCAATCAAGACCAATTTTGAAAACCCATTTTTCAACACCAAAATGAAGGATTTGTTTAAATAATGAAAGGCTTATGGAATAGGTATCAATAGGAGATTTTTTGATAAGTAAATAATAGATCTACTAATAAAGATTCTCAATATAGGAAGAGATTACAAAATATAAAATTTGAGTTTTATCCTAACTTTGTAAAATTCGGATGGTTTCAAGATCATGTCTTAAAAACCCTTTTATCAACTCCAAAACTTGTGTTTTATATGAAAAATGAAGAGTATAGGTAATAGATATCATCAAGCAATGATTTTTATAAGTTGAGATGAGCTTTGCTAAGAAAAACATGTAAAACAAGCAGTAGAAATAAGTAGGAAAATTTGAGTTGATTGTCATTTTAAGAAATTCGTAATAATGGAGTAATGGCATGAAAACACTTACTTTTCAAACTTAAAATAGAAGTTTTATTAAATAAATGAAATCCTTAGTGACTAGGTATGGTTGAGCCTTAATTTTTTAAGTATTAAATGAGTTTACTTAAAGGAATCACCATAGCATTAACTTTTACAAAATTCGGATTTTGGGATAAACCATATTTAAAAACATGTTTACAAGTGTAATATGGGAATTTTTATTGAAAAACAAAGGCCTTAGGGAATATACATAATGAAGGGTTATTTTAACAAGAATAAATAAATTTTATCAAGGAATTTTTCTAAAAACAAGTGGGGATTGTCAAGAATACAAGACTACCTTTCTAAGTTGATTTTTCTTAAAGTCTGACAAGGAAAAAGTTTTCTAAAAATTTCTTTTATCAAGAACATGTACATATATATCTCATGACATATCATTTATGATAGTAACTTGTGCATATTGCATGTATACTTGCTTTGGATAGTAGAAACTTCATGAACTTTCACAAAATCAATTTTCTAAATTGGATTTCGCTACTGATCTGAACTGATCAGACCTTTTCAAAGATTTAAAGTTTTCAAAACTTAAATATGATATTAGAATTAGATAGATCTTTCGAAGTAGATAGAAATCAGTGTATAATTTGCTAAATTCCGAGTTAAAACGATTAAGTTATGGTCGTTTTAAGTTAGAATTCTCGTGTAGGACGAGAATTGCGAATTTTCTAGTTTTGTTAAATAGTTTGGATTAGTTAAGTGATGAAATACTTATTAGGTATTTCTTCTTTTTTAGGTGACCCGAAATCGATGATTCCTACCACCGAATTACTTTTACTAAGAGACCGGTGATTCAATGGTCGAGTGAGTTTTCCTCTTATTTTGCTACCTTGTTTGTGCTTGTAGCTAGTTGCATTAGAAGTATAAGAACAAGATAAAAATCGATATGAATGAGGATGGGATAGATGATGAGACTTTGATGTATGTATGCCAAAGAATACTAAAGCATAACGAAACCATGATTCGATTAGATAATTGCACTATTCATATCATTTCTGTTTATGTGTATGATATTGGTTGGTCACTTTAAAGAATGTATGAATAATTTGACCTAAGCAAAAACAAATTGGTCATGCATCGCATCGACATGTTGCATTTGGTAGCGTGCTACCCCTATGCAGATCGATCGATATGGTCCGATGACTCGTTTGGATAATGAGACCTAATATCAGAGCTCATTCATAGGGAACTAAGGCGCACTGGGGATGCATTCCATTTATGAGTCTAGTTGAGTCGAGTGCTATGAGCCTGGGGGGCTTCGAGAACTAGCAGCAGTCGTGTAAACTTTCAATACCATCCCTAACCTTTGATATGGAGGGCGTAAATCCGTTCTGTGTATAGGTTCCGGATATTCATACATAATTGTCTGCTCATGTGTTTGTTCATGCATAGCATATGAATGATTTATAACTTGCTTGTTATGGTTTGAAATTAAGAAAACCCTCATTAAGCTAGTGTAGATTATACCCCAATAGATGTTTGAATAAACAGGTTGACGGGAGAATGCTACGTGGAGACCATATGGTTGGAGCCGAATATGACTTCGGGATTCCGGCAGAAAGTAAGAATACTTGAAGATATTAGCTAGGTTTTGTGAATTGCTTTGTAATAGTTTTATGTAGTGAAATCTTTTTATGAATTGTAATTGAAGTATAGTGAATTGTATTTCCTTTACACTGTTGCTCAAGTTGTACAATATAAAATGTATTACTTCGATGTGTCTCCTCCATGTGTTAGACGCCTTGTACATGGTATGGAAGCCTTCGCATGACTGAAGCGGTCATTCCTAGGCTTTAATATTGTGTATGGCGAACTGCCACGTTTAGGGTACCTTTCAGGGCGTGACAACTATGCAAGTGAGGAAAGCATCAATAACACTAATGGCTCAATAGATTTACTAACAATGATATAAACTCATGTACATATCTACTCAATCCTAGAGGATTAGACTTAAATTGTAACATTAATTCAAAACAAAAACTGAACTATCTACTTGTGTTTCACATTAGTAAGTAATTAATGCACCACTCTTCTAGAAATTACTGACTCTAGCATCACTTTCGCCCCTATATATCTCTAATAGGCTACCATTGTTATACTTGTAAATTGAAACAAGACACTTGTACCTAAAAAAATATAAAGGAATAAGCCGGAGCCTAATACAATATACCATAAACACACATGCATCATCAAGCAAGATTACATGCACTTGTAGACATATTATTAATGAAAAATCCAACCTCTTATCTTTATTTTAAGTAAGGTAAGCAACATAAGGACAATTCAGTATATCACCATATATACAATAATATATATATATGTATATACACATGTTTGGTACTCTCCAATAACCTTGAGTCTATAAAATGAATATTTGGTACTCTGGAATATCCATGTCATTGAAACACCTAAATCTACATAGATTAATTCCACGCATAACTCCAGTTCAGGACAATACCATGAATGGATCATTAGGTTAGTGCAATAATAGTGTAGGTGCTCCCAACCAGCTACAAGCAACTAAAGGCGAGCAATAAAAAGAATTCTCATAGCCAAATAAACATTTAAGGTCTCTTTGGATGGCCTGTTTTTAATATGTATCTATCTATATCTAATTTACATCTATATCTTATACGTATCTGATCTATATGGTCTTTTATGAGTAAAATATCTGTTCTTCATCTATATTTGTTTTTTTATAAATAATCTTACTGAAACAAACATGGAATAGATGACAAATCGATGCTAAACCAACAAACCAAAAGCTCCTTTAATCCATTTATGTATCTACCCTAAACAAATACAAGCGACAAGCAAGATATACATGTACTTGGAATATGGATCCATCTTGTATTTCAAACCCCCAATAAATTGGTTTACACAACAAATGAGTCATTTGGATCACTAATACTTCCATACTCATCTATGATCCACACTTGTATAGTCTTCACCTATACCTCGTTAAAATCTATGTTTTTGAATCTTAGCATATAAGTAAATTTTAAAGGAAAGATGTCAAATAAGTTATAATTACTTTTAGCAAGGGAAAAAATGATTTTGGAGAAGTTTTAAAGTGAACAAGCAAGTGCAACTAAGGTACATAAGGTGGTGTACTTTTCAAACACAATATTTTAAGCCACAAAGAGGTACTCAACCTAGTGCATGGGGTCATGCATAGGTCATGAACTTCCAATATTCCTTTTCCTTAAAACACAAAGTGATACGTGACCTAATGCATGAGCTCATGCAAGGGTCATGCACTTGTAGATTTCTTGCTTTTGAGCCTTTGAGAGGTACACAACCTAGTGCATGGGTTTGGGCATAAATCGTGCACTTCTAGAAATCTTTTTTTTTTTTTTCTTTTTGTGAAATTCACCACAAATCCAACCCAAAACATTTTTAAACCATTTTTAACATGTTTTTGTCACTCCAAAACATCTTTACATCCCTTCGTACTTAAGTTAGATACCCTTACACAGAAATAAAACGTCATCTTGGTATTTCCTAACAAAAGTAATGCATAAAGATTGAAAACACATTAAAACCTTTTGCCTTTCAAAATTCATTACTATCTTCTTTGTTTACAATTCTTCAACCCTCACTTTTTGGAATTTCTTTAAAATCTTCAATTTACTTTTTCCTTTGTAGAATATCATTGACACACAAGAATGTCAAGATTTTGTTTTCTGTGTGGTTGTTTCATCATAAGCGATAACAAATAGGAGAAGAAATACCTACTTTGTCACGCCCCGAGGGTACCCTAAACGTGGCAGTCCGCCGTACACAATACTAAAGCCTAGGAATGACCACCTTAGTCATGCAAAGGCTTCCATATTATGTACAAGGCGTACATCACAACCAAGGGGACGCATCGGAGTAGCGCAATTTTCATTGAAATAATAAGTAACAAGGCAAAGAGAACATTAATATAAAACATAAGCATATCACAATTCAATTCTTAAGGCATAATCTTCTATTATCTTCAAACAAGTATACGTCCCTAATCATAAGGTTATCAACATAATAGAACCTTACAAAATTTCTTCATCGTATGATTCCATATCCTTAATCTTCTGTCTATTACTTCCTTAATGTCATGATTCTCAAATTCAATCCACGAATACCTGTTTCAACAAAATCTATAGGGGTATAAGCTACAACTAGCTTAGTGAGATATTCCTTTTCGTTCGTACCATAATTTCAAACGAGTTATTTATTTAATCAAACATATGCTATGCATACAATACAACAATCACATGATTACGCGAATATATATAGTCATCCGGAAACCATATATAGAACGGATTTACCCCTCCGTATCAAAGGTTAGGGAATCGGGGTTGAAGGTCCTCGACCTTCTACTGCTAGTCCCCAGGTCCTTACCCACAGCGTTCGGTTGGCTCGGCTTTGAACCTAGAGTCGCTTTCCCGAGCGATTTGGATTCTCCAGGAAGGAACATGGCCCGTGGCACCGCACGATCACAGCCAATCCAACTCTACGTGTAGGAGTAGCAGCCTTCCGAAATAGATATGACTCGATGGATGTTATGCGTGAATGTTTTATTATTCTTAGGTCAAACCTTATTAAGGTTTATTAGGGGCGATCAATCAATTTGGCAACAATAAATGATCATACAAGTAAGTAAACAAAATTATTTAAACAAGCAGATCGAAGTTGCGATATTCCTAATTCTCAATTCACGCATAATCATAGAATCATATACATAATCCCGAATTCCCAAATATATCCATTTTTATCTTTTCTAGTATACTAATGCTACTACTTTACAAGCATAAGCAAAGTAATGAATTTAAGAGGAATAACTCACTTGTCCATTTCGCTATCTTAGTTAGTAATCCTCGGGTAGGGTATTCTCGTATCCTTCGTCACCTAGACAAAAGAAATACCCGGGATAAGTCTTCCATGAATTTCTATTTCTTGGAGATTCTAAACTTTACTTAAAATCGTGGTAAAATCGTATAAGAAGAAATTCCAACTTAAAATGGACATATCTTGCTCATTTTAACTCGGAATTTCGCATATGATATACCATTTTCTACCTATTCGAAAAGTTCTATCCATTTCTAAACTTATCTTGGTCATAAAAGGTCATTTGGGTTCCAAAAAACGTCAGGTACAGATTTAAAACGAATCTTCTAAACTTTTGCAAAAATCCATTTCTACCTCAACTCCATTTTAAAGAAAATCTTTTTGTAACAATATAAGTATATAGTTGATAAACACTTTGAATATATAGGCATGCTCACTTTATATGCAAAAATTCTAATGGTAGTGTCTCAACAATTTATTTCATAAAACAATTCATTTAAACTTTAGCTTTGAAAACTTCCTTTCAAGTATTTAAAGAAACTTTATATTTTTCTTAGGTTGTTATAAATGAGTATAATCTTATTTCATTTTCTTCATTCCTTTTTCCAAAACAAGCAAATTTCTCCTTTAACCCTAGTCTTTCATATATTTCATTTCTAGTGATAAAAGATTAATTTATCAAAAGTTCATTAAGTTGTCGAAAACCTTTTCACAATTTGTTTATTTAAGATGGTTTTAGAAAATGAGTCTTGTTTTTCTTATATTTCTTTCTAAAATATAAGCTTTTACTTTCCAAAACTTGTTCTTTCGTTTCTTTTGAAAAGAATCATCTTCTATTGATAAAACCCATTATTGTTCAATCTATCTATATTCTTTTGAAAATGAGTTCCTTCTTTTTAGAAGTTTGAAAATCATTATTTTTCCTAAGTGGGTTCATCACCTTATGAATTTATCTTAACTTTGAAAATTAGTTTGTTTTCTTAGTTTTATTTCGAAGTTTTAAAAGAGTTTAAATCTTGAGCTTTTGGTGAAACTTTTAATATTAATAAATTATATTATTAAAAGCTTAGGTTAACATAATATACAAAGAAAATATTTATTTCTTATGATTCCTTGGAAATCTATCTTTGTATTTATGAAAACGTTGAGAAAACTCCATTTCTATGTTGTTGATAATAATTTCATGATTTTGTGATAAATCACTTACTCGAAATTCTAGCTTTGAGTTTATTTAGTAAAGTAAAACTCTATTTTTAGATTGGTTGAGACATTAGCATTACGTACTTGCAAGTATTATGAGCATATAAATTAATAGGAACATAAGAAAATAATAGAAATAAATAATGAGCAAGAAAATGAAATATCAAGCATTGGGAACCTTAGCTTCATCAAGGAATCCCGATCAAGTATTGGAGCCTTAGCTTTATCAAGGCATCCCGGGACTAAGAATGGACTAGTCCTGAAAGATTAAAGAAAAAAATAAAGATTATTTTGACTTGATATGGACAAGTCTAAGACTAGAAAGACTAGTCTTAATATCATCATAAAATAAATAAATTTGCATAACTTGAAAATAAATAAATAACAAATGAGCTTATATGCTCTAAATAAATATATATACATTAAATAAATATATATACATAATATACATAATACTATATATATAAGCAAATAATAATAACAACATAATAAAATAGGAAGCTTATGTACAAGAACAAAACATGAACATGTTGTTGCTTTTACTACTCATATGAGTTTCAAAACAACACCATAGTCATGTTAAGTTACATGACATGGATGAATAATAGATGGGATAAATATTTACCTAAGGTATGAAAGAGGTATGAAGGTGGCAGATGAAATGGGTATTATGTGAGTAGTGATATGTGGTTGATAGTTTATGTATGAGAGATGATTTTTGTGAGGAATTGGTTTGAGAGAGTTTTGGTAGAGAGAATTCTTGAAGAGAGAATTTGTGGAGAGATTTTGAGAGAGTTTTGGTAGTGAATGAATTGTGTGAAAGAGTGGAAGAGGAAGGGGGTATTTATAGAATTTTTGGAGTGATTTTGGATGTAATAAAATAAATTGAAAAAGAAAAATAATTGGATGCATGGGGGGACAAATAGGCGCGGTTTTGCTTATTAGGGGGGGGGGGGGGGGGGGGGGGGGGGGGGTAAATTTGATTTATTTTATTTGTTTGTGTAATAAAGAAGTAATGTGTAAAGTTTGATGTGATTAAAGGTGTATTGGAAATAAAAAAGTAAGAAAATAGATATGTAGGTGTAAGAAATAGTGTAAGAAAAAGTAGAGATAGGTAAATAGTAATGAATAGTAGAAAAGTATTATGAATAGTAGACTAGACAATTAAAGTACTGGTAGTAATAAAAATATGCGTAATAATGCGATATCTGTAATTTTTAGCTACCGAAAAATTCCAAAACTGATATTTTTGGAATCCTTGCATTTTTACGAGTCTATTGGTATAAATGGAAAATTTTTAATATTCCGAGCTCTGGAACACTCTTTTCGAGAACCGATCCCGTTTGGGTCCGAAGGACACTCGAAATTCGCGAATCTGATATTTTTATGTTACTCTTTGTTATTATGAACTATTCTAGACCATTACCTTAATTTCGTTTTCTAAGGTTTGAAAACGCGGGATTGCCGGATTTTAAACACTAGGGTTCGTTGTAGGCTTGTTGACTTTTAGGGTTCCGTTTTGATTTCCGATTTTACTGAGTTATTCGTAAGATCGTATAATTTTTAAGTTTTGATCGTTTTATATTTTTAGCTCGACGTCTGTGGTTTATTTTATTCGTGATTATTTATTTGTTTTTGGTTTTCGGGATTGTTTAACCGAGTCTAGGTTTATGAGTTGACTCAATTTGACTTTCGTGGAAAATTTGGATTTTGTGATTCTAAAATTTTACTGAAGGATTTAGGATTTTATTATCTCGTTGTTAAGCGATTTTGGATCTATTGTTTCGATTTGCATTTTAGGAATTGGGTAGATTATTTAATCGACGTACGGACATTGATTATATCGATTTGGACTTTATATTTTGTTTCAGGGGTTCTTGTTTTCTCAAGATTGAGAAAACTCGTTTTTGTTCTCATTTGGAATTAAGTTTTAACTTGGTTCGAGTTTTAGGATTTCGTTTCGGTATTTGACTTAGTCTAGAGTTGAGTTTTAATCTCAAGTTGATTTTTTTGGTTTTTGATATTTATACTTCTAGAATTATTTTTAAGGATTATGAAAATTTTGGGGTTTACATACTTACTAAAAATATTCATTTGGAGAATTTAAAGAATTGAGGCAATGATTGAAGAGGAGGTGGAAGGATTGCAAAACGTAAAGGAATGAATAATAGAAAGAGATGATTATTATATTAACTTAAATAGGTTATTTTATTAACATATATTTTAAAATTTAATGCAGGGACAGTATTGTCCTTAATTTTAAATACAAAATTTCATCTTTAAAATTCATTATAAATACTTATCTTTGGGTCATTTCATCTTTACCGTACTTTTTTTTTTTTGGGCCATCCATCTTTACCACTCTTTGTAAGATTTTTCAGATTGAAAATTAATTAACTATGAAAAGGATGGATTTTATCTTAAATAGTTATAAAATTTAGAGACTTATTATGCCCTCTTATAAATTTAGGAAAATTTTCTTCAAAAGTTATTAAAAGGTTAATATAAAGGGAAATGAAAAAAAATATACAGGCATTTACATATTTAAAGGAAAATTTTATTATATTAAATTTTAACTCTTTGATAAGATATAAGGAGTTTTAAATTTTGACAAAAATTAAAATTTATGGTGGCATATGTGATTATGTGGGTAACCTTATTATAGAGGCACTTACCTTTATTACTCCATCAAGTAGGTTTCGGATCGAGTATTAGGGATAAAAGGGTAGGTTTCACGTATAGATTTTTCAAAATATACTCCCATAAGATAAAGTATGAGCTTAAGTTATTATACCTCATATCTATTATGAAACTTGTATTCTAATGCATGTAAGATACTGGTTTTAGGGTGGTTCCATAGAATTACAAGGTAGTTACTGAATCCAAAATCTAGGGATATGAATCTTTTATGATAGGGTACATGTTGAGTTTCATACTTACTCTTCCTCTACTTGCTCACTCATACTATTACCTTTGCAATCCTTAAGGAAAGTTGTAATTTTTTTATTATTAGGTCATTTAGTGTCTTCACCCTTATATATTTCCTTTTCACTTTTTTTTTTTAATTTCACATATTTTATATATACATTTTTTAAGTAAATTACAAATACACCTTCTGTTTGCTCTTGTGTGCTTATCCTTTTATCTTTAAAATTGAACAATCAATTTGGCCAAAAAAAAAAAAGAAAAAGAAAAGAATGTTAAAATTTTAAAAGGGTTCTTCTCAATAATCATTTTTTCCAATTAATAATTTTTTTGAAAAAAGAAATCTGTCTATTAATCTATGGATATTAAGGTTGCCATTGCATAACTATTCGGGATTAAGTTTAGGGATAATGAATATAAAAAAAGTGAAAATGTATAAAAAGTAAACAACATTAGGAAGAATAAAAAATAAAATATTATTAAAAAATGAAAATGTATAAAAAGTAAACAACATTAGGAAGAATAAAAAATAAGATATTATGTTTCAATTACATAGGAATGCCGATGAGGGGAAAAACTAAAATTATGTAGGACAAAACATAATCAAGTCGCTATTCTATATGTGCTAATTATATATTGCCATATAAAAGATGAATAATTAATGATATTTTTCTTATATGTAATACTACATATTAGATGAGAGAAAATTTGCTGAGGAAGAGAAGAGCCCCCATCCATGCAGTTTTGAAAAAGGTGCCAGAATTTTTCAACTATGCTAAATAACCGTATTTTTCAAGCTGCCTCAATTTAGAGCCTCAATCCATGTGAAGTGAATTTCATTATCGGTAGATGGACAAAATTGTCCAAAAATAAGTGTTACTTTTATTAAATACGTGGTCGAAATATTGAATGAGGGTTTAGACGTTACATGACATTGACTCATTAGTCTAGAATTTTTTGTGCTCTTGGGGAGCCGAACAATTATTGAAGGAGAAGATAAGGCTTTCATAAATGCACTTTATCAAAGAAATCCGTGAAACAGCTTGCAAAGTTCCAACTTTATCATATCCTAATAGATTTTGACAAAAAAAAAAAATTAAAAGAGAAAAAAAATTCTGATTGATCTTATACAATGCACTATCAGTAGCATCAATGTCTAACGTAAATATTGCTGTCAAAAGACTTCAAAATTTTGGCAAAAAAAAAAAAAGAAAAAAGGAATTCGAAATTTCTTGAAAAAATCTCTCTCTGTTTAATTTTTGGTCTTTAATTCATTTCGGACGAGGCACAATCAGCAGTTTTTCCAATTGAGCCTTATGTTTAGATAACACACACAAATGCGATGAGTTACGAGTCCATTGAAACATTATTTTAAATGCATCATGGAGAATGAGAAAGTGAAGGACGTAGAGGAATGGGATATTTAGCCTTTAGAGTGTAACATTTGTCTTGCCAAAGATAAAGAGAGCAACGTGATAATACGTATGTCCTTTTTTTTTTTTTGGTTTTGGCCAAAGATATTACGTATGTCCTAATATCATCCTTTTTCTGTGGCCATTCTCTATGCCAAAACATTTAATAGATAAAAAGGGTGAATGATTCATTTTTCAATTTTTTTTTTTAAATTTCAAGACTTCATTTTTAATATTAAAATAAAGTTGAATAATATAACATAACACTTGTGATATCATTCGGAATTTTGCTTTTATAATCAATTTTCAATTTGAAAAACATCTTTTTAGGCTATTATTTGAACATGTAAATCTTATGAGGTTTGCAGGTATTCGAAAATCCTTATCAGTTTTCTTGAGACAAAAAGCTTGACTAATTCACACTTTAGCGTGGAAATATGGATGTTCCTGCAAACGTCGAGGTCTAATCATGTTAATAAATGGTCTGCTTTGACACTTATGCATGGACTAATTTGGTAGAAGTAAGCATCATGGTATTATTATTTATTGGGATTTTGTCAGTTTCATCTTGGTTGTTATACCTACAAATAGAGCTGGGCATACACGTTGTAATCCACGGAACGACCCATTTATCCCTTCAAAAAATGGCTTACGACCAATTTTTTTAGGCCTATTTAAAAATAGGTCAAATTAGCCTGACCTATTTAACCCGTGGGCCAAAGCGGGTAGGCCTGTAATGGGCCAGACTAGCCCGCTGGCCGAACAATTGAAAAAAAAAAAAAAGGTAATGATTATATCATACCAACATTTTAAGCATTTTCTCTCATAAATAGGTCCTAATATAAGTCTTGATGATCCTAGGCCAATAATTTATAAAATCATAAGGAAGTGCATGAATAAATCATTAAGTATATTTAAAAGTAATTTTGGAAGATTTGCAAATCTATAGGTGATATGTGTGTGGTCACCAAGTTTATAATTTATAAATCCTATTAATCCTAGATTCACACAAAGGCAGTGCACATATTGTGTAATATAGAATTTAACTCAGATATCATCCTAAGAATGTATAGACAAGTACTAATATTTCCCTTTCACTACTATCTAGCCTAAATTATCAAAGTATTTATGCTAATTCTATTGGTTAATTAAACTATAACTAATAAACCTTAATTAAATATGTATGACTATTTTTCTTGGTTTTAAAATCAATTCACAATAATGCCCTAGTTTCGATCTACCCTAATCCCTTACTGCCTATGATGGAATTAACTAATGATTAGTTAAGTCTTGAACCGCATGGTTTCTTGATTAAATCAATTACTCTATTCAAGTTAATTGATTCCTAATTTTACATGAGAAAGTAGGAATCTCTTCCTTCACTAAGGCCAATGCAAAATTGCATGAAAATCATAAACTCTGATTAAAGATTAACAATTTATTGTAGAAATTAGAAGTCTCTCTATGTCTTGGTGAAACATGCAAATTCATCATTCATGATATGTCCTATTGATTGAAATTTCTTTCTAATCAACAAGAATCGGATAGGTGATAATTTTGGCTAGAAATTATCACAAGACAATTTAAATAGCATGAATGAATTCAGGACAAAAACTTTCATCATTAACAAAGATTTAGAATATGGGTTAGGGTTTCACATAACTTAGGGTATACAAATCTACTCTTTCATATGATAAACAACAAAATACAGAAATTCTAGAGGAGTTTAGAGATCTCATGATTGATAAGAGTCTTGGAACAATTGTTGTGAATCTCCAGATGTTTGTGCCATTGTTTTCTCGGAAAAGTTCTCCTAAATATGTTCTTCTAGGGTTAGGAGTGAAATATGATGGTTCGGATTCTAAAAATAACGGACATGACGTATATATACCGTTTTGGACATACATGACCCCTACACGGGTTGTGTAGGTAGGTCGTGTATACTGAAATGTCCTTAAAAATTCAGCGTTCTTAAATTGTACATACAGTACATGATCTGTGTATCTTAGTCATGTATTCTTGATAGTTCCAAAACTTCATCGAATTTTTGTTATTTTCATTATAAATCCTTCATAAGCTCCATTACTCCTTATTTGACCCTTAAATGAACAATTCATCGATTAAACATCATTTTCTTTAATAAGTCAAACAAATAACATATAAAATATAACCAATAAAGCATAATGATTAAGAGTCTTAGGATGCTTATCAATAGGACTTTTGGGTTCACGCCATTATCGAGATTTGTTCGTAAAATATTATTTTAGTTGGTGTTTTCACACTAGGGAGCGTAAATTGCCACATAAGGGACGAAGGAGGCAACTATGTTCTTGCGTTGTTTATGAATTATGATTGTAAAAGAGGTTTGTTTAATTGATAATGAATATTGTGAAGGTGGTAAGTAGACTTAGAAATAGGAGAAAGGGGAGTTAAAAGGCAATTGCTTCTAGGCTGGTCTAGAAGTTTGAGTTACAACGTTGAAGCGTGTTTTTACATCTGAGCCCATCGTTGATATTGATTGAACATTGCCTAAAGAATAAAGACGATGTATTATAAATTGATAAGATAGAAATTTACTTATATAATTATTTAAAAAACTTATATATATATATAAGTAATTAAAATAGTAAAAATCAATAATTAATATATGTAACCCTACAATACATAGATATTCCAATTTATCACAAATTAACATAAAAAAAATATAAAAAATAAATTCATTTGTCAAGTAGGCTAGCCCGTTTAGCCTTAGGCTATAGTAGGCCGGGCCCGAGTCAAGAAATGATGGCTTGTTTAAAAGCGAGTCAAATTAGCTAGGCTCGTATGCCTACCTCTACCTAGAAAGAAGTGGATGCTTTCTCATATTTCTCAAAGATCAAATTGGACGGATAAATCTCCATAGTAAAATGTAACATCTAAAGTGAGGGTAATTTATAACTCGTTATATATTCATATTTAATATGGTTGTGCAAAGGCTCAAAACCTTTTATTATCTATAAGGAATACCATAATTAACTATAATATTACTCATGTATTGATGACTTCAAATAGCATCAAAATACATGCATGGATTCATAAACAATCTCATAAATACAATGTTATATCTATATGAGCTTATCTAATAGATGGTTTAAAGAAAGTCACTATACCAATAATATAAGAATTACACATCAAACCAATAGACTATAATTATGTGTTACCAATCAAACCAACTATACATAACATATTAAATGTCCTCTATTCCTCAAATGTCTAGTATTCAATATTAGTAACATTCCCCAAACCTGCTAATTAGTTGCAATTAGCGATACAATATGCTCATATGTTCATCACCTATACCCAAAAGAGAAAGATGAATGAGCCGAAACCCAATATAGTATACCACAAACACACACACACACATGTGATCAAGCAAGCACACATTCACATGCAAACCTATTACTGATATAACAACCAACATTTTATTATCTTCACTTTAAGTCGGGCAACCACCATAGGGATTACTCAATATCCCACTACATATATATTAATACTTATATATTTGATCTTTGGTACTCCTCAATACCCATGACACTAGAACTAGGGCTGTGTTAGAAATCCGATGAAACCAAACAAGCAAATAGAAATAAAAAAAAAAAAAATCAATCCTGGAAAAATAGTTAACCAGCCCATAAGTTTAGGTTTAGGATTAGACTTTCTAATTTTTTTAGTTTTCGGTTTTGATTTTGGATTCCATTTATAACCGCTAGAAATCGACGGTTAGCTGATATGATATTTATAAATATTTGTAATATCAATACATGTAATTAATTTTTAAATTAGTATGTGTGCGTGTGTGTGTGTGTGTGTGTGTGTGTGTGTGTGTGTGTGTGTGTGTGTGTGTGTGTGTGTGTGTGTGTGTGTGTGGTGTACGAATAGGAAAAGTAGTTTATTTAATGATTGAGACAAGTTTATATTTATATATGATATAGAGGGATCTACACAAATAAATGAGGAGACATGTTGCAATCACTTGGACATTGTCATTGTATTTGAGTGGATAATAATAGTTTTGATGTGAAGCGATGAGGACACAAAATTAGGTCTATCATAAAACTTTGTCCTATTTAGTTCCACATTAGAAAATATTAATAAGACACATGAGTTTAATTTTGGAATAAAAGAAAAATATTGCAAAAAAAAGTAAAAAAATATATAAGGTATAGATATGGAAACTTTAGTGAAAGTGCATTTAATTCTTGAAACGTGAATCTTTACCAAAATACGCTTTTTTTTTTCAAGTTTCATGGAATGGAGTTGTATGTGTAGTTGTGCATGGAGGAATAGTTATTAGCATGAAATTGAATGTTTGGTCTAAGATATTACATATATTGGACTACTTTGGGTTATGAAAGCATAATTTGCACTGTTAGTAACAAAACTAGTTTTAGTTTTTTGTGATTTTGCATGGTGTTTCATGCTTACAAGTTATTCTCTTAGATACTTTTTCTTGTTGTTCATACCATGTCTATTGATAAATTTTGTTAGTCTCAGTTGTTAAAAATAAAGTATGAAGTATTATATAAAAGTTTTGGGTTTTCACCATTATGTTAACTAGTTAGAAATGAAAAATTGAAAAGGTTAACAAAAAAAAGTGGTTAACTGTTAATAATGAACCGGTTTTAGATCAAGATATAAAAACCCAATCATTATGGTTCGATTCAAAAAATGAGGCTATGGATCAGTTAATTGAATCATGAACATCCCTAACTGCAACCACCTAGATCTACTTAGATAATTTCCTTATGTAACTCTACTCCTAGACAACGTCAAACATGGATTATTGGATTGCCACGGTAATAGCATAGATACTCTCTACCTATTACTAGTAGCCACACGTAAGTAATAAACACATTACTAAAACAGAATAGTTAATTATTTCATTTAAATTTCTACCCTAAACAAGTACAAGCAACAAGTAAGGGATGCACGTACCAAGAATTCATTTTGTTCCAAAGACTAGTATTCACCACCTAAATTACACACAATTAATTACTAAGAGTCCTCTATATATCTTGTTCAACTCTTTCTACTGTAAACCCCTAAAATTTTCGGAATCGGTTTAGCATAAAACCCTAAACCGGAAGTCAAACGGAACCCTAAAGGTCAACAAAACCCTAGTTTACCGTATCCATCTAAATCCGGCATTGCCGTTTTCTTTGGCCCTAAAAACGAAGTTGGGATAATTAGCTAAATAGTTCGTAATAACCATAGGTTTTATAAAAGTTTCAGTTTCGCGAAATTCGGGTGTCCTTCGAACCCGATCGGACACAGTTCTCGAAAAACGTGTCCGGAAGCCCGGAATAGTAAAAATATTCCGAATACACCGTTAGACTCGTAAAAATATAAGTTTTCCAAAAATATCAGTTTCGTAATTTTTCGGTAAGTAAAAATAACAGATATAGCTATTATACGCGTATTTTCTTACTACCGGTACTTTAATTGTCATATCTACTTTACATTACACTATTCATTACTATTCTACACTATTCTTTTATCTCTACTTTTTCTTACACCTATTCTTACACTCTACATAACCTATAATCTTAACTTTTTACCTTTCCCATAACTTTATATCACATCTACCTTACATATTACATCTTTTATCTTCCAAAAAGTCAAAAAAATAAATCAACTTCCCCTCTACACACATGGCCGGCGCCCCCCTCTCTCTCCCTCAATTTGTTTTAATTTCTTTATTTTAATCACACAAAAATCACTCCTCAATTTCCTATAAATACCCCCTCCTCTTTCACTTCTTTCACACCACTTCTACACTAAAATTACTCTCTCAAAATCTCTCAAGAATTTCTCTCCAAGAAGTTCTTCAAGAAGTCCTCTTTAGCTCATCTTCTTTAGGTAAAAGTTCTCAAGAAGTCTTCCATGTTCATCTACTTAGTATGAGCTTAGTGTGTGTTTTCTAAAACCATGAAGGTTAAGAAAGCAACAATAGGTTCATACTTTGTTTTTGTTCATAATCATAATTCCTTTATGTTCATATTCATTTATGTTTCTCTTATGTTCATTTATGTCTCTTTTATGTTCATAACTATCTACTATATCTATATAGCTATATATATATTTAGAGCATATAAGCTCATATCTTGCAATTTATTTACCTTTCATGCAATTTATTTACTTCAATGCAATTTATTTATTTCAAGTTGTTTTTAAGACTAGTCTCTAGTCTTAGACTTGTCCTCATCAAGTCAAAACAAGCTTTTCTTCTTTCATTTCATTTTATTATGGGACTAGTTTACTTCTTAGTCCCGGGAGCCTTGAAAAAGCTAAGACTCCAATACTTGACTTTATTATTATGCTTTATGTTATTTTGGTTTTATTATTCTCATAATCATGTTCATTTAGATTGTTGTCCATAATTTTATTTAAACAAAGAAGAATTTTGTCACTTAGAAATAAGTTTATGTAAAGTATAAAATCTATAAAGCAACAAAAATAAACTCATTCCTTTTCAACAAAAAGAACTCACTATAATTTTATAAACTACTTTTACTTTAAAAGCCACTTAGATCTTATTATTCCACCTTGTTTTTCAAAAGAAAATATTTTGTTGACAAAAATGGTTCTTTTCATAAGAAAGAAAATAAGATGGATGACTAAGGAAATTTTTAAGTAAAGACCTTTGCAAACAAATAGGCAAAGAAAATTTATGGTTTGAAAATAATAAAGTTATTTCTTTTCAAGTTACAAGAGAAATTAATAGATTATAGAAATTAGTTTTTCTACAAAAAGTCCTTAATTGTTCCACATTGTTTTTATGAAGAAAAAAATTTTCATGCATGGATGATTATTTTTGAAAAATATGAGACATGAGAAAAAGAATGAGAAATATCAAGTAAGATTTTTGCAAAACAAGTAAACAAAGGAATTTACACAAGAAAAATGAAGAATAGCATATTTCCTAGAAAACTTCAAATATAGTATTAATGTAACTTAGAAAGTAGAAAATTTTATTTTCAAAGTCACTTAGAAAAAGATAAATAAACCATAAAACGTTTTTAGAAATAAAGAAAACAAGGTATTCATTTCAAAGAAATTTACAAAAACAATTTCCGAAAAGCTTCAACCCGACATTGTTTTACCTAAGAAAAATAATTGGACAACAAGACACTTGAGCATGCTTAAATATGAGTTATATAGTTATAAAAAGAGAATTTTTCAACTATATAGATAACTAAGTATTTATCAAACAAATTTTGATTTCTTGAACCAAAGTTGTTTTTACTTGAAAATCCGTGGTGAATTTTGTCGCCACTTTTGGAGCCTATATGGCTTTGTTTGTTGGAAATAATTTTGGAAATGGGTAGATCTTTTCGAGTAGGTAGAAATCGGTATATTATATGCGCGATTCCGAGTTAAAATGACCAAGTTATGGCCATTTTAAGTTGGAACATTCTTCTATACGAACTTTAACGTTCTTTGACATTGTTTTGTCAAAATTCAAGAAAATCATCAAGAAAAACTCATTGGGTATTTTCTTTGGTTAGGTGACCCGAGGAAGGATTCCTTTACCCGAGAACTATTACGATTAAGTGGAGTGTGTGAACGACTCATCCGCTTAGAGGAATAGACGACAATGGCATCGTGAGTTATTCCCCGTTATTTTTCATACTCTTGATTGTGCTTGTAAAATTAGTTGCACTAGAATTTAAGAAAAATCAAAAGGAAGTGTATGATAATATGTTGAAAGAATACTAAGTATATCGAAACTCGATTTGTTTGTAATAAAGTTGTATGTGAATTAATATCTTGAAGTTTTGAAATTGATTGATCACTTGAAAGAATTAAAGTAACTACTAGACTTTAATTAAAGAAATTATTCATGCACTTCATATGTTGAGTCACATTGCATTCACTACTATACAATTGGTGGGACAAGTGTATAATAGTGGTGGTAGACATAACCGGTATATCATGTCAGTGGCGAGTAGGAGCCAGTAAGAACTACTTAAATTGATGGCTAGTAGGAGCCTGTAATAACTACAAGTTTTTGATGGCTAGTAGGAGCCTGTAATAACTACAAGTTTTGATGGCTAGTAGGAGCCTGTAATAACTACAAGTTTTTGATGGCGTATAGGAGCCGGTAAGATCTATAAAAGTGTTTTTAAAAGATTGTGGCTGTAATTGGCCTGAATACCTAACCCCGAATGAAGGGCGCAAATTCATTCAACATATGATTCCCGGAAAGTCATATGTCTTGTATGCTCACGTGGTTGTTACATTTCATATGTTTGAAATAATAAACTTGATTGATAAATTTCTTCGAGTATGAATTTTGGGATTTACTCACTAAGCTTTAGCTTATACCCCGATAGATATCTTTTGCAGTTCCCTTACCTATGGTTAAGGCCACGTGGACCATGCGGGCAGGTAATCCCTTTTGAACATTAGAAATCTGGTTAAAGTGTAGCTCAGTATTAGCATGTTAATATGTATATAATAGATTAGTAATCCAGGGAGTTGTCCTTAAGTTTGTAAAGTCTTTGCCATGAACAAATAATTATTGTGAATCCTCTTTTCTTAATATGTTTTTATATCTCCTTAAACTTCATTATTCCACATATGGTCCTCTAAAATTGTGAAAGTAAGCCTTACACTTAATATAAAGCTTTGGAAATAACTAAGGTTGTCATACTTAAGCTTTAATATTGAGTGTGGCGGACTGTCACGTTTAGGGTACCCATTGGGGCGTGACATCTACATTCCTATTATACTCCTCCTTACCCTTCTATTATCTAGGTTCTCAAGATCTGAAAATATATTTTAATCCTAAATGGAAGAGTTAAATGGATCCTATTCATTTTTAGATAAGAAAAAGATGATTTTTAAGATGTTATAATATTCATAAACTAGTGCACAAGTGGGTATAAGATTGGATATCACTTAAGCAAAGAAAATTGGGTTATAATGGGGTCCATGGGGAGGTACACAAGGTACATAGGGGGATACACAACCTTACATAGGGGGATACACAACCTTGTGTTCTTTTTTAGGCACAATTTTAAAGCTATAGGGAGGAACACTGCCAGAAACATGGAATCGTGTATATGTTATGTTCTTCTTAGGTTCCTTTTTCATTGAAAACATAGAGAGAAACATAACCTAATGCCTAAGCTCATGTATTGGCTATGTATTTTTGGGAACAATAGTATTTTACCAAAAAGAGGTACACAACTACTAAAGACAAATTATATTCAATCTTTCATTGAACAAATCATGTTAATTTGTTATGGATTTTATAGAAATCGTAAAGAGATTGGTACTTAATTAGACTTAATGTTATATTTCAAGTCTTGAATAAATGATATTGCAATTGGATCAAGTTTGGAGAAGATTTGTGAAACTTTAGAATTAAAGAATAATGTACACTGGCAGATCACTAGTATACACCACTGGCCTTCATTTTAGATTAGCGGCCTATAATTAGAATAACCAACACCGGTAAGGACAAAGCATACAGTGTCGACCTAGAAAGCAAAAACATTAAAGCTGGCTTCTGGAAAAATCAACATGGCCAGCATTCATTATACAATTTCACCAATGTACGAATTTTTACACATACGTCGGCTCTTAGGGAATCAACGTCGTCGGTGTTGGACCAATGTAAGCCATGCATAGTACTATAATTGTCACGCCCCAAAGGGTACCCTAAACGTGGCAGTCCGCCGTACATAATATTAAAGCCTAGGAATGACCGTTTTAGTCATGCAAAGGCTTCCATACTATGTACAAGGCGTCTAACACATGGAGGAGACACATCGGAGTGATATAGCTTGAGTAACAATGTAAGGAAATACAATTCACTATACTTCAATTACAATTCATCAAAAGATTCACTACATAAAACTATTACAAAGCAATTCACAAGACTAGCTAATAACTTCAAGTGTTCTTACTTCTTGTCGGAATCCAAAGTCATACTCGACTCCAACCATCTCAGTTCACAGGTGGCATTCTCCCATCAACCTATTTATTCAAACATTTATTGGGGTATAAGCTACACTAGCTTAGTAAGAGTTTCGTTAATTTCGAACCATAACAAAAAGTTATAAATCATTCATATGCTATGCATAAACAAACACACGAGCAGACAATTATGTATAGGTATCCGGAACTCATACAAAGAACGGATTTACGCCCTCCGTATCTAGGGTTAGGGATGGTATTGAAAGTCTACACGACTTGTTGGTAGTCCCCAAGCAGCCCCCTGCCCCCTTCCCTAGGCTTATAGCATTCGACTCCGCTAGTCTCATACATGGGATGCATCCTTAGTGCACTTTAGTTTCTTATGAATGAACTCTGATACTGGGTCTCATTCTCCAAATGAGTCCTCGGACCATACCAATTAACCTACGTAGGAGGAGCATGCTACCAAATGCAACTTAACTGATGCGATGCATGATCAATTTATTTTTGTTTAGGTTAAATTATTCATACATTCTTTAGAGTGACCAACCAATATCATATACATAAATAGAAATAATATGAACAGTACAGTTATCCAATCGATTCATGGTTTCAATATGCTTTAGTATTCTTTGGCATACATACATCAAAGTCTCATCATCTATCCCATCTGTAACGCCCTAAAATAAAGCATTACAACCTGCCACGTGTTCTCGCTTGATTAGGACACGCTAAGGCTATACTTTCCCCAATTAACCTGAATAACATTTGAATAACTCACAAGGTATAGAATAAGACAAGTGGTCTTCATAAATAATTCATATGATAATAATATAATCTCCAAAAATTAGCAAATTGGACATTGTTGACATAACTACAGGTCAACAAGTCAAACCATACTCTAAAACTATTACTATATGAAAACTCCAAATACAACTTGAAACCCAAAGAACAAAATATAAATCAGATACAAAAAGTCTTCTCTGATCCATTCTATATCATCTATGACTATACAACTAGTCAACTGCAGGGTAGTCAGGACCGCTAACGCCATCCCCATCCTCATAGACGATATCAAAACCCGATAAGTCATAAATCACATTATCATCACCTGTACATGAAATATAATAGAATGAGCCGTGAAGCGCAATATGATAATATCCAATCCAGTTCAAGCAAGGTTATGCACATACAACATGTATAAATATATGCAACTGAACTAAATGCACACAACAGATTATTATCTATTTTAGTCCAGCAAAACAACACAGTTCAGAATCCAGTATACATAAATTCCGAACTTAGAGTAACTCAGACTCTACTTTAAAAACAACCAACTGATTTGAAAATAAGTAATCATATACATATGGATGACTGGGTTCTCCCCAAACATCCCAATTCCTAAACACCTAAATTCTACTGGAATCATATCTTAGCACGAGTCCACTCGGGACAACCTCACACTAAGATCATCAGGGTGCCTCACTAGTATTACTGTCTGCCAGGTCTCTACTGGTCAAAGCCAACCACAACCAGACAGGCAATTATTAAGCCGAATATTTATTAAGTTCATTATGCAATTCTGTTCCTACATCGATTCACAAAAATTCTAATCTATAAGCACATACATTAAACAATGGATTGGTCGTACCTTTTATATTCAGGAGATAACTTGAACTTTTCAAAAACAACTGTCAATAAGTACTAGAAAACCAAACCACAACACTACCAGCCACTACCACCAAACTCTCAAACTCCCAAATCCGATATCAAACAACAACTCCAAATCTCAACCTGTAGTATATCAACATATATCAAATCACCAACATTCATAGATAGATCAAACTTAATATAAACCAACCTATCTACACTAACCTGATTTAGAAATCTCCGTTACTGCACGGTCTATTCTGGTAAAACTTCATAATTATCCTCAAGAATAACAAGGAACCGCACAAAATTCCACAATCACCAAATATTTTCACCAAAACCCTAATTCGCATAACATAAAGAACATATAAGAATTGCTTAAACTCGTATTTTGTTGGAATCCATAATAGAGGAAATTTACTTACTATTTTGAATCTCTAAAACTCGTCTTGCATTCACCAATTCACATATCTCACACGTGCTAGGGTTTTTCTCCAAAAACCTTCATGCGAAAATTCAACCAAACCCTAAGAAACTTATATAAATTTATATATAATCCAAATGAGAAGGTTAAGATTACTTACTTTGGATCAAAAACACACGTCCGATGATTCCTCAAGCACGAATCTCTAAAAATACTCCAAAACTCTCTTTCACGAAGGAGAAATGATATAAGGAAAAATCTATCAAAAATGTTTTTCGCGTCTCGTATTTATAGACCGGCGGCGTACTTGCAGATCTTAGGGGTGTGTAAAAAAACCGAATGTTTAGGATAACCAAACCGAAACCGAAAAATTTATCCGAAATAAACGGTTAACCGATCCATCGATTTAGGTTTAGGATTACCATTTCTAATTTTTTTGGTTTTCGGTTTCGGTTTCGGTTTTTATATACTAAAATCCAACGGATTCGGTTAACCGATCCATAATTATAATATATCTATATAATTATTTTTTTTAAAAATATAAATATAGGATGTTCAACTTCAAGTCTTCAACGTTGTCTGTTTATATATTCTCAATTTATAATTTATATATGTATGATCAATTTGTTGTTTCACAATGTAGCCATAAGCCAGCACAGCATTTATTATTTTTTCATATGTTTATAATCAGTTTCGACAATTCTATCGTGCATAAGTAACATACAAGCAGAACGACACTTACTTTCATTTTTGTGAAAATCCTTTCCTCGATCCTTTCTGTCCAGATTTGCTATTAACAACAATTACATAATTAACTCTCAAAATTCATTTTCAAATTAATTTTTTATCACTTGTGAATTTATCCTAACTTTATTGAAAAAAATCATATTACAATAGGCTCTTGCAAACTAACATTCTAGTTTTAGTTTTCTCTAACATGTTAACTATACACCAAGCCAAAGCCAAAGCCAAAGCCAAAGGGTATAATATAAAACTTTTAAGTTAAGGCAATCATAGACCAACGATCTACCTCGATTGACTTACCATTGCAATTGTACATTGATGCCCTAGATTTTGGAAGACAACCGAATCATGAGGATTCCATTAGTGATCAAACTCCATGAATAGATCTTAGTTTTATATTCTCAATTTATAGTTTTTAATATAATTTAAAAAAAGTATTCTAATTTTTTTATGGACATATTGAAAAATATGTTTAACGCCAAATTTTGCATAACCATTATGTTAAACGGTTAAAAACCGAAAACCGAAAAAATTAACCGAAAAAAAGGTTAACCGTTAAGGCGGTTAACCGTTCATAATGGATCGGTTTAGGATCTGGATATTGAAAATCCGATCATTACGGTTAGGATAAAAAAATGGGGCCACAGACCGGTTAACCGAACCGTGAACACCCCTAGCAGATCTTGCTATATTGGCAAATTCACACAAACACCGGCAACCTTCATCAGGGCTTTGAATCCTAGAATTTTAATTCTTCCTTCATACGCCGGCAAATCCTTGTCCTACACCGGCGGCTTTCATGCTGGTGTTGAGATAAAACCCTAGTGAACGCCGGCAGTGTTCTTCGCAGCTTTAAGAGAAACGCTACTGTTCCCATCCTACACCGTCTCTACGTCGGCGGTGTAGATTCTCCAGGAGGCGACCTAAAGACTAATTTTTGTCAAAACTATTCTTCAAACATCTCAGGATCATAGATAAAACCCTCAACTTAATACTAAGGTGGACCATAAAACCCTCTTATTTTTCAACATATGACAACTTTTTCCTTTATCATAATTTATTAAAGATTTATTGTTTTTATGGATTTGTTGACCATCATTAATGTGATGGTTGATAATAATATCTCGTTTATTAGGTTGACCATAGAACCCTTTTATTTTATAACAAATGATACATTTGCCCTTCATTATAAAATATTTTCTATATATTACACCATCCCATTCATATCGGTTTTTTCTTGTTCCTATAATTTTAATGCAACTAGCTACAAGCACAAATAAGGTATCAAAATAAGAGGAAAACTCACATGTCCATTGGACTCGGTCTTTTAATCGTAATAGTCGGGTGGCAACGAATCCTCGAAAGCAAAGTCACCTAAGGAAAGAAATACCCAAATGAGTATTTCAACTCAAAACTAATCCATTCTATCTCATACAAACTATCAAATTCGTAATTCTCGTCCTACGCGAGAATTCCAACTTAAAACGGCCATAACTTGGTTATTTAGCTTGGAATTTGGCAAATTATACCGATTTCTATCTGTTTCGAAAGATCTATCTAATTCTAATATCATATATAAGTTTTGAAAACTTTTAAGCTTCGAAAAGATCTGATCGGTTCGATTAGTAGCGAAAAGAGTTTTTGAAAATTGATTTTGTGAAAGTTCATGAAGTTTCTACTATCCAAAGCAAGTATATATGCAATATGAACAAGTTACTATCATAAATGATATGTCATAAGATATATATATATATATATATATACATGTTCTTGATGATATTGAATAAAAGAAATTTTTAGAAAACTTTTTCTTTGTAAGACTTTATGAAAAATCAATTTAGAAAGGCTAGTCTTATATTCTTGATAATCTCCACTTGTTTTTAGAAAAATTCCTTGATAAAATTTATTTATTCTTGTTAAAATTAAGCCTTTATTATGTATATTCCTTAAGACCTTTATTTTTCAACAAAAATTTCCATTTTACACTTTGTAAACATGTTTTTAAATATGGTTCATCCCAAAATCCGAATTTTGTAAAAATTGTTTTTGTGGTGATTCCTTTAAGTAAAATCATTTGATACTTAGAAAATTAGAGCTCAACCATACTTAGCCACTAAGGACTTCATTTCTTTAATAAAACTTCATTTTGAGTTTGAAAGTAAATGTTTTCATGCCATTACTCCATTATTACGAATTTCTTAAAATGACAAACAACTCAAATTTTCCTACTTTATTTCTACTCCTTGTTCTACATGTTTTTCTTAACAAATCCCATCTCAACTTATAAAATCATTTCTTGATGATATCTATGACCTATACTCTTTATTTTTCATATAAAACACAAGTTTTGGAGTTGATAAAAAGGTTTTTAAGACATGGTCTTGAAACCATCCGAATTTCACAAGGTTAGGATAAAACTCAAATTTTATACTTTGTAACATCTTCCTATTTTGAGAATCTCTATTAGTAAATCTACCATTTACTTATCAAAAATATTTCCTATTGATACCTATTCCATAAGCCTTTCATTTTTTAAACAAATCTTTCATTTTGGTGTTGAAAAATGGGTTTCCCAAATTGGTCTTGGTTGAGATCCGAATTTACAAAATTTATTTTTGGACATATCTTTTGATAAAATCCATCTAAACTTATGAAAATTCATCTATTACATATCATATCTTAAGAGCATTCATATCTTGAATAAAAATTTTATTTTTGAGTTGGAAAACATGTTTTTAAGTTATGCCTTTGTCTAGATCGAAAATAGATTTTTGTTTTGAAAAATAATTTGAAAATCACCTTTGAACTATATAAAATGAAGTCTTGATGATATACCCATTAATGTAAACCCTTAAAAAATTTCATAGAAAATAATCCTAGAAGTCTAAATATCAAAATTGAAATCCGAAAATCGATTCAAGTTAAAAACCGAATTCTAAATCAGTTCAAACACAAAAATTCTTAGTCTTGAGAAAACGAGAACTCTTGAAACAAAATACAAAATCCAACTATCGGGTGAATCAAAATCCGTACGCCAATCAAATCATCTACCCGATTCCTAAAACACAATCAAAACAATATATCCAAATAACACTCAACAACGAAATGATAAAATCTTAAAACCCTCGGTGAATTTTGGAATCAGAAATTTTAATTTTCACCAAAAGTCAAACTGAGTCAACTCATAACCCTAGACTTGGTTAAACGATCCCGGAAACTGAAAACTATTAAATAATCACAAATAAAATAAGATAAACCATAGATATCAAGCTAAAAATATAAAACGGTCAAAACTCAAAATTATATGATCTTACAAATAACTCAACAAAACCGGAAATCAAATCGGAACCCTAAAAGTCAGCAAAGCTTACAAACAAACCTAGTGTTTAAGATCCGCAATCCCGCGCTCTTAAACCCTAAATAACGAAATGAAAATAATTGTTGATAATAGTTCGTAATAATATAGGAAAGCTTAAAAATATCAGATTCGCAAATTTCTAGTGTCCTTCGGATCCAAACGGGATCAGTTTTCAAAAATCGTGCCTTGGTACATTGAAAAAATATTCCGTTAATACCAATAGACTCGTAAAAATAAAGGTTTTAAAAAATATCAGTTTTAGAATTTTTCGGTAGCTAAAAATTACAGATATCGTATTATTACACGTATTTTTATTACTACCGTACTTTAATTGTCTAGTTTACTATTAATAGTACTTTTCTACTATTCATTACTATTCCTCTATCTCTACTTTTTCTTACTACCTATTTCTTATAATTTTCTTTTCCCATGACAATTTACACCACATATTACTAAACTTCTCTCACACTTTTCTTCTAAAATTAATTTTTTTAATCAAATTTCCCCCTCTTGCATAAAGTTGCCATCCACCCCATTCTCTCTCTTCATCCTCATTTATTTTCTTTTTCAATTAATTTAATTACATCTAATTTTCACTTGAAAATTCTATAAATACCCCTTCCTCTTTCATTCTTTCACACAATTCATTCTACTACCAAAACTCTCTCAAATTCACTACACAAACACTCTCCACAAAATTTTCCTCTACCAAAATTCTTTTTCACCAAATACTCACAAAATTTCTCTCTACAACTACCATTTCTCAATAACCACATAACCATACATTCACTACCATCTTCAAACCACATAAACACTTTAGGTAAAGATTTCTTCCAACTATTTATTTACTCATGTCATGTAACTTAACATGACTATGGTGTTGTTTTGAAACTCATATGAGTAGTAAAAACAACACATGTTCATGTTTTGTTCTTGTACATGAACTTCCTATTTTATTATGTTATGTTGATTTTATTGTTGTTATAATGCTAATTCCTTATTCATATCTAACTAAATATATTTATGTATTTATATATAATCTTTAGAGCATATAAGCTCACTTGTTATTTATTTAATTTCATGCTTTGCAATTTATTTATTTCATGCTATTTCTTTAAGACTAGTCTTTCTAGTCTTAGACTTGTCCATATCAAGTCAAAACAACCTTTTATTTATTTTCTTTTGGTACTAGTCTATTCTTAGTCCCGGGATGCCTTGATGAAGCTAAGGTTCCCAATACTTGATATTTTCATTATTTTGCTTATTATTATTTTTTTCTAGTATTTTCTTATGTTCTTATTATATTACATGCTTATAATACTTGCATCTATATAATGATATTGTCTCAACTAAAAAAAGTAGAATTTTACTTTATTAAAGGAACTTAAAACCAAATTTTCGATTATGTGATTTGTCACAACATAATGAAGTTATTATCAACAACATAGAAATAAAGTAATACAAGTTTTCTCAAGTTTTTCTCAAATAACAAAGACAACTTTACCAAAGAAACATAAGAAATGAATACTTTCTTGGTACATTATGGCAACCCAAGTTTTAGTAAAATAATTTGTTAATATTCAAAGTTTTCATAAAAGCTTAAGAATAAACTCTTTTAACTCCATAACAAAACTAAGAAACAAACTAGTTTTCAAAGTTAAGATGAATTCAACTCATAAAATTATAAACCACTTAGGAAAATAATGATTTTCAAAGTTTCTAAAGAAGACAACTTATTTTCAAAGAATATGAATAATATAAGATTAAAAACAAAGGATTTTATCAATAAAGATGATTCTTTTCAAAGGAAATAAAAGAACAAGTTTTAGAAAACAAAAACTTATATTTTAAATAATAAATATAAGAAGACAAGACTTAATTTCTAAAACTATTCTAAATACAAATTCATAAATTTGATCTTTTTATGCAAAACTAAGGTTAAAGGAAAATTTACTTGTTTTTGGAAAAAGAATTAAAAATAAGAATATACTCATTTATAAATAACCTATGAAAATATAAAGTTTCTTCAAAAGACTTGAAAAGAAATTATCAAAGTCAAAATTTTAACAACTCAAAATGAATTGTTGTATGAAATAAATTGTTGAGACACTACCATTAGAAATTTTGCATATAAAGTGAGCTTATCTATATACTCAAAGGATTTATCAAATATATATATATATATATATATTTTTTTTACTAAAGGATTTTTGAATGAAGTTGAGTTACGAAATGGTTTTGTAAAATCTAGAAATTTTGTTTTAAATCTGTACCCAATGTTTTCGGAACCTAAATGACCTTATATGATAAAGATAACCTTAAAAATGGATAGATCTTTTCGAATAGGTAGAAAACGGTATATTATATACAAAATTCCGAGTTAAAATGAGTAAGTTATGGCCATTTTAAATTGGAATTTCATTCTATACGAATTTGACGAACATAGTGAAATAGAATTAGAAAGTTTAAAGTAGAATTTCTATGAAATACTCATCCCGGGTATTTCTTTTGTCTAGATGACGAAGGATACGAGAATACCCTACCCGAAGATTACTACGACTAAGAAGATTGCGAAATGGACGAGTGAGTTATTCCTCTTAATTTCGTTACCTTGCTTGTGCTTGTAAAGTAGTAGCACTAGTATACTAAAAAAAGATAAAAATGGATATATATTTGAGGAATTATGGGTTATGTATATATATGTGATTCTGTGTTTATGTGTGAAATGAGAATTAAGAATATCGCAACTTCAAACTGCTTGTTTAAGTATTTTTGTTTACCTACTTATGATTGCTTATTATTTGCTAAATTGATTAATTGCCCCTAAATAAACCTTAATAAGGTTTGGCTTAAGAAAAATAAAATGCTCACACATAGCATTCATCGAGTCACATTTCTTTTCGAAGGCTGCTACTCCTACACGTAGAGTTGGATTGGCTGTTATCGTGCTGTGACACAGGCCATGTTCCTTCCAAGAGAATCCAAATCGCCCAGGGAATGCGACTCTAGTTCGGAGTCGAGCCAACTGAACGCTTTGGGTAGAGACCTAGGGACTAGTAGTAGAAGATCGAAGATCTTCATCACCGATTCCCTAACCTTCGATACGGAGGGGTAAATCCATTCTCTATATGGTTTCCGGATAACTATATATATATTTGCATAATCATGTGATTATTGCATTATACACATACCATATGTGTGAAAATCTAAATGAACTTGTTTGAAAACATGGTGCGAATGAAAAGGGATATCTCACTAAGCTAGTTGTAGATTATACCCCGATAGATTTTGTTAAAACAGGTATACCCATGGCTTAAATTGAAGATCATAATATTAAGGAAGTCATGAAAGGACGTTAAGTTTCTATGAAGGAAATGGAAACATAAGAAGAAGTAATTTTGTAAGGTTCTTTATATGTAATAAATTATATGCTAGTATTTTGGAGATTCTAAGATGTATATTTATTTGAAGACAATAGAGGGATATGCCTCTAAGAATTATTTTAATATGTTTATATTTTACGATAAGTATTCTCTTTGCCTTGTTACTTATTATTATCAATATAAATTGTGTTACTCTGATGCGTTCCCTTGGTTGTGATGTACGCCTTGTACATGATATGGAAGCCTCTGCATGACTGATGTAGTCATTCCTAGGCGTTAATATTGTGTACGGCGGACTGCCACGTTTAGGGTACCCCTCGGGGCGTGACAATTGAGCCTTCATTATTTCAAGTAAAACTTCCATTTGATATTTGGAAAGTAGTTTTTAAATATGGGTCTTGCCTAGATACGAATTTCACCATTTTTATTTGAGTTCAAAAGCAAGATCTACACTTAATATGAACATAAATATAAAAAATCCATAATAGTAAGTTATAAACTCATAAATCTAAACATAAACATAATCAAGTTACATAAAAGTTAGAATCTACAAAATATAATCATTTTAGCAAGAAAATAATAATATTACAAGAGAATAATCATGAGTAAGATGAGTGTTTCATTTGGCATCATCATCCTTAGCTTTTAAGCTTATGGAAGGTCCTTTGATGCATGAAACTCTCACTATACTCAACCTACATCATCTATGGGAGCTTGGAATAAGAGTTTTACCTAAGGATCATCAAGAAATATATGTGGAAGCTTACTTAAAGAATAGAGGTAGCAAGCTTCTCTTGTAAGAACAAGAGAAAATGAAGAGAGAGAGAGAGAGAGGAAAATGTAAGGATGGTAAAGGTTTGAAGGTATGAAAGAGAGAGAAAGATAAATGAGTTTAAAGACACTTAAATGAATTAAAAAAAAAAAAAGAAATGGCAGCCAAGATATCCAATAGGGCTGGCGTGAAATGAAGAGGAGAGAGGGAGGGAATTTAGTTAGTTTTTAACTTGAAATTGTAATATGTAATGGTATGTGTAGCTTCTTGAGGAAGATTGAAATAGGGTTATTTAATCAATTTGGAGTATTTCAAAGGACAAAAGGCAGCAAAAAAAGTCCAAAAATCTGCCATGAAGTGATGAGTGAAGTGTAGAAAGATTGAAGTGAAAAAGAAGTGATGTATGAAAGGTGTACTAAAGGTATGGGTTTGTAAGAGTACTTTCTTAATAAATAAAAAAAAAAAGAAAAAAATAGAAAAAGAATTCCAAATTTTTGTAACAGAATTTCATAATTAAAATAAGATAAATAATTAATTTATTTTAGTGAATTATCAAATAAGTTACCGGTATGATCAAACCCAAAACTAACTAAATTTTAGAAAAACGAATTTTCTATGATATATCAAAAATATTTATCTAAAAATATAAGGGTTTACAGAATAGTGAAATTGTGTAATGAATAGTAGTGAATAGTGCAAAAGACAAATTAATTACCAGTAGTAAAGAAATACGAATATAATTGCAAAATCAAATATTTCTAGTTATCGAAAAATTATAAAACTATATTTTTGGAATCCTTATGAAAATACGAGTCTAACGGCATTAATAGTATATTTTTATATCTCGAGCCCCGAGACACGTTTTTTAAAGTCTGTATCCGAATGGATTCAAAATAGGTCAAAAATTTACTTATCCGATATTTTTAAGCAAACCATATACTACGAGCTATTCTACTAATTTAAACCATACCTCGGCCTCAGGGCTAACCATGCGAGATTGCCGACTTAACTACTATATTCCACATAGGTTTCCCGAGTGACTTTCCGGTTTGGATCTTGCCAATTTGGAAACTGAGGGTTTATGTTACAACACATTTGTTTGAGAAATTTATTTTAAATTTTATTTTTGTAAGTATTTAATATCTTTTAACGTTTTCAGAATTCTTGAATTAGGTTTTATTTCTGAAGGTTTATCGTTATTTACTTTTTGATAATTTGTTTTTGAGTTCTATATTACCCGATTTTACAAGTTAGAGTTAAGTATAGAATTTGTCATACGTAGTGGTTTTTAGATTTGAAGGCCGTTGAGTTCTTATTTTATTTTAAGGATTTTCATTTTCTCAAGATTAAGAAACTTCGTAATTTAGACTAGTCGAAGTTCGGTTTAATTGGAGTCATTTTTTTTAGAGTTCATTTTCGATGATATTTGGAACATTTATTGAATTTTTCTGAGGCTTACATCCTCCCCACCTTAAAGAAAGTTTTGTTTGCAAAACTTGTTACGAGTGTATCGTTTATTGAAAAAAGATTGCGAATTTCGAGTTATCTCTAGCACCGGTTTATGTTTTGGTTTGTATAATTTCAAATTTTGTATGATAGATATTTATGATATATCTCTAGCACCGGTTTATCTTGGTTTGTAATCATTTATAAATTTGTATGATAGATATTTCATGAAATATAGCACATACAAATTAATAATATTTGGCTTAACGACTCCAACTTTCATTTACATGACTCTTTAAAGAACGATACGGACTGACTCAAGACCACAGACAACTCGACTCGACGACACTAGACGACTTACGACAACACGACCTTTCATGACTCAATTACTTGACCAACGAGGTTGCGGATTCACTTTCTCCATTCTTATGTAGCTGTATATACAATATTGTGCTTTGAGATTCATATTTCTTTAAACAATAAAGTCATCATTGTTTTAAACTCTTATCATCGTGATCATCTTGTAGGGTTTGAAATCAAGAAATCTCATTGCTTTATTTATAATTATTACTAATGAAGATCTTATGGAGTTTTGGTAATTGAGATTTGATTTCTGAAGTCTTAACTTTTATGTAACGGTCGTTATGGATTTTCGATCTTTCAAAGTTCTTCATTTACAAGATATTGTATGTGTCACACCCCATAAGGTACCCTAAACGTAACAGTCTGTCACATGCCATATAAGACTCACAAATTACCATCTTAGTCCTTCAAGAGTCTTGCATAGATGTAAGGCATCCCTTTACGACAATAGAATACTTGAACCGATGGAGTTAAAGAGTTTTAATTAGGCATTCAATAGCATTAGAAAATAAATCAAAACATATATAATTAGTTACAAAATCTAAGGGCCATTCCCCCAAAAGAATATTGTTTAAAAGGTCTTTACACTCTCCAGAGTCTCTTGGTTTCCTACGAAATCTAAACAAACTTAAATACAACTTCTAGAGGAAACGCCTAGCTCCTGTACCTGATCTGTAAGTTGCCTCGGTCTAAACCATATGAATCGGTGCTATAATAAACAAAAACTATAGGGACGTAAGCTAACTAGCTTAGTGAGTGAGAACTTCTAAGATCACAATTATAACACATCAAGCAAACAAGTGATTAGTCAAACAAGTGAAATGCATCAAACAATGGAATCAACAAACATATGACTAGCCGGAAATCATATGTGGATGGACTTGCGCCCTCATCTCAGGTTAGCAGATTAACGAATACTGCGGTACAACTCAAATATGTCGTTTAGGATCACGATCAACCAACTTATAAATTCGTTTATGAATCATGATTAACCACTTACACTGTTTAGGATTACGGACAACCAACCAATGCTAATGCTCCATCCCCATTTATGACATGAATGAGTCCATATTTATTTTCAATTCCGAATAGTCAATTATACCAATTCTTTAAGTGATCAATCAACAATCGCAGACAGTCAGTCCTAATTCATCTATACAAGTAATAGTTAATCACCCGGCTTCGATATTCTTACATTCCATTTCACTTATCAACAACAACCATACAAATCCCATTTACCCATCATGCATATCCATTTTATCTTTACCAAATACTAGTGCAACTATCATTACAACCACATACAATAAATGAGATCGGAAGTGATACTCACTCGGCCATGGATCACCGTCTTTTAGTAAAAATAATCCAGTGGTAGAGAATCGTTGGTTTCGGGATCGCCTAAAAAGGAAGAAATACCCTAATAAGTATTTCATCACTTAACTAATCCAACTATATATCAAAACTTAGTAAATTCGTAATTCTCATCATTTGTGGAAGTTCCGACTTAAAACGGCCATAACTTGGTTATTTTAACTCTGAATTTCGCAAATTATATATCGATTTCTATATGTTTCGAAAGTATATCTAATTCTAATATTTTCAAGTTTTAAAATGTTTGGGTCATGAAACAGTAGGATCAGTTCTGATCAGTAGCATAATCCATTTCAAAAAATAGTTTTGTGAATATTTGTAGTGTTTTCATTTTATAGATCAATTATACATGCAATATAAATAATTTCCTATCATAAATGGCTTTTATGAGTTTAATGTATGCATGATCTTGACAATGTTTACTAAAAAATAATTTTAGAACTCTTCCTTTTTGCAAGACTCTAAGAATATTTACTTTTAAGAAATCTAGTTTCCTAACTTTGATAAATCTCTTTTGTTTTGGAATTATTTCTTAGGAATTTCTAGTTATCTTTGCTAGAATTGAGTCTTCAATATCTATTACTTAGGACCTTCATTTCTACATAAAAATTCCCATTTTATACTTTGTAAACATGTTTGCAATAGGGTTTATTCCAAAATCCGAATTTTGGAAATTTAGTTTTTAAATGTTTTCTTTAAGAAAAACTTGTTTAATACATTAAAAATTAAAACTTTATTATACCTATCCCTTGAGGAATTCATTCATTAAAGAAAACTTTCGTTTTGAGTTTGGAAAATAGGAGTTTTTATGGCAATATCCCAAAATTACGAATTTCTTAAGTTGAGTAGTAGCTCAAAATTTCCTATCTTATTTTTACTCTTTGTTTTGCATATTCCTCTTATCAAATCTCCTTCCAACTTATAAAAATCATCACTCAATGATATCTATTACCTAGACCCTTCATTTTTCGTATAAAACACAAGTTTTGGAGTTGACAAAAGAGTTTCTAAAACATGGTTTTGGAATTATAGGAATTTTTCATTTGAACATTTCAAACAAAAGTTTTTCTTTTCAAGTTTCTTGTCTCATCTAACTAAAGATCTACTAACTACCATATTTATATATACAAGACAAAACCTTTATGAGCATTAATGCATTAAAACACAAAATATTTATGAGATCATGAATGTCAAGTATAACATGAACATCTAAATGCTAGATCTACTACTTATGATGCATGAACTGAAGTTTGAAAGCATGAAAATGGATTTTTATGCAAGATCTCTACTTTACTCTACTATTATATGCATGAACATGAAGATAATCCAACAAAAACTCATTTAAACACAAGATCTATTCTTGTGATGGCTTGATATTCATGTAGTGGTATTTTCTTATCCCTAGTAAGTGCTCATGGGGACCTAAATGTGAAAATATCCATGAATAATCTTACCATTACAAGATTTAATGACAGAAAGGTTTAGGAATTATCACCAAAATCTTGGAATGAGAGGAAAATGAAGAAGAAATGAACTTGTGTGTGTATGTGTGTGTGAGCTAGAGGGTCACGACAATGAGAGGTAAAAGAGAAAGTTGTGTAATTTTTTTGAAAACAAATGAACTGAATGAAAGAGAGAGAAAGTAAAAGATTATATATAATAGGTAAATTATGGTATGTTTGTAAACCCCGGGAATTTTTCACATTAGTACCCGACTTTATAATAGATTGTATAAACTAGATAATACATTTAGATTCTGATTAAAGTCTAATAATAGAATAATATTCAGATTTTGGATAAAGGAAAGATTTAGGAACCGAATAAAGAAATTCTTTAACCCTAGTTAATACCAAAAATGAGATTTTGTATCTTGAATAACTAATTCAAGATATGGTCTAAAATTTAGACCCGAAACCTAGTATACAAATAAATTTAAATAGAAAACATGAATATAGAGATCACATGATTGTTTTTTATCTCGATAATGATTCGAGATTAGAATAACGAGTAATAATGAGTTTATATTTAGACCTAAACTCTAAATTCAAAATTTCTAGTTGAAATTAAAAGCTACTAATAAAATTTCATGTTTGATATCAAAACTAAAGATATATATATAATTTGATTTCTGTATTAAGTCCAATAAAACATAAATGATTATTTATGCTCCTAAACAGAAAATGATGATCCAAAAATAAACTGTTAGGATTTTAAATACACAACGAAAATATAAATTGTTGAATAACTCAAAATCTAAACTCCAAACAAATAATCGGATCAAGCTATTGTTCTAAACCGAGTTTTCTTAAGCTATCGGAGCATAAAACAAAAATTGACCTAACAAGTTTAAGAAATACAAATCACGGGAGACAAAATTTTACAAATAATTAACTACGTATATATATAACCTAAATTTGTATTATTCGAAAATCTAAGTGTTTTGTACAACTTTTTACACATATTTTTGTACAAAACTTCCAAATATGAGTTAATCTATACCTGTATAACTCATATAGTTAACTCAAAATTTAATTAAATAAATAAACTAATATATATATATATATATATATGCTTTGGCTCAATAATGCAAATCCAAGTCAACAAATCAATCTCAACAAACCTATCATATGAAGACAAATCACCTTAGCATTTAATGAAATGAAAACAACAGCAAGAGACACCAAATTGGAGAACAAATTCGGAGGAAAATGAAGGAGAAACGGCTGCAGCTTCACCTTCTCTTTCTCTTATATATATGTAAACAAATGCATTAATGAAGAACAAACAAACTCCATAATTCCTCAACATCTTCCAGCACGAAAATACTCCCAAACAACAACCAAATCGAACTAGAAACGAAGAACAAACAGATCATAACATCTAGACTCAGATCAAAGGAAAAACAAAGCCAAAACCCTCAAAAAAAAAAAAAAAAACGAGCTCAAAGGTAAGTTGACACGATTCAAAGGATTTTCGTTCATATATATGGATTGTAACTGACTTAAAATCATCTTAGGAATATAATAAACACAAACACAAGCTTCGGATTTCATCAAACGAGCTCCAACAAGGTTAAACTTCAAAACCCTAGTTTTACTTTCACAAAATCGAAATCTATATATTTATGTTTTTAAACGTGTTGAAAGTTGTTATATATCCTTATATATGATATATAAACACTTAGAAGTAGTTTAAGTATGTTTCTAACGAGTAAAAATCAAAGAAAAAGAATCGAACCGAGGAAGAAGATGATGAACAGTGCAACATTGCCTCAAGGCCGGCAGTGTAAACGCTATACGCCGGCGGCTTATATGGATAGGCCAGTGGCTTATAGGCGGCTTACACTCGAACAGAGGCTACATAAAATAATTTTAACATAAAACATGAACGTAAGCCGGCTTCTTGGAGATCTACGCCGGCGGCGTAGGGCCGGCGTACGTTGAAAGCCGACAGCTTTCAACACCGGTGCACTCGATATGAACTTTTCTTCAAAATGATTTTACACCGGCACCTGGAGAAAAAGGCCGGCGGCCTTGAGCCAGCTTACAGTTAAAATTTTCCAACAAAAGCTTTTTCAAATCCAAACAGAAACTATATATATATATATATATATCTCTTAAGCGTATTTAGTATATTATATATATATATGTGTGTGTGTGTGTACAACAATATAAAATTTATTACCAGTGATTAGAATAACTAGATTAATATCTATTAACTTTTGAAACCCTAGAATTAAGAAAATATTTAGTATCAATTAAAAGTTGGTATTAGTCAAATATTTGTTCTAAACAAATAAATATATAAGAATGGAAATTAAAATAAGTTAATTTCTTGAGTAATGTGACTTCTAAAATAACCAAACAATTATGTGAGATAAAATAAGAAAAACACGACGATACTAAGTATTAATAATTATCAAAATATCAAGTCTAGGACACTAATCACATATAGGGATTTAGCTAGATTGTATTAATGAATACTTTGTCTTAAATAGGTGACTTTGATTCACTAGAGGATCTACCAATGGATTACTACGATTAAGGCAGTATGAGCAGGTTGAGTAATTAAGTCATATTGTACTCGTTGTGATTGTAAATAGCCAAATATGTAATGCAAAATAAGCAAATGAATGTTTGTTGAAAGTATGATATGATCTGATTGTATGATTGTTAAAATATCATTATAAAAGCGATAATGCAATGATTGATGTTGTGAAATAGTGCAATGATGATTGTGTGTAATGTATGGTCACCCTGAAATTGATTAAGAATTATGGACTTAACAAAATAATATGAACATGCATTGCACGAATTGCATTATTGCATATATGGTTGTGACAGCCTGCTACGTATTAATATCTCTGTTTTTGCTTGGTTGATCTAATGTGTAAGTTCTTCCAAGTTCTCTTTGGTCTGGCGGTCCTATGAGGAACTAAAAGGCACCGAAGAACGTCGCCCGTAGAATCGCTTTGAAATGATTAATACTTAGGGAGTTTCTAAGGAAGTTACAGGAGATGGTCAGTTTAATCAACTATATTAATAGTGATAACTTAAAATGGGAAATAGCTGATGGTCCTGTGTACTTAGTCTCTCCTGGGCAGGTGGGTCATTAAGATTTGGTTCTTCAACCCATTAAAAAGAGGGTGTAAATCTTTTTCCTGTTTGGATTCTAGATCATCCAAACTTGTATCTGTGCATATGGTTGAGTGCTTGCATTGCATATGATTTGTTAATGACTTGTGTGATGTATGGTATGTCTGGTGGTTCACTGAGTTGTGGTTTTGCTCATACTCCTACAGTCTTTTCAAGTTTACGTTACAACCCTGGTTAGTTACATCCAGGAATATGGCTCTGGTAAGAGCTTTGAAGCTAGAAGTCTACAGATCTATTTTAGTTAATGGTTATGTATTATTATATTAGATTATTTAGTTGTACACTACAAAAGAACTATATGGTTTGTAATAGTTTGTAATGTTTATTCACTAAGTCATTTCTCTCATATATTTGTTATTTCTTATCAATCAACTAAAAAGATCCTGTTGTTTTAAAAACCTGTCATTCTCTGAAGGTAATTTAGTAATAGTATTCAAGTGTAACTTGTTTACTACTACTAGGGTACCCTCAGGGCGTGACAGAATTAAGTTGGTATCAGAGCAAGGTTGCTAGAATAAGAAAGATAAATACGTGAAAGAATTGCATTTGGTGAATGTAGTAAATTAGATTCAGTTAAGCATTCTTTAGTAGTAGTTGGGTAGTCACGGGTAGAATTATACTGCACAACTAGGAATAAAGTATGTGTGATTATTATTAATCATACAAATTTTATTGTGTGTACAGACTAATCCTGCTACGTGCCACATTAGATGGGAAATCTTTAGTATGCAGGAAGAGGAGACTTTGACAGATTACAGGCGCAGATTACGGGTTCTAGTAGAGGATTTGTATTTGAGCGGGATTACCAAGACTTTGGATGAGATCCTCAGCACTTGGAAGCGAGGATTATTGCCTTTGTTTAAAGGGTGGTTATTCTTGATGGAGCGGGCTTTTCCAGATAACGGATCAGCTATAGAGACGCTCTACAAATTTGAGAGGCTGATAGTGCAAAAAGGAGGTGGTTTGGAGATTGATAACATAGCATTCATAGTCTCATCCAGATCAGAGAGACTAGAGCTCCCAGATTTTAGAGTCTGGGTAGATATTGGTAGGGGAGCAGTCTATGCTCATGATGTGAGGCAGGATCATGCTCGGGTCATAGGTGATGCGGCCTATGATGATGATTTGATGTTTGCACGACTCAGCAGGTGCAGTCACTCTAGACGCATGTTAATGAGGAAACCGCTTATTATCCTTGAGATAGCAGGTGAGTTCCAGCGTCCCACTGTTATACAAGATCGAGTATTACAGGAGACAGTTCAGACTACTGTCCACACGAGAAGTATTACCACAGAGTTGTTAGATGAAAGAGAAGTAAGAAAAGAAGGATTGAGGAAAGAAGTATGTCTCATTACAATTATGCCAGATGGATTGGATCAGTGCAGGAGGTTAGATCGAGAGTGATATCCCACTAGTTGAGGTGAAAGGAGGCCAGCACCCAAGCATTAGGGTAATGGACACGGCCCTGACTCTAGCACCTCCAGGAGACGAGGTGATGATGAGATTGATGATAGTAGTTCTGAGGGAGATGATGATTACCCTCGATTAGGCCCTCAGGAGAAGGGCAAGGGTCGTCTTCATCCCAGTCCCTGAGTTGATTTTATTATATATGATGTGTATTATCTGTTATATGACATGACAGGACGATATTAGTAGACTTTGATGACTTATATATGTATCTTTTGATGACTATGATAGGAAGCTAAGTTAGGGTAGTGCAATTTTTGGATATGTACATAATGCACTAACCATGAAAAGCTTTGATGTATTTTGGTTATGTATATATATGTGTTGCATATATACATATGAATGATCTTGATGACTTTTGATAAGACGAGTTATGATCTGACTTAAGTAATATGTTTAATGTTAATAGAATGCCAAGGGGAAGAAATAAAAGTAGAAATGCCAGAATTTCTGGAGATCCTGCAACACCCCAAAACCGAATTGAGGATGTTTTACAAAGTCTTCAACAACAAAATGTTTGATTTTGCAAGCTTTGCAAAATATGCAAGCCACAAATGTAGCACCACCTGTTGGAGCACCAGTAGTGACTCCACCAAATTCTAGAAGGAATGAAAGGCATACTCCACCGGTTCAATTTCAGGAAAATGGACCAGTGAATCCAAATGAGTCTGCTGAGGTACAAGGACCCCCTCGATATGAACAGGAATTGCCACCACCACCACCTTTACGTCCTCAGAGGAATTTGTTGCCGGAATTCATTAAGTGCAACAGATATTTTGAGGGAATACCGGGAAAGCCAGAAGAAGCTGAAGACTGGCTAGCTCAGATTGAGCGATCCCTTGATGTTTTCCAAGTGCCTGAAGCTTTGAAAGTATCCTATGGGACTTATTTATTAAGGTTAAGAGCAAGGATATGGTGGAATTCGAAACAAAGAAGTTTGTCCAACCAATTACTTGGGAAGTATTCAGACGGAATTTTTGAAGGAATATTTTCCAAGCAGCCTAAAAGCAAAGTATAGCACTGACCTGATGAATTTGACCCAAGGAGCTAAGACCATTGATGAATATGAACATGAGTTTAATCGGTTGTTACAATTTGCTCCAGATGCTTATCGGGACAGTGATGAGCTTAAGAGACAGACTTTCATGGCTGGATTAGAACCTCATTTCCAAAGAAGACTTGCTGAATTTGAGATTGATAACTTTGCAGCTATGTTGGAAAAAGCTCGTATCATTGAACGCAAGGAAGTATGAACTTGAGAGGTATAAGAAGAAGGGAACTATGTTCGGGAAAAGAATGTATGATGGTTCTATGGCAAGTTCTGTGCCTAAGAAGGTTAAATTCTTCAAACCTTTCAATGTGAACAAAGGAGGAGTAATGGGAAGAATAATGTTACTTGTTGGAAATGTAAAGGTTCTCATTACCCAAGACATTGTCCACAATTACAGAACAAATGTTATTATTGTGGGAAAGTGGGCATATGATAAACGATTGTCCAAAAAGAAAAACTGCAACTTGCTTCATATGCAATAAAGTTGGGCACATAGCACCCAATTGTCCACAGAAAGCAGTGCAGTAACTGGATCTTCACAATCTAAAGGAGTGATTGGAGCCTCAGGATCGAAAAATGGGAATGCTAACAAAGCCAATGCGACGGCCAGAGTTTTTGCCATGTATGGAAGTCCTGTAGAGAATGTGGAGATAGAGAAGGAGATGAAGAAAATATTTGGGAGGAAGTTGATCCTGAAGAATATGGACTCATTGCAGGTATGTAATTATATATTTGTTTTAAAGTTATTAGACACAATCACAAGTAGATGAGCAATAGAAGTCTTTATAAGTTGAAAATAACATGAACTTAATAATTGATACTTAGGATCCATTCAAGTAGGGGATCAGACTGCGTATGCTTTGTTTGACACGGAGCAACGCATTCTTTCATAAATACTGGATTAGCAAGGCGTATAAGATTACAATTGAAGCATGAATAAGAATTGAGAGTTACTACGCCAACTGGAGATTTAGTGGTGACACGGGAATGATCAAGAATTGTCCACTAAAGATTGGAGATCAAGAATCAATTGCTGATTTAATTCTGATAGAGATGCAAAAATATGATATTATTTTGGGTATGGTTTGGTTAACTGCTGTAAAAGCAAAAGTTAATTGCCATCTCAAAATAGTATCTTTTGTCAATAATCAAGGAGAAAGAAAGAGTATAAGGTGAGATACTCAAGAGTCGAAATAGGATAACAGCAATTGAAGTGGAAAATGAAGAAGATATGGAGATGAACGGTTGTATTCTTGGAGCAACTGAAGGTGAATCCAAGGAATTGGATATTCATACCATTCGAACGTATGTGAATACTCAGATGTATTTCCAGACGAATTACCAGGATTACCCCACAGAGAAGTGGAATTCTCAATTGATTTGATACCTGGAACCGAACCAGTATCAAAAGCTCCGTATCGATGGCACCTGTGGAATTGAAAGAATTAAAGGTGCAGTACAAGAATTGTTGGATAAAGGATTTATCAGACCTAGTGTTTCACCTTGGGGAGCACCAGTGCTTTTGTGAAAAGAAAGATGGATCAATGAGACTCTGTATTGATTATAGGGAATTGAACAGAGTAACTATCAAGAACAAATATCCTTTACCCAGAATTGATGACCTTTTTGATCAATTGAGAGGAGCAAAGGTATTTTCCCGAATTGATTTAAAGTCAGGATATCATCAAATCCGAATCAAAGCAGAAGATGTACCAAAGACTGCATTCCGAACTAGGTATGGTCATTATGAATTTTTGGTCATGCCATTTGGATTAACCAATGCACCTGCAGTTTTTATGGATCTGATGAATCGTATCTTTAGACCTTTGCTGGATATCTGTGTGATTGTTTTCATAGATGATATACTTGTATATTCGTCTAATGAAGAACAACATGATGAGAATTTGAGAAGTGTGTTACAGATATTGAGAGACAATAAGTGTATGCCAAATTGTCTAAGTGTGAATTTTGGCTTAAAGTATATCATTCCTTGGACATATTGTTTCTGGAGAAGGAATATCAGTTGATCCTGCAAAAGTTAAAGCTATTGTGGAATGGAAAAGACCTGAAACTGTTACTGAAGTTAGGAGTTTCTTGGGATTGGCAGGATATTATCGGAAATTTGTGAAGGATTTCTCAAAGATTGCACGACCTTTGACTCAATTGACTCGAAAAATGAGAAATTCGAGTGGAATGATCAACGTGAACAAAGTTTCCAAGAGTTGAAGAAAAGGTTAATATCAGCACCAATCTTGGTTTGCCCAATGACAAGGATTTATATACTGTCTATAGTGATGCATCTAGAAATGGATTGGTGTGTGTTAATGCAAAATGGAAAAGTAATAGCATATGCTTCTAGACAATTGAAACCACATGAGATGAATTACCCCACTCATGATCTAGAATTAGCTGCTATTGTTTTTGCACTCAAGATTTGGCGTCACTATTTGTATGGGCAGAAATGTGAAATATATACGGATCACAAGAGTTTGAAGTATATATTTACACAAAAAGAGTTGAATATGAGACAAAGGCGATGGTTGGAATTAATTAAAGATTATGATCTTACCATTAATTACCATCCGGGTAAAGTGAATGCTGTGGCGGATGCATTGAGCCGGAAAAGTTATGGAGAAGTGGCTTCAATACTAACGGAACAAAAAGAACTTCAAGAATTTGAGAGATTAAACTTAGAATTTTCAATACAAGGTTGGAAGCTGAGTTAGGAAATCTAATTTGGAACCTACTTTGCTTCAAAGAATTAAAGAAGCCCAGAAAGAAGATGTTGAAATTCAAGAGATTAAACAAGGAATATCCTAGGGTAAATACAAAGATTTTCATGTGGATGGAGAAGAAGTATTGACAATGAATAAAAGATTATGTGTGCACATGATAAAAACTTGAGGAAGGAATTAATGCATGAAGCACATTATTCTGGATATCTATACCCCAAGAGAAACAAAGACATCAAGAGTTGAAATGTGCATATGTGGAATGGAATGAGGAAGGATATTGCAGAATTGTTGCTAAAGGCGACGTATGTCGAAGGATCAAAGTGAACATCAAAAACCAGGAGGATTGTTGAAACCATTGCCAATACCCGAATGAGAAATGGGATCAAATTTCTATGGATTTTGTATGCTCATTACCTAAAACAAATGCAGGTCATGATGCTGTTTGGGTTATTGTGGATAGACTCACAAAAATCAGCTCATTTCTTGCCAATTAACATGACATATTCATTGGAGAAATTGGCACGAATATATTTGAAAGAGATTGTGAGATTACATGGTGTACCTGCTGGTATATTATCAGATAGAGATCCACGGTTTGTGTCCAGATTTTGGCAAGGATTACAAAAAGCTTTGGGAACCCGGTTGAATTTCAGTACAGCTTATCATCCTCAAACTGATGGACAAACCAAAAGAACTATTCAGACATTGGAAGATATGTTGAGAGCATGTATTATGGAATTCAAAGGAAATTGGGACCAACATTTACCATTAGTGGAATTTGCATACAATAACAGCTACCATTCAAGCATAGGAATGCCACCTTATGAAGCTTTATATGGTAGGAAGTGTCGGTCACCATTGTTCTGGGATAACTTGGAGAAAGTATTGGTTGGACCTGAACTGGTTCAGGAAACTATTGAAAAGATTTCAGTGATAAAGCAAAGAATGAAAGCAGCACAAGATAGACAAAAGAGCTGGACAGACTTGAAAAGAAGGGAATTGGAATTTAATGAAGGAGAACATGTATACTTAAAGATAAGTCCAATCAAAAGTCTTCATGGTAGACAAACAAAAGGCAAGTTAAGTCCTAGATATATTGGACCATTTGAGATATTAGAACAAGTTGGGAATTTGGCATACCGTCTTGCATTGCCACCAAATTTGTCTGGTATACATAATGTTTTCCATGTATCGGTTCTAAGGAAGTGTGTACCGGATCCAGATAAGATAGTGGAATTAGAACCAATTGATTTGAAGGAGAATTTGACTTATGAAAAGCATCCAGTTAAGATATTGGACCGGAAGGTGCAAGTTCTCAGGAATAAAGAAATCCACTATGTTAAAGTATTATGGGATCCACAAATAGAAGAAATTACCTGGGAATTAGAAGAGGAGATCAAGAAAAGCTATCCACATTTGTTTGAGAACTCAGGTACGCATTCAAGCTTTGAGGACAAAGCTTATTTTGGGGGGGGAGAATGTAAACCCTGGGAATTTTTCACATTAGTACCCGACTTTATAATAGATTGTATAAACTAGATAATAGATTTAGATTCTGATTAAAGTCTAATAATAGAATAATTTTTAGATTTTGGATAAAGGAAAGATTTATGAACCGAATAAAGAAATTCTTTAACCCTAGTTAATACCAAAAATGAGATTTTGTATCTTGAATAACTAATTCAAGATATGGTCTAAAATTTAGACCCGAAACCTAGTATACAAATAAATTTAAATAGAAAACATGAATATAAAGATCACATGATTGTTTTTTATCTCGATAATGATTCGAGATTAGAATAACGAGTAGTAATGAGTTTATATTTAGACCTAAACTCTAAATTCAAAATTTCTAGTTGAAATTAAAAGCTACTAATAAAATTTCATGTTTGATATCAAAACTAAAGATATATATATAATTTGATTTCTGTATTAAGTCCAATACTGCATAAATGATTATTTATGCTCCTAAACAGAAAATGATGATCCAAAAATGAACTGTTAGGATTTTAAATACACAACGAAAATATAAATTGTTGAATAACTCAAAATCTAAACTCCAAACAAATAATCGGATCAAGCTATTGTTCTAAACCGAGTTTTCTTAAGCTATCGGAGCCTGAAACGAAAATTGACCTAACAAGTTTAAGAAATACAAATCGCGGGAGACAAAATTTTACTAATAATTAACTACGTATATATATAACCTAAATTTGTATTATTCGAAAATCTAAGTGTTTTGTACAACTTTTTACACATATTTTTGTACAAAAACTTCCAAATATGAGTTAATCTATACCTGTATAACTCGTATAGTTAACTCAAAATTTAATTAAATAAATAAACTAATATATATATATATATATATGCTTTGGCTGCTGCTTTTCGGTGGAAAAAGGGAGGAAGAAAGATGAGCCGAAATATGGCTCAATAATGCAAATCCAAGTCAACAAATCAATCTCAACAACCTATCATATGAAGACAAATCACCTTAGCATTTAATGAAATGAAAACAACAGCAAGAGACACCAAATTGGAGAACAAATTCGGAGGAAAATGAAGGAGAAACTGCTGTAGCTTCACCTTCTCTTTCTCTTATATACATATGTAAACAAATGCATTAATGAAGAACAAACAAACTCCATAATTCCTCAACATCTTCCAGCACGAAAATACACCAAACAACAACCAAATCGAACTAGAAACGAAGAACAAACAGATCATAACATCTAAACTCGGATCAAAGGAAAAACAAAGCCAAAACCCTCAAAAAAAAAAAAAAAAAACAAGCTCAAAGGTAAGTTGACATGATTCAAAGGATTTTCGTTCATATATATGGATTGTAACTGACTTAAAATCATCTTAGGAACATAATAAACACAAACACAAGTTTCGGATTTCATCAAACGAGCTCCAACATGGTAAAACTTCAAAACCCTAGTTTTACTTTCACAAAATCGAAATCTATATATTTATGTTTTTAAACGTGTTGAAAGTTGTTATATATCCTTATATATGATATATAAACACTTAGAAGTAGTATAAGTATGTTTTTAACGAGTAAAAATCAAAGAAAAAGAATCGAACCGAGGAAGAAGATGATAAACAGTGCAACACTGCCTCAAGGCCAGCGGTGTAAACACTGTACGCCGGCGGCTTATATGGATAGGCCGGCAGCTTATAGGCAGCTTACACTCGAACAGAGGCTACATAAAATAATTTTCACGTAAAACATGAACGTAAGTCGGCTTCCTGGAGATCTACGCCGACGGCGTAGGGCCGACGTACGTTGAAAGCCGACAGCTTTCAACGCCGGTGCACTCGATATGAACTTTTCTTCAAAATGATTTTACACCGACACCTGGAGATAAAGGCTGGCGGCCTTGAGCCAGCTTACAGTTAAAATTTTCTAACAAAAGCTTTTTCAAATCCAAATAGAAACTATATATATATATATCTTAAGCCTATTTAGTATATTATATATATATGTGTGTGTGTGTACAACAATATAAAATTTATTACCAGTGATTAGAATAACTAGATTAATATCTATTAACTTTTGAAACCCTAGAATTAAGAAAATATTTAGTATCAATTAAAAGTTGGTATTAGTCAAATATTTGTTCTAAACAAATAAAATATATAAGAATGGAAATTAAAATAAGTTAATTTCTTGAGTAATGTGACTTCTAAAAATAACCAAACAATTATGTGAGATAAAATAAGAAAAACACGACGATACTAAGTATTAATAATTATCAAAATATCAAGTCTAGGACACTAATCACATATAGGGGTTTAGCTAGATTGTATTAATGAATACTTTGTCTTAAATAGGTGACTTTGATTCACTAGAGGATCTACCAATGGATTACTACGATTAAGGCAGTATGAGCAGGTGAGTAATTAAGTCATATTGTACTCGTTGTGATTGTAAATAGCCAAATATGTAATGCAAAATAAGCAAATGAATGTTTGTTGAAAGTATGATATGATCTGATTGTATGATTGTTAAAATATCATTATAAAAGCGATAATGCAATGATTGATGTTGTGAAATAGTGCAATGATGATTGTGTGTAATGTATGGTCACCCTGAAATTGATTAAGAATTATGGACTTAACAAAATAATATGAACATGCATTGCACGAATTGCATTATTGCATATATGGTTGTGACAGCCTGCTACGTATTAATATTTCGAATCTCTGTTTTTGCTTGGTTGATCTAATGTGTAAGTTCTTCCAAGGTTCTCTTTGGTCTGGCGGTCCTATGAGGAACTAAAAGGCACCGAAGAACGTCGCCCGTAGAATCGCTTTGAAATGATTAATACTTAGGGAGTTTCTAAGGAAGTTACAGGAGATGGTCAGTTTAATCAACTATATTAATAGTGATAATTTAAAATGGGAAATGGCTGATGGTCCTGTGTACTTAGTCTCTCCTGGGCAGGTGGGTCATTAAGATTTGGTTCTTCAACCCTTTAAAAAGAGGGCGTAAATCTTTTTCCTATTTGGATTCTAGATCATCCAAACTTGTATCTGTGCATATGGTTGAGTGCTTGCATTGCATATGATTTGTTAATGACTTGTGTGATGTATGGTATGTCTGGTTATTCACTGAGCTGTGGTTTCGCTTATACTCCTATAGTCTTTTCAGGTTTACGTTACAACCCTAGTTAGTTACATCCAGGAATATGGCTCCGGTAAGAGCTTTGAAGCTAGAAGTCTACAGATCTATTTTAGTTAATGGTTATGTTTTATTAGATTAGATTATTTAGTTGTACACTACAAAAGAATTATATGGTTTGTAATAGTTTGTAATGTTTATTCACTAAGTCATTTCTCTCATATATTTGTTATTTCTTATCAAGCAACTAAAAAGATCCTGTTGTTTTAAAAACCTGTCATTCTCTGAATGTAATTTAGTAATAGTATTCAAGTATAACTTGTTTACTACTACTAGGGTACTCTCGGAGCGTGACAATGTTTGTATTATAAAAAGGAAGTAAAATAAAACAAATTGAGGATAATTATGGGGGGGAGGGGGTGTGTGCGCCCACTAAAAATGGAGGGAGGGAGAGAGAGAGTTTAGTTCAATTTTATTTTGTAATTCATGTAATAAAAGTCTTAATTTGTAATAATTTCTAAGAGACAAATTTTCATTGGAAAAGAAAATGTAATTTAGTATTTGTAAGGATGTAAGAGTAGGGAGTGGCTTGTAAGTGTAGTAGGTTGTACTTGTGAATAGTAATGAATAGTAAACAAGACAATTACTTTACCGGTAGTACCGAAAATACGAGAAAAAGGCTATATCTGTAATTTTTATAAACCGAAATATTATAAAACTTATATTTTTGAAATCCTTATTAAATTTCGATTCTAAAGAGTATTTCGGAATATTTTTTCAAATTTCTAGATTCGGGGCTCGCTTTTCCGTAATGGATCTCGAGAAGGCTTAGAATAGAGAAATTTTCGAAATCAGAACTTTTTATGGTTGAAAATATACTTTAAAACAACATCCTACATTAAATTATTATATAAAAGTTCTTTTAGTTTGAAACTGAATGAAAGTCGGATCCAGGGTTCCTAGGTGTCTCTCTCAAGCTTAAGCTAATTCGGTTTAAGGTTTTGGTTTTCGGTTTCTAGTTTTCGAAGTTTACTTTTTTATTAGGAAAACCGAGGTTTACAGTATGAGAGGTGTCTTGGAATTCGTTAAATTAATGAGTTTTGTTTTAGTTTCCATCATTGGCTCATACTAGCTTTTAATGGTTTCGAGTTTTCCTATTCTTAGTTTAGCTACTTAATCCAAGGGTGTTTCCAACATTCTATCTCCTTGATTTTATTGGTAGGCAAGAATATGCGTTAGTCTAAGGTATAGCGCTAACCTGATATCGAGCTGCATCTTTGATCCTCACTTCCTTCCATGGATATGGACTCCAGTTTTATCACTAGCTCCTCCATACTCTAAATATGGGTGGGGGTTATAGACGAGATTCCCAAATGAAGATGTTCCTGAAGAACTTCGATTCCTTTTTCCTTTGTTTTCTTTTATTCCTAGTATATCTCTTCCTCTTCTTCCTTGGTAGATCCAGCGAAGTAACATGCGGGTTATCCCATTCAGGTCATGTTTTAGCCAAATGTCCCGTTTTTGTGCAAAAAAAGCATGTGGTAGCCATCTTTTTAGGACACTTCTCCATTTTGTGACTAGGGTCCCCAAAAAGGTAAAACTTGAATTGAAGTTGTGGATATTGTATAGGGTAATGCTTTCTCTTACATCTCCAACATTGTATCTTATCTAATATTATGTCTTCTTCCCTGTTTGGGCCATCATCCAAGTGAAGTGTTCTAACTTTTAGACTTGGGGTCATTGCAACACAAAACTCTACTTCCTTATTATTTCTTTCTTGCCTCCTCTTTTGGGCTTTTTCTACTATCCGTGCTCTTTCTAGCAATCCTTGATAACTCTTGATATCAAATTCCTCCAATCGAATCCGAAGATCTTCTTTTAAACCATTCAGAAACACTTGTCTTTTGAGTTCGTCACTTTGTTTATATGATTCCGGAGCGTATTGCAACAATCTACTGAACTCGGTTTCATACTGTTCCACACTACAATCTCCTTGTGAGATATTGAGGAAATCTGCATTGTATTGGACTCTTAAGCTCCTAGGGAAATATTTATCCAAAAACTCATATTTAAATATCTCCCATGTAACTAGAGGCATCAACTCTCTTTCCTTAGATTCCTACCATACTTGAGCATGTAAGCGGAGCATATAGGTCCCATAATTGACTCTCAAGTGGTGTGGTACCTCAAAAGCATTAAAGGACCTCTCAATGTGTGCTAACTAATCCTCTACCTCATCTGGTTTTCCAAAAGCGCCGTCGAAATACTGGTTACACTTTATGAAGCATGGTAAGAGGCTTTGGTGGAATTGAGGTGATGGTGGCTCATCTTGCATCGTTTCTTGCACATGTCTTATAGGTATAGATGTTAAACTGGCTTGAGTCTGTTACATGTAATTTCTTATCTGACTAGTAAATCTCGATTGAAGCATCTCCCTCTTAGTTAGGTGGTTTAGGTATCATTCGATTCTCGAGACCTAAAGGAGTCATGGCAGGTTCTTGTTGTGGTTAAGTACGTCTCCTACAGTTTTATTAAGCTCGGGTGAAAATTCTAAATCTTTTATCACATCTTAGGCGTTCAAAGAGACTTAAAGAATCTTATCGGAAATACCGAACATAGAAATGCAGAAATAAAAACATACATAAGAAATATTGAAATTCTACTGAAATCAAAATCAATAAGAGGAAATTCACAATATCCAATACGAAATACATGAAATCAAGAGAAGATGTAAGTCTTCCTTTACAAAAGTTCAAAGAAAGGATGCAAAACATACATTGGAGTCAAATCATGAACTGGATAATAAACCATAACATCGATTTACATTTTCATAACATCTTTGTTCTTTTTACCCAAAAAGTTATTTGTTCCTAACGCTCAACACGAGATCTATTGCTATTTCTAAGAGACTGTCTTCTTCCAACAAGGGCAGCTATCCACTTGTTAATTCTTTTGGGGGCATCTACTCGCTCGGTGTCCCAGCTGTTTGTAGACGAAGCACTTTAGGGTTTTCTTTCTTGGACAGTCCATAATCTTATGCTTGGAATCCCCACAGAGGTAACACTTTGCCTTCAGCTGTGGGTACTGTTTTAGATAATGACCTTCCTTGCACTTCCAGCAATGGATCTGATGCCTCTTAAAAGGTTCATTCTTAACAGATAGGCTAGTTGTCTTAAACCTCCTAACTTTGGAGCTTGAATTAGCCATAGAAGAAGGAATCTCAATTCCTTGCATTGTCACTTGGTGGGGTCCTTCCACCTAAACCGGCACATTCCTAATAAGCACTTGTTGCAAGAGGAGCTTTTGTACATCCACCAAACATCCTAGAAGGTCTATGACTTGTTGCATGTTCTCCTCAGGTAGTGTCATGTCCTAGAGGGTACCCTAAACGTGGCAATCCACCACACATTAGATTAAAGCTAATGAATGATAACCTTAGTCACGCAGGAGCTTCATCATTATATGCAAGGCGTGCTTCCAAGATAGTAGGAGACTCATAGGGGCATTATGTTTAAGCAGATAATAAAAGCATGCAAGAACTTATATAGATAAACATGTAATATTCATTGGAATAATAGTCTCGTACAACTTCTTAGGGGCATTCCCCAGTTTTACTAGTCTTGTTCAACTAAGCCATCATCAAAATATACATAAATATAACATAAGTCTACTATAGAGATTTTTCTTAGAAGTCTATATTCAAAACTAAATATATATAAACTTCTCCCAAAAACTCCTAGTAGCTTCGGCTCATACCTGAGAAACGGGGCTCCTTGGTGCCAACCACAAGTAATCATACTGTAATAAAAAGCTATAGGAGTATAAGCAAAACTAGCTTAGTGAGAAAACTCCCATCTACAAAACATTTCCATAAATTCAAACAAGTATTTAAACAATCATATGAGAATGCACCAATCACATGAGCAAATAAAATACACAAGATTAACCGAAAATCATGTGTAGCATGGATTTTATTCCCTCCATGTTGGGGGTTAGGTTGTTACAGGCCCATATGACCATCAATATTTGCAGACTTTCTGGCTCCTACTTGCCTTGTAGACTTTCTGGCACCTACTTGCCCATGTAGACTTTCTAACTCCTACTAGTCACTACTATAACTGTTCGTTTCCCCACACGAAGAATAGTAGTGAAAATAAATGTGACTCACAAATATGATGTGCATGAATTATTTTCATTATAGGTTTCACCAAATAATGTTGAGTTCAAGTTAAAGGCGATCAAAATAATATTCATCATATCATTACAAGAAAACATAAATTATCCATCAATTTCCCTTTTGGTATTCTTAACTTTTATTAAATCAGTCATGAATCCAAATCACACAACATTCATTCATTTATCTTTTCCTTATTTTCTAGTGCTACTACTTACAAGTACAAACAAGGAAATGTAACTAGTAAGGGATTAACTCACTCCATGACGATCGCTCCTAGTCAAAGTAATCTTCCGGGAAAGTGATATCGGTTCCTTTTTCACCTAAATAAGATGAAATACCCAAGATGAGTCTTTCATAAAATTTCTATTTTTTTGAAAATTCTAAATCTATCATGAATTCGCGGTAAAATTGAAGTGAAGGAATTTCCAAATTAAAATGGCCATAACTTGCTCATTTTAACTTGGAATTTCGCATATTATATATTGTTTTCTACCTACTCGAAAAGATCTATCTATTTCTAAAACTATTTTCATCAAACTAATTCATTTGAGTTCCGAAATAGTGATGATCAGATTTCCTACGAATTTTCACAAAACTTGTATTTCTTTTTTTTACAAAAACTCATATCAAAGAGATAAATATTATAATAGTTTGTAAAACTGTTGAAATGTATATATGTATCCATTGACTCATATCCAATGCATGAAATTTATGAAGTTGTCTCAAACCATGAACTTTTGGTAAAAGTAAAGTTTTTCTAAGGATTTTGGAAAGTGATATTTTTGAAAATTTCCTTTTATCCTGCTAGAGAATATCTTAAGTCATTTTAAATGAGCATTTTTCTTTTCCCTTAATTTCATTTCCTAAGTCTTTTTAGATTTTCTAAAGAATGATTTTTATTTTCTAAGCTTAGTTTCTAATACTTTTTTAAATAATAGTTCTATATTTTATAGAAATAACTTTCTTATTTCTTAAGATCATTCTTCTTTTATGAAAGAAAATACCTTGGTGTTTGTTAAACTAGTATTGATGAAAAGTGAAATTTAGTAAATCTTTTGTTCTATCAAGAAGTTCCTTCCATTTCTTGACTTGTAAAGTGTATGTATGTTTTGTTTAAAAATTCCTATGTTCTTAAAATTTATAATGAACTATTCTAAATTTCTAGAAAAAGTTTGTTTAAGATAAATTTCTAAGTTTTCATAAAAAATTACTTCCTTCATAACAACTTTTATTTTTAGAGAAGAACTTCTATTTAAGAAAACTTTTTCTCTTCTATCTTGTTGAGACAAAATCAATATGTTCATGCATGATCATGAATATGAAACATAAAATTATGAAAACAAAAGAAAGATACAATAATTAAAGAAATAAGCTAGTAAAGAAATATGTCAAGTATGGGAACCTTAGCTTCATCATGGTATTCGGGACTAAGAATAGACTAGTTCCAAAAGAAAAAGAAAAAGAAATTGTTTTAACTTGATGAGGATAAGTCTAAGACTAGAAAGACTAGTCTTAGGATAACATTGAAAGTAAATAAATTGCAAGGAAAGTAAATAAATTGCAAAACAAATAAGCTTATATGCTCTAAAAGATATATATAGCTACATAGATATATTTAGTTAAATATATGAAAGCAACATAAAAGAAAAAAAAATTAGATTTATGAACAAAAACAAAGTATGAATATATGTTGCTTTCTTTAACTTTCATGGTTTAGAAAACACACACTAAGCTCATACTAAGTAAATGAACATAAAGGAAACTTTAAAGGAGTATTATCTATGAACACTAAGCTTGAGAGAACTCTTATAGAAATTTTTGGAGAGTAATTTTAGTATATGGAAGGTGTGAAGGAAGTGGAAGGAAGAGGGGGTATTTATAGGAAAATGTGGAAGGAAAATTGTGTTAATTAAATAAATGAAAATTGAAACAATTTGAGGACGAGAGAGAGGAGGCCAGCACAATTCATGAAGAAAAGGGAGAGAAAATTTTATTTTTTTGTATTTTTTTTAATGAAATGTAAGACATGAAAGAAGTGAAGTTGTATTGGAAATGTAAACTGTAAGAAAATAGAGGTATGGTTTGTAAGAATAGGTTGTAAGAAAAAAGGAGAGATAGATAAATAGTGTAGAATAGTAATAAATAGTGCAATATAAAGTAGACATGACAATTTAAGTACCGGTAGTAAGAAAATGCGTGTATAATTGCGATATATGATATTTTTAGTTACCGAAAAATTATGAAACTGATATTTTTGAAAACCTTATATTTTTACAAGTCTAACGGTATATCTAGAATATTTTTACCATTCTAAGCCCAGGACATGCTTTTCGAAAACTGTGTCTGATCGTACTCAAAACGAATCTCGGTTTAACTAATCTGATACTTTTAAGCTTTCTCAGGTTATTACGAACTGTTCTACATACTAATCTCTTACTTACTTTCTTGGGATTGCTTAAACGGGAATGCCGGACTTAAATGGTTACGTCTTACTAGGGTATTGTTGACTTTAGGATTTCTGGTTGACTTTCTAATTAGGATTTAAGCTTAAATTGATCACAAAACTTTGGGGGTTTACAACCTACCCCCCTTAAAAAAAGTTTTGTCCTCAAAACTTGGATAATTTTTGGCGTATGTAACTTTCGGCTTCCCACGATGCCTCTTCATGTGAGTGATTCCTCCATATTACCTTCACATACTTGATCTCCTTGTTTTGAAGCTTTTGCACCTTACGATCTAGGATCTGAATCAGTTGTTCTTCGTATGTGAGGTTTTCCCTTAATCGTACTGGTTCCAACTCTATGATTCTGCTAAGATCTGGTACGTGTTTCCATAAAACTGATACGCGAAATGCATTGTGGATTCCAGATAGGTTAGGAGGTGGTGTAAAGTGTATACTGACCACAAAATTTTAAAGTATATCTTTACATAAAGAGAGTTAAATATGAGACAACGAAGATAGTTAGAGCTAATAAAGGACTAGACATTGATATCCAGTATCATCCAGGAAAGGCAAACGTTGTAGCTGATGCTTTGAGTAGAAAGAGAGTAGAAAATCTTGCAGCCTTGATTACGACTGAATGACGTTTGCTTGATGATATGAGGAAGTTTGAGTTGGAGATAGTCACGAGACAAGTAGGTGAACGTTTGGCTAACATAAGAATTTAACCTGCTCTTGTGGATCGGATCAAGACAGCCTAGACAGATGATCAGAGTATCCGAGATATAAAGAGAAGAATGGATATGGGCCGAGCTAGAGTTTTATTTAGATGATGACGGTATTGTTAGATACAAAGGTAGATTATGTGTACCAGTTCAAGGAGACCTTAAAAAGAAATTGTTAAAGGAAGCACATTACTCTAGTTACTCCATTTATCCTAGAGGAAACAAAATGTACCGGGACTTGAAGAAGCTGTATTGGTGGAATAATATGAAAAAGGAGATAACGGAATATGTATCCAAGTACCATACATGTCAGATGATAAATATTGAGCATAGGAGACTAGTAGGTGAGTTAAAACCATTGCCTATAACACAGTGGAAGTGGGAACATATTACGATGGACTTTGTTTCCGCTTTACCCAAGACAATAGATAAGTTTGATTCACTTTGGGTCATTGTGGATCGTCTTACAAAAGTAGCTCACTTTATACCTATTCAGGCTGGGTATAAGTTAAAGCGTTTGGCACAGTTGTACATTAAGGAGATTGTAAAACTGCATGGAGTGCCAGTAACTATTGTATCAGATAGGGATACCAGATTTGTGGAGAGATTCTGAAAAAGTCTACATCAAGCTTTAGGTACAAAGGTTGTCTTTAGTACCGCTTATCATCCTCAAGTAGACGGGCAATCAAAAAGGACCATCCAAACATTAGAAGATATGTTGAGGGCATGCGTGTTGGATTTCAAAGGAAGTTATGATAAGCATTTGCCATTAGTGGAATTTGTTTATAACAACAGTTATCAAGCATCGATTGGCATGCCTCCATATGAAGCGCTTTATGGTAGAAAATGTAGATCACCTATTCATTGGGATGAAGTGGGGGAAAGACAGCTATTGAGACTAGAATTGGTTCAGGATGCAGTTGACAAGGTCAATTTGGTTAGACAAAGACTACAAGCTGCTTAGAGTCGACAAAATAGCTATGCAGATAAACAAAGAAGACCCTTGGAATTTCAAGTAGGTAAGCATGTTTTGTCGAAGATATCACCAACAAAGGGAGTTATCAGATTTAGATTGAGAGGAAAGTTAAATCCTCGATATGTGGGACCATATGAGATCCTAGAGAGAATAGGCGACATGGCTTACAGATTGGCTTTACCGCCTGATTTGGAGTGAGTGCATAATGTGTTCCACATATCCATGCTCAGGAAATATGTCAAAGATTCAGATGAGATAATAGCTCTTGAACCGCTTGAAGTATAGCTAAATCTTACAATAGTTGAAAAGTCGATGAAGATTGTGGATACTAAAGAAAAGATTTTGAGAAGTAAAGTGATCAGATATTTAAGAGTACAATGGACGAATCAAACCGAGCATGAAGCCACTTGGGAACTGGAGGAGGACATGAGATCCAAATTGTAAGCCTCGGAAAATTTCAGTAAATAATTCTATGATGAACTTCGAAAATAAACCCTAAAAATCACTCCAAATTAAAACTGAACTTCAACTAGTTCTAAAACACAAGCGAATCCAGAAATTTCCGAATCTCGAAAAAATAAGAATCCTCAAAAACAAAATAAGAACTCAACATACTTCAATTCCAAAATCACTACGTACGACAAATTCCATACGTAACTCTGAATTATAAAATCGGGTAATATTGATTAAAAAAAACAAATTATTAAAAAGTAAATAACGATTAACTTTCGGAAATGAAACCCAATTCAAAAATTCCGAAAACGTTAAAAGATATTAAATACTTACAAAAACGAAATGTAAAATAAATTTCTCAAAGTAAATATGTTGTATAAACATAAAATATTAGTTTCCAAATTGGCAAAAATCTAAACCGGAAAATCACCGGGAAACCCTAACTGGAATACAATAACTTAAGTCCGACAATCTAGCTACATTAACCCTAGAAGCGGAGGTGTAGTTTAAATATGTAGAATAGCTCATAGTAATATAAGTTTCTTTAAAAATATCATATTGGTAAATTTTTGACCTATTTCGAACTCGTTCGGATACAGACTTCCAAAAGCGTGTCTCAGGCTCGAGATATAAAAAATATACCATTAGTATCGTTAGACTCATAATTTTATAAGATTTCCAAATATATTAGTTATATAATTTTTCGAGTTATAAAAGTTACAGTTATAACATTTTTATCGTATTTCCATTATTACTGGTAATTGATTAGTCTTTTGCACTATTCATTTTTATTTCATTACGAAATTTTATTATTCTTTTAAAGCCTTATATTTTTAGATAAATATTTTATATGTTATAGCAAATTTTGTTTTTCTAAAATTTAGTTTGTTTCGGGTCTTTACGGGATTAGATTCTATTTAAGACCAGATACTAAAAATAAAATAAATTAATTTAATAATTGAAAAATATTTTAAAAATATTTTTATTTTCATCAAATAATTTTTTAGAATTTTTCGGGTTATAAAAATATTATTTATAGCCCATATTCACGTATTTTGATCATATCGGTAACATAATTGTTAAAATACTAAAATAATTCAAATAATTATTTAATTTTAATTATGAAAAATCTGCTACAAATATTTGGAATAATTTTTCTAATTTTATTTTATTAAGAAAGTACTTTTACAACCCATACCTTTAAGTACACCTTACACATATCACTTCCTTTTCACTTCAATCTTTCTACACATTATTCCACACTCCTTGGTAGAATTTTTTACCTTCTTTGCTGCCATTGTCCTTTTATTTAATCCTAATTTGAATAAAATAATTATTTTCCAATCCTTCTTAAGAAAGTTACATTACACATTTATTACACAATTCAAATTCAAGTCAAATTTCAACAAAACCCTCTCTCTCCTCTCTTTACAATTCATGTGCAGCATGGCTTCTTTGGCTGCCCTTGTTTTATTTTTTCTCTCATTTATTCAATTAAAACACTCATTTTCTCTCTCTCCTTTATTTACTCACTTTTCCTCTTTCATTCCTTAGCCTTTTCTCTCTCATTTTCCTCTCTTTCTTTCTTCTTTTTGTTCTTGTTTCTTCAAGAACACAAGCTGCCCCCATCTCTTCCATTAGCTCCACCATATTTCTTGAAGATTTCTAAGCAAATCTTCATCTCAAAGCCTCCATAGGCGATATAATAAAGTGTAATGAAGGTTTCATGCATCAAATGACCTTCCATAAGCTTAAGAGCTTAGGATGATGATGCCAATAATGGAACACTCATTTTCTCCACTTTTATTATCTTGTATTACAATTATTTTCTTGTTTAAAGTTGATATATATTGTAGATCTAACTTTTTGTAGCTTTGATTTTTGTTTATGCCATAGATCTTGCTATTTAAGTTATTATTCTTGTTATTACTTATGATTTATGCATATATTTCTCATTCAAATGTGTTCATGCATTCAAAACTAGTTTAGAAGACTAGATCTAGTTGCTTTAGGTTCATACATGTATTAGACTTTGTTTTATGTTCATGGATGACTTGTAGTGGCACGATGATAGTAGGGATGTTTTAGAAAACTCAAGATCTATTTTATTTTCATCAAAAATCATATTTGAAAATTCGGATGAAAATGGAATCATATTTAGAAAAGTTGTTTTTCAACTTCAAAATGTGTATTTTTCATTTAAAATGAAGGGCTTAGGGTATAGATAACATAAATGAAAGATTTTGATGAGCAAAGTTTAGATCTATGAGTTTAAAGTTTATTTTCATGGGTTTCATTTAGATATATGTTCATATTATGTGTAGATCTTAGATTTGAACTTGAACAAAAGTAGTGAAATTCGTATTTTGGCAAGACCAATATTTAAAAACCACTTTCCAAGTGTCAAAATGTAATTTTTACTTAAGAAATGAAGGCTTAATATATGTATATCATCAAGGCTTCTTTTTACAAGAATCAAATGTGATTTTCAAAAGTTATTTTCAAAATAAAAATTCTATTTTTGGATTTTGGCCAATGCATATTTTAAAAACATATTTTCCAACTCAAAAATGGAGTTTTTATTCAAGAAATGAAAGGCCTTAGGATAGGATATGTAAGGAATGGATTTTCACAAGTTTAGATAGATTTTATCAAAAGGTATGTCCAAAAATGAATTTTGTAAATTCGGATCTCAACCAAGACAATTTTTAAAACCCATTTATCAACTCCAAAACTCATGTTTTATGTGAAAAATGAAGGTATAGGTAATAGGTATCTTTAAGGAATGATTTTTACAAGTTAAAATGAGTTTAGGCATGAGTAACGTGTAAAACAAGTAATGAATTAAAATGGAAAATTTTGAGTTAGTGATCAAATTATCAAATTCGTAATTTGAGATGATGCATATGTAATCACTTAGTATTTGAGCTTAAATTGCAAGTTTTATGTGTTAAATGAAGTCCTTAGACAATAGATGTAGTAAAGCTTCAAATTTTGATGCATTAACCGAGTTTTCTCATAAGAAATATGCAAGAAATGAAATTTTCCAAAATTCGGATTTTTGTGAAAAGCTTGTTTAAAAACATATTTGCAAAGTGTAAAATGCAAATTTTTGTGTAAGAATGAAGTCCTTAGTGGTTATGTATGATTGAACCCTAATTTTCAAATATCAAATGATTTTTAGTTAAAGGAATCACTCAAAAACCAATTTTTACCAAATTCGGATTTTGGAATCAACCCCACTTGAAAACATGTTTACAAAGTGCAAAAATGGAAATTTTATGTAGAAATGAAATTCATAAGTAATAGATATAATGAAGACTCAATTTTAACAAAAATAATTATATTTTCTTAAGTAATAAATCCAAAACAAATGGAAATGATCAAAGTTAGAAAACTAGATTTTTTTTATAAGTAGTTGTTATTATGGTCTTGCAAGATAAAAAGTTATAAAATTTCCTTTTAGCAAAAATCATCAAGATCATGCATACATTAACTCATCTCATGTCATTCATGTTAGGAAATCATTCATATTGCATGTATAGCCAATTTATATAGTAGGAACATTACAAACATTTACAAAACTATTTTTCGGACTTGGAAATTGTTACTGCCCTAATCTGATCCGAACTTTTCGAAGCTTCAAATTTTTCAAAACTTGAAAATAATATTAGAATTAGATAGATCTTTCAAAGTAGATAGAAATCGATATATAATTTGCGAGATTCCGAGTTAAAATGACCAAGTTACGGCCGTTTTAAGTTGGAATTCCCGCTTAGGACGAGAATTACGAATTTGATAGTTCGTATAAGATCGTTTAGATTAGTTTGAGTTGAAATACTTATTAGATTTCTTCCTTTTTAGGTGATCCCGAAATCGAATTCCCACCACCGAATTATTATTACTAGAAGACTGGTGATCCAATGGCTGAGTGAGTTTTCTCCTTGTTTTGTTACCTTGATTGTGCTTGTGGTTAGTTGCATTAGAATTATAGGAACAAGATAAAAATCGATATGAATGGGGATGGGATATATGATGAGGCTGTGATGAATGTATGCCAAAGAATACTAAAGCATATCGAAACCACGATTTGATTGGGTAACTGCACTGTTCATATTATTTCTGTTATGTGTATGATATTGGCTGGTCACTCTAAAGAACGTATAAATATTTTGACCTAAGCAAAAATTAAATTGATCATGCATCGCATCGGACATATTGCATTTGGTAGCATGCTACTCCTACGCAGGTCGATCGGTATGGTCCGTGATGACTCGTTTGGATAACGAGCCGGTGCCAGAGTTCATTCAGGGGTACTAAGGCGCATGTGGATGCATTCCTTGGATGAGCCTAGCAGAGTCGAGTGCTAAGAGCCGAGGGCTTGGGGACTAGATGCGGTCGTGTAGAATCAATACCATTCCTAACCTAAGATACGGAGGGCGTAAATCCGTTCTGTGTGTAGGTTCCGGATACCCATACATAATTGTTTGCTCATGTGTTTGTTCATGCATAGCATATGATTGATTATAACTTGTTTGTTATGGTACGGAATTAAGGGAATTCTCACTAAGCTAGTGTAGCTTATACCCCAATAGTTGTTTAAATGAGCAGGTTATCCCAAGAATGCTAAGTGGGGACCGAGATGGTTGAAGCCGAGAATGACTTCGGGATTCCGGTAAGATATAAGAATGCTGGAAGTTTTTGGCTAAGCTTTACTGTCACGCCCCAAAGGGTACCCAAAACGCGACAGTTTACCACACTCGATATTTAAACTTAAGTATGACAACCTTAGTCATCCCATAAGTTTACATATCGGGTCTAAGGTGTACTTGCACAACTTTTAGGATCACACTTTGAATCAAATAGTTTAAAGAAGGCATACATTAGCATTAAGAATAGAAATCACAATGAGATAAACAAGTTAAATCTTTACAAAAGTCAAGGGGCATACCCCCGCCAAAATAATAATGGAAGTCCGTCCATTCTAAATTCACATTTACAAATACTAAGGTTTATATCAAGGAGATTTTCCTAGAAGTCCTCACCTCTAGCTAGGTCTCGACTTCTTCAAAAGCTCATTTATCTAAAAGATAACCCTGTGAAAAGTGTTCTCTCGGAACAACAAAAAATGGGAACACCACAACAAAACTATCGGGGTGTAAGCTACAGGCTTAGTGAGATTCATTCACAAATAAATAATGCTCAACAATAGTATATAACAGACAAGTTATTAGCAGCCATATGAGATGCACAAGCAAATGATCGTACAAGTAGATGACTTTTCGGGAGCCATATGTGAATGGATTTACGCCCTCCATTTGGGGTTAGGATGGTCCATAAGACATGCAACCATAATTCCAATCTTGAGTGGAGTGGTCCATAAGTCATGCAACCACAATCCCATTCTCTTTCTCTTGTTGTTTTATTGTAGTTTTATGCGCCTACCCCACATCTGTTAACTTAAGCGATCTCACATCCTTAATGTTAACAAGGCCCCCTCGCCTTCCACTAATATACTTTTGTCTCACCAAAGGTATATCAGCAATGCAATGTGACTCACTACGTGATATGCATGTACAATTTATTCATATAATCGTGGCATATTAATTAAACAGATTAAGTGCGATCATAGAGAATTTCAGACAATCCCAAGTCTATACTAGCTCATACAATGATTTATCAACAAATCTCGTCTCGATATGCTTATCATTCATTCAACCAAGATTATGTCACACTCAACGTAATTTTATCTTTTCCTAATTCTAATGCCACTACGATTACAAGCACATACATGAGCACAACTATTTAAGAAATGAACTCACTTGGCCATGGAGAGAAATCCACTAGTCGTAGTAGTCCTCGGGGAGTGGAAATCCGTCCTCCAATTCACCTAAGTACAAGGAATACCCAAAATAAGTATTTCTCATAAGGTTTTAATAACTTACTATTCTAACTACTAAGTTCGTCAATTTCCGCATAAGATAAAGTCCTAACTTTAAATGACCATATCTAACTCATTTTGACTCGGAATTGAGCATATAATATATCAATCTCTATCTACTTCGAAAGATCTATCTATTCCTAATATGATTTTCAAGTTTCAAAAATATTTAGGTCATGAAACAAAGGCATCAGTTCTGGTCGTTCGAAAAATTCAACTCCGAAAATAGCTTTATGAATGCTTGTGATGTTTCTCGCATATAGTTCAATACACATGCAATATCGATGATTTCCTATCATGAATGATATGATATGAACTTGATGCATGCATGCTTTTGATATTATTTACAAAAAGGAAAATTAAGAAACTTCTTACTTGTGTAACTCCATGATTATACACTTTCAAGAAAACTAGTTTCCTAACTTTGACTATCTCATTTATTTTGAAGTTACTTCCTTAAGAAAATCAATTTATCCTTATCTAAATTGAGTCTCTATTATACCTATTACCCAAGTCTTCGTTCTACATAAAAACTTGCATTCTACATTTTGCAAATGTGTTTTCAAATAGGATTTGTCCAAAAATCCAAATTTCTTGAAATTAAATTTTTGAGTGATTCTTTTGGGAAAACTTGTTTAATGCATTAAAACTTAGGACTTTAAGATACCTATTACCTGAGGAATCCATTCAACACATAAAACTTCTATTTTGAACTTAGATGATAGGTGTTTTTATGACCTATATTCAAAATTACGAATTTCATATGTTGAGTACTAACTCAAAATTTTCCATCTAAATTCCACTTCTTTTTTGATACATTAATCTCATCAAAACTCATTTTAAATTATAAAAATCACTACTTAATAATACCTATTATCTATATCCTTCATTTTTCACATAAAACATGATTTTTAAAATTGATAAAAGGGTTTTCAAAATAGGCCTTTGAAACCATACGAATTTGTCTTTGAATATTTCAAACAAAAACTTTTCCTTTTCAAGTTCCTTGCTTTATTTACTTAAGGATCTACTAACTACACATCTATATACCTAAAACAAAGCCTTCATGAGTATGAATGTATGAAAACATAAATCATCCATAAGATCATACATGTCAAGCATGGTATAAGCATCTAAAAGCTAGATCTACTACTTATGATGCATGCTATGAAATTTAAAAGCATGGACATGAAATTTTATGCTAGATCTCTACTCTACGCCACTCCTACATGCATGAACATGAAATATCCTCAACAAAAACTTGATCAAACACAAGATCTACTCTTGTGATGGCTTGATATTCATATAGTAGCATTTTCTTTGTCCCTAGCAAGAGCTCATGGGGACTTTGAGTGAAAATAATCATGAATAATCTTGCCATTACAAGATTAAGTACTGTTAAGGCTTAGGAATCATCACCTAAGGCTTGAAATAGATGAGGAATGGAGAAGAAAATTGAAGCTTGTGTGTGTGTGTGTGGTGTAAGGGAGGTCACACCATTGAGAGAAAAGAAGAGAGGATTTGAGAGCTTTTTGGAACAATGGAACAAATGAATGAGAGAGAAAAATAAGAGACTATTTATATTAAGTGGAATTAGGGTTTATGTGTGTAAAAAAAAGTAAAACAAAACATTTTTTAGCCAAAATGGAACGGTGGTGCGTCGGCCAATGTAAGGAGTGAGATATATATATATATATATGATTTCATTTGAAATTTACACAAATTGTATTAATTGTAATAATTTGTTAAGAGACAAAATTTCTTGGAAAAGAAAATGTAATTGAGTGTTTGTAAGGATGTAAGACTAGGGTATGGGTGTGTGTGTAATAGATTGTACTTGTGAATAATAATGAATAGTAGATAAGACATCTACTTTACCGGTAGTAACGAAAATACGGGAAAAATACTATAACTGTAATTTTTATAGTCCGAAAAATTATAAAATATATATTTTTGAAATCTTTATAAAATTTTGGTTCTAACAAGTACTCCGGAATTTTTTCTGAGTTTTTGGTTCCGAGGCTCGCTTTTCCGTAATGGAGCTTGGGAAAGCCCGGAATAGAAAATTCTTCGAAATCAAAATTTTGTATGATTCGAAATATACTATAAAACGATAATCCACATTAATTTATCTTATAGAGGTTCTTCTATATAGAATCGAAGAAAAGCCGGAATTAGGGTTCCTAGGTTGCTTGTACTAATCCTATTTAGGGTTTTGATTTCCGATTTACGGAGTTTACTCGGTTACTAAGAAAACCGAGGTTTACATTTACGATTTGCCTCGTAATAGTTTTATGTAGTGAAGTCCTGGGATGAATGTAGTTGAAGTTTGATGAATTGTATTTTGAAGTATAGTGTTTTGTATTTGGAGTATAGTGGATTGTATTTCCTTTACATTATTACTCAATTGTATCAACATAAAATGTATCATCCTGATGTGTCTCATTTATGTGTTAGACGCCTTGTACATAGTATGGAAGCCTTCGCGTGATCGAGGTGGTCATTCTTAGGCTTTAATATTGTGTACGGTGGACTGCCACGTTTAGGGTACCCTTCGGGGCGTGACACAAATACCTCGAGCTTTTCCTTTAGCCCAGGTAAACTTTTGAGGATGAAAGTTCTTTTAAGGAAGGGAGAGATGTAACTCATAGAAAAATAAGATAAAATGAAGATAAATGTCTCATAATATATATAAACTTACATCAAAGCCACAAAACAAGTTAAGTTTGGTTAATTTTGTTTTAGGAAAGAATTGTGAAGTTTTGGAATGTCTACAATTTTTGATAGATGCAACGTCGGCATTTGAAAAGGGAACACCGCCGGTGTAGAGGCAGCGTAGATGGTGTACAGTACCAAATTGTTTAATGCCGGAGTGAACGTCGGTGTGTGTGTGTTTTTGCCAGTGATGAAGTTGGATCAGAAGCGTTATTGTTTAACGCCAGACTCCAACGCTGCTGGCATTAAGTTAGGTTTTGCCGATGTTTGATGTTCAAAACGACATGAAGGATTGTTTGCACGACGAATGTTGCCTCTTAGGGATTCTACACTGTCGGCATAGAAATTAAATTTACTGGCATATGTTCAAATTCTATAAATAGACGCATTCATCCAAGGGTTTTTCAATAGAAATTATTTCATCCTTTTTCCTTCGTGAGAGAGAGAAGTCTGGTTATTCTTTATGGAATCTTCATCCTAAGGCGAGTTTGATCAAAGGTGAGTGATCCTAATCCATCTACAACACGTTTTCTACGAACTAATGCCTAATTTCTTGGGGTTTTGTTGTGTTCTTGAAAGAAAACATGGAAAGGATTAAGATCTCGGGTTTAATCTGTCTCAATTGGATAAAGAGTGAGTTTTGTGATTTAAACAAGTAAATATAATGTTCTTATACAAGTTTTATGCGAATTTCATGCAAGTTCTAAGGACTTTGTGGTTATTTGCATAAAGGAAACCCTAGCTGTGCTTGGAATTCGAATTTGTGGATGTAAGTTGGGTTTTGGTGATCCAAATCAGTAAGTTTTGTCTTTTCGTTGATGGATTTAAACAATGTGTGGTTAGATGATCTTTATATGTTCTTGTTTTCATGTAATATTAGGGTTTTAGTGAATTATCGGTATTGTGGACTTATTGTGGGTTGTGATCGGAGAAGATGGTGCAAATTTTTGGAGCTTCATTATCAGGTTAGAGTTTTAGGAGATCACGACATATTAGGGCTTATTCCTTTTACCGTGTTTTATACATCTATTTATGTATATATACTGTTGATAGGATAAATGGAGATTTTGGTGTTTGATTGTTGGTATGATCGAGGAGAGATTTGTGTTAGTATTGTTGTTGTTGATATTGGGTTTGGTGAATTTGGATTAATATTCCTAAGATTGAAAAGGTACGACCAATCCTTACTTGTTGTTTTAGCTTATAAGTTTAATATTGCTTGATTGGTTGTAGGAACAGAATCTCATAATAAACCTAATTCTATTTGGTTTAATAATTGTTTATTTTGTTGTGATTAGCTTTGACCAGTAAAGACCTAGCAGACAGTAACACTGGTGAGGCACCCTGATGATTTTGGTGTGAGGTTGTCCCTAGTCGACTTGTGCCTTGATATGATTCCTGTATAATTTTTTTTTGGGTGGGGTTGGGTTGGGGGGGAAGGGGGAATCAGGGATGCTTAGGGAGTATCTACCCATCCATATATGTATATAATTACCTTATTTTCTAAGAGTTGGTTTTTTTTCAAGAGGATCTGAGTTACTTCGAGTTCGGGACTAGAATATACATAGTTATGAACTGTGTTGATTTGCAGAATACAAAAAGATAATAAACTAATTGTTTGCATTAGACTTAGTGCATTTAATATATATATATATTGTGTGTGCATTTGCATTTGTTTTTAAGGATTAGAATTATCATACTAGGCTTTGTAGCTCACTTTTTTAATTTCAGGTACAAGTGATGAAAACATTGTGTATGATCTTTCAGGTTATGATCTGATCTTTGATTAGGGCCATAGCGATAGTAAACCTGACTACCCAGCTGAGAGTTAGACTTTTGATTATAGGATTTTGGGATAAAAGAATTGCCTAGTTATGTTGAAGACTTGATTTTGCTGTATTTGGCTTATTATTATGTTTTATGAACTGTGTTTAGGTCATTTGTTGTTGAAAGACTAAGTTGTAAATGAAGTTTTTTTTTTTTTTTTTTTGTAGACAATTTCAGTTGTTATGTTATATTGTTGGCTTATGGATATGCCAACTAGGATGTTTACTTAATTAAACAAGAATGTTATGAAGTTACTTGTGTTTCCAGATTTTTACAGGTTGTATTGAGTATCCTATGAGATATCCTATGTGTATGTTTACAGGTAATATTTGATCGTTAGTGGATATTAGAGCTTAGCATGTTCTATTTCAAAAAAGAAGACGTGGTGGGTTGTAATGCCTTATTTTAAGGCGTTACATATTATATAACAATTTATTTTTTGTTTTTATTTGAGTAAAGACAAAATACCACCAAATCCAAAAATAATCTGAAAGACATGGTGTTGAATTAATTGATATAAACCAATGAAAATCTAAAGTTTATATTTAAATATATAGTTTTTACATAACAAATGTCCTCAAAAGACAACAACAATAATAATAGTATTTAGTAATGTTGCAATATTCTTTTCTCGAGTAGCTTGTTTGGATTGTTATTTTTGAGTCATTTTCAAACCAAATCAATATTGAATCGATACAGATATAATGTCGATGAAAAACCTATAGTTTTACTCAAAAACTGATCAAATTGAATCGATACTGAACCGATACCAATCCGATATAGAAAAAAATTTATAAATCTAAGAAGGATTTACAACTGTTTTTTTTTTTCTTTTTTTTCCCTTTGAAATGTTTGTTATAGATATTACAAAAGAATTCTCTTTTTGTTTAATTTTTTAGTCCTTATTTCGTTTCCCACAAGGTTTATAGTATTCCAAAATCCTCATGAATTTTTTAAAACACAAGATTGACTAATTCATACTTCTAAGGGGTCTAATCATGTTAATAAATGCTCTTCTTGTTGTTGTTATGCAAATTCAATTTTGCAAAAGTAAACACCATTGTCTTGTTCATTTTGATTGTGTTAGCTTCATTTGGGTTGTTATAACTACATAAAAGTAAATGCTTTTTCATATTGTTGATCAAATTGGAGGATAAATCTTCATAATAGAAAAAATGTAATTATTGTTTAATTTTGTAAAAGTTAAATTAATATAATTTTTTTGTGATAATTGTAGTTTTATTTTAAAAACAATTAGTAATTTGTGAATTAATATGTTGTGTAATCAAGATGAAGTGGATTGTAGTTGAGAGCTAAAATATATTTTGTCATGTCTCAAAGGGTACCCTAAACGTGGCGGCATATAATATCAAGACTCAAGAATGACTGCCTTAGTCACGCGAAAGCCTTAGTATTACATGTAAAGCGTCTAGCATGGTAATAGGAGACGCTTTTGAGAAGCATAATCTATACAAGTAAAAATGAACATACAAGAATCTAGAAATAAAATATATTATAGCATTAATAATCAAAGGTCTATCACATGATTTCTTAGGGGCATACCCCTGCTAAATCCTAAAGATCAAAATAGTCTTTACAATATTTAAATACTACATTAAAGATTTCAACAGAATTCTAATCTAAATCTTCAAGTAGATTTCCTCGAAAAGCTTCAAAAGAATACTTACGCAGATATGAGGAGACATCGGGTACAAAAATAGGTGTTCCTGAGAATGCAAATACCTATAGGGGCGTAAGCTTGCGGGCTTAGTGAGTAAATCCCAAAAATTCATACTCAAAGTAAAATATCAACTAAGTTTATTAGTCAAGCAAATGGAATGCAACAACCACATGAGCATACAAGACATATGGCTTTTCGGGAATCATATGTTGAATGAATTACGCCCTTCATTTGGGGTTAAGTATTCAGGCCAATTACAGCCACGAATTTTAAAACACTTTTAGAGATCTTACCAGCTCCTATACGTCATAAAAAACTTATAGTTATTACAGGCTCCTACTAGCCACCAATTAATATAGTTCTTACCGGCTCCTACTCGCCACTTACATAATATACCGGTTATGTCTACCACTACTATTATACACTTGTCCCACCAATTCTATAGTAGTGAATGAAATGTGACTCAACATATGAAGTGCATACATAATTTCTTAATTAAAGTCTAATAGTTATATTTAACTTCTTTCAAGTGAGCAACCAATTTCAAACACTCCAAGATATTAATGTACATGCAACTTTATTACAAACAAATCATGTTTCGATATACTTAATATTCTTCCAACATATTATCATACAACTTCCATTTGATTTTGCCTAAATTCTAATGCAACTAAATTTACAAGCACAATCATAAGTATGAAAAATAACGGGGAATAAACTCACTTAGCCATGATGACACCTTTCGTGAAATGGATGAGTCATTCGGGATTTCCACTAATCTTAATAATCTTTAGGACATGAACAATCCACCTCGAGATTACTAATTAAGAAGAATACCCAAAATGAGTATTTCTTTTTGATTCTATGGTACTAATAAGGAATTATGTTATAAGATCGTTAAAATTCGTAGAGAGAAATTCTATCTTAAAATGGTCATAACTTTGTCATTTTAACTCGGAATTATGCATACAATATACCGTTTTCAACCTATTCGAAAAGGTCTATCCAATTATAAAATTATTTTCATCAAACTAGGTTGTTTGAGTTCCAAAATAGTGGTGATTAGATTCACCACAGATTTTCACAAAACTTGAATTCCTTCTTTTAACAAAAACTCATATCAAAGAGATAGATATTATAATAGTTTGTGAGTCCTTAAAAATTTATTTACATATATTTATTGACTCATATCAAATGTATGAAACTAATAAAGTTGTCTCAAATCATAAATTTTTTATAATGGTAAAGTTTTCTAAAAATTTTGGATAAGTGAAACTTTTGAAAATTCCTCTTATTTTTGCTAAAGAATATCTCAAGTTATTTTAAATGACAATTTTTCTTTTTCTTAATTTCATTTCCTTAGTCTTTTTAAATTTCCAAAGAATGATTTTATTTTCTAAGCTTAGTTTCTAATGCTTTTTGAAAATAATAACAATTCTATATATGTAGAAATAATTTCCTTGTTTCTTAAAATCACTCAATTTTTCATGAAAAGAAACTCTTGGTGTTTGTCAACTAGTAGTTGATGAAAAAGTGAAGTTTAGTAAAACTTTTGTTTACTTAAGAAGTTCTTTTCATGTTATGTATGTTTTGTAAAAATTCCTATAAACTCCTTTAGATTTCTTAGAAAAGTTTGTTAAGATAAATTCCTAAGTTTTTTTTTTTATGAAAAATTACTTCCTACTTTTATTATTATTGTTATTATTAGAGAAGAATCTCTATTTTAAGAAAACTTTTCCTTATTTATCTTGTTGAGACAAAATCAATGTGTCCATGCATGATTTATAAATCATAAAATTATAAAAACATAAGAAGATATAATAGTTAAAGAAATAAGCTAGTAAAGAATATATCAAGTATTGAAACCTTAGCTTCATCAAGGTATCCCGGGACTAAGAAAAGACTAGTCCAAAAAAAAAAAAAAGAAAACGTTTTGACTTGATGAGAACAAGTCTAAAACTAGAAAAACTAGTCTTAAAAACAACATGAAAGTAAATAAATTGCAAGGCAATAAATAAATTGCAAGGAAAGTAAATAAATTGCAAAACAAATGAGCTTATATGCTCTAAAAGATATATATAGCTACATAGATATATTTAGTTAAATATATATATATATATATATGAAAGCAACATAAAAGAAATTAGATTCATGAACAAAAACAAAGTATGAACTTATTGTTGCTTTCTTTAACCTTCATGGTTTAAAAAACACACACTAAGCTTATACTAAGTAAATGAACATAAAAGAAACTTGAAGAAATATTATGTAACGCCTAAAATAAGGCATTACAACCCACCACTTATCCCCTCTTATATAGGATATGCAAAGGCTCTATTATCCACAATAATACAATCATCACCTATAAACACTCATAGGGTAACTCATAGGATACCAAACCTGTTAAAAATAAAAACTCTTACTTCATAAAACATAAACTCCTTGTTCAAACATAAAATCCAAGTTGACTTCACAGTCAACAAATTCAACAAAAACTAAATACTGTTTACATTAAAATTTTCCTTGTAAAACCAATAAAAAATTCCAACTCAAAACCTATGATTAGAACATGTCTTTTCTTAGAAACTTGGTATATAAAGCCTAACTCTCGGCTGGGTAGTCAGGTCCACTATCGCCATCCCTGCTATCAAAGAATAATTCATAATCGGATAGATCATATACTATATCTTCTTCACCTGTACCTGAAATTAAAAGAATGAGCGGCGACGCCCAGTACGATAACTCTAATCCAAAAACAAATGCATATGTACATACAAAAGGCATATAATTCATGCAGCTTAAACTAATGCAAACAATCATATTATTATCTTCCTTAAGCCAATAAAACAACACAGTCCAATATTAGGCATACACTAATCCTGAACTCGGAGTTACTCAAACTCCATTGAAAATCAAACAACTTTTTGAAAATAATAATCATATACTTATGGGTACTCCCCAAACACCCCGAATCCAGAACACCTAATTCTACCGAAATCATATCAAGGCACGAGTCCACTAGGAACAACCTCACACCAAGATCATCAGGGTGCCTCACCAATATCACTGTCTGCCAAGTCTTTACTGGTCAAAGCCAAGCACAACCCAAACATAAAATTATTAAACCAAATAAAGATTAAGTTTATTAAGAAATTCTGCTCCTACAAGCATACAATCAATACTAAGCTTACAGAAAAAAACAGCAAGCAAGGATTGGTCGTACCATTATCAGTTTCAGGAAATTCCAATCTATATCTCCTAAAAAAATCCTTTATCGACAACACTTAACCACAACTAAATCTCCCGAATCTCCATAATAATTCAATCAATATTAACAATTCAACAACAAACCCAAATCTCCAAAATTCCTGTCAACAACATACATTTATATATTTAACAAATAAAAACATAATATAAACAATTCATAATGTACTATAACTCCCGAAATCCTAACTGATAAAGAAAATCACCCAGTTGTACCGTCTAACCCGATCAATCTTCCACAACAATCTATAGAATTCGATAATCCTTCAAAACCCTAATATTATATGACAATAAGAACACATAATGATCATCTAATCACACATTATTCAACATCATCAAAGAAAAGATGAAACTTACTGATTTAGATCACCAAAATCTAATTCACATCTACAAATTCAGATCCCAACCAAACCTAGGGTTTCCTTCATGCAAACAAATCACAAAATCCTTAGAATTTACATGAAATTTGTATAAATCTAATATGAGTATATTATACTTACTTGTTTTAATCACAACACTCTCTTCTTATCCAATCGAGGCAGATCAAATCCAAGATCTAAATCTGTCCCACGTTTTTCCTTCAAGAACACAACAAAACCCTAAGCAAACTTATACAAATTCGTATTTAATCCATGAGAAAATGTTAAAATCACTTACTTTGAATCATAAACACCTTCCGGATGATTCTCCAATTCTAGATCTCCAAGAACACTCCAAAACTCTCTTATACGAAGGAGAAAATGATGAAAGACAAATATGTCAAAACTGTCCTTCGCATCTCGTATTTATATAATTTTGGTCATACGTCGGCCTTACGCCGGCGGCGTACGTGTGGATCTTGCCGTGCGTATACCCTATGCTGGAAAAATTTACACGAGCGCTGACAGCGTTCATCGGGGCTTTGAATTCCCAGAACTTCGATTCTATTACATACGCGGCAAATCCAAGCCCTATGCCAGCGGCGTTCCCTATGTGTTGAAAGAAATCCTCATGAGTATCAGCGGCGTTTCTCCTAGCGTTAAGAAAACTGCTATTCCCATCCTATGCGTCTCTACGCCGGTGGTGTAGATTCTGCAGGAGGCGGCGTACAATCTGTCAAAAATTGCAGAAATCCAAACTTTAATATTTTTCCTACAACCAAATTTAAACTTTTACAATTTACTTGTTTTGACCTTAAAATCACCCTATATCATCTTTTGATTCATAATTTATTATATTTTCATCTTTATTTCTGTGTTTTACATCTCTCCTCTCCTAAAAAGAACTTTCGTCCTCGAAAGTTACCTGGATTAATGAAACAACTCTGGATATTTTATCCTCATATCTTCTTCTAGCTCCCAGGTAGCTTCACGTTCAGTTTGATTAGTCCACTGTACTCTCACATATTTGATCACCTTGCTTCTCAGAATCTTCTCTTTAGAATCCATAATTCTGATCGGCTTTTCAATCGTCGTAAGGTTCGGCTGTACTTCCAACGACTCAAGAGCGATTATTTCTTCCAGATCTCTAACATACTTTCTAAGCATGGATACATGGAACACATTATGCACTCCCTCCAAATCAGGCGCTAAAGCTAATCTATAAGCTATGTCGCCTATCCTTTCAAGAATCTCATATGGTCCCACATATCGAGGATTCAACTTTCCTCTTAAGCCAAATTTGACAACTCCTTTTGTTGGTGAAATCTTTAGTAAAACATGTTCGCCTTCCTGAAATTCCAAGGGTCTTCTTTGTTTATCCGCATAACTCTTTTGTCTACTCTGTGCAGCTTGTAATCTTTGCCTGATCAAACTGACCTTATCAACTGCATCTTGGACTAACTCTGGTCCCAACAATTGTCTTTCACCCACTTCATCCCAATAAATAGGTGATCTACACTTTCTACCATAAAGCGCTTCATATGAAGGCATGCTAATCGACGCTTAATAGCTGTTGTTGTAAGCAAATTCCACTAGCGGTAAATGCTCATCCCAACTTCCTTTGAAATCCAAAACACATACTCTCAACATATCTTCTAAAGTCTGTATAGTCCTTTCAGATTGCCCATCAGTCTGAGGATGATAAGCAGTACTGAACACAACCTTGGTTCCCAAAGCTTGATGTAGACTTTTCTAGAATCTCCCAACAAATCTGGTATCCCTATCTGACAAGATTGTCATTGGTATTCCATGCAATCTCACAATCTCTTTGATATACAACCATGACAAACGCTTTAACTTATAACCAGTTTTAATAGGTATAAAGTGAGCTACTTTTGTGAGACAATCCATAATGACCCAAATTGAATCAAACTTATCTCGTCTTGGGTAAAGCAGAAACAAAATCCATGGTGATATGTTCCCACTTCCATTGTGGTATTGGCAAAGGCTTCAACTCACCTACCGGTTTTCTATGCTCAATATTAATCATCTGACACGTATGGCACTTAGATACATATTCAGCTATCTTTCTTTATATTGTTCCACCAGTATAGCTTTTTCAAATCTTGATACATCTTGCTCCCTTCAGGATGAATGGAATAACTGGAGTAATGCGCTTCCTTCAACAATTCCTTCTTAAGTTCTCCTTGCACTGGTACACACAATCTCCCTTTGTACCTAAGGATACCTTCATCATTCACATAAAATTCTGGTGCTCGACCCATCTCCATTTTCCTCTTTATATCCAAGATACTCTGATCATCTATCTGAGCTATCTTGATTCTATCCACAAGAGTAGGTTGAATTTTCATATTAGCCAATCTTTCATCTACCTGTCTTGTGACTATTTCTAGTTCAAGCTTCCTCATATCATCAATGAGATGACATTCCGTCGTGATCAAAGCTGTAAGATTCTCTATTCTCTTTCTGCTCAAGGCATCAGCTACTACATTTGCCTTTGGGGATGATACTGAATATCAATATCAAAATCCTTTATCAGTTCCAACCACCTTCTCTATCTCATGTTCAACTCTTTCTGGGTAAAGATATACTTTAAACTTTTATGATCCGTATACACTTTACATCCTTCCCCATATAGATAATGTCTCCACAGCTTCAAAGCATGCACAACTGTTGCTAGTTCCAGATCATGAGTAGGATAATTCCTCTCATAGGGCTTTAACTGTTTGGAAGCATATGCTATAACCCTGCCTCTCTGCATCAACACACATCTTAAACCTTGTATAGAGGTGTCACTATATATAGCATACTCCTCACCACTCACAGGTAAGGCTAGCACTGGAGCAGATACTAACTTATTCTTCAACAGCTGAAAGCTAGCTTCACAGTTCTCACTCCATTCATACTTCACTCCCTTCTGTGTCAATCGGGTCAAAGGACTGGCAATCTTGGAAAAATCTTCCACAAATCTTCTGTAATATCCTGCCATTCCTAGAAAACTTCTGATTTCCGTCACAGTCTTGGGTCTTGGCCATTCAACAACTGCTTTGACTTTCTCAGGATCCACTGATATCCACTACCATCAACAATATGTCCTAAGAAAGATACCTGTTCTAACCAGAACTCACATTTTGAAAACTTCGCATATAACTTCTCTTCCTTCAATCTGGTCAGAACTAATCTCAAATGTTCTTTGTGCTCCTCTTTAGTCCTTGAATACACCAATACGTCATCAATAAAGACTACCACAAATATATCAAGATACTCCCTGAAGACTCTGTTCATCAAATCCATAAATACTGCTGGTGCATTGGTGAGTCCAAAAGGCATGACAACAAATTCATAATGTCCATACCTTGTCCTGAAAGCTGTCTTCTGAATATCTTCGGCTTTCACTCTCAACTGATGATATCCAGATCTCAAGTCTATCTTTGAGAATACTGAAGCTCCTGCCAACTGATCAAACAGATCATCAATTCGTGGCAAAGGATACTTGTTCTTCACTGTCACCTGGTTCAATTCTCTGTAATCAATGCATAGTCTCATACTACCATCCTTCTTCTTGACAAATAGAACTGGAGCTCCCCAAGGTGAAACACTAGGTCTAATGAACTTCTTCTTCAACAATTCATCCAACTGCACTTTAAGCTCAGCAAGTTCTGTAGGAGCCATTCGATAAGGAGCTTTTGATTTCGGTACAATACCGAGTATCAAGTCAATATTAAACTCCACTTCCCTCTCTGGTGGTAATCCAGGCAGATCTTCTGGAAAAACTTATGGATACTCACATACAATTGGAACATCCGACAACACTATTTCCTTTTTATCTTCTTTCACCATAGCAGCCAAAACTGATCCTCCCCACAATTCATAAGTAGGTAAAACTGGAGGTCTTTGCACTACTAACTTATGAATAAATTGATCACCATTGGGCAAACTGAACTCTACTACCAGATTATAGCAATCAATCACCACATGGTACTTTGCCAACCAGTCTACACCCAAAATCACATCAAAATCCAACATATCCAGCACCACCAAATCTGCAGGTAGATGTCTACCTTCTATCTCAATATCCACATTCTTACAGATTCTATTCAATACAGACTCACTTCCCAAAGGAGTACTAACAGATACACATCCAGGCATAAACTCAGCAGATATACCACAAACAGACATAAAAGATTCAGAAACGCAAGAGAAACTGGCACCAGTATCAAACAACACATATGCACTATGCAGGAGTATAGGAAACATACCCCGATAGTGTCAACACTAGAAGTCTCACTACGCTGTAAAGCGTAAACCTTTGCTGGTGCTCGCTGCCCTTGGCCAGAATAAACTCTGCCATATTGCCCTCCTTTACAATCCACAGCTCTGTGTCCCCTCTGCCCACACTTGAAGCAGAAAACCTGTGGAATGACTTTGTCTGTGCAGGTATTACTCTTGTGTCCCAGCTTCCACAAGAAAAGCAAGCATTCTCTACCCACTTGCAATCCTTCACATCATGTGGTCCAAGGCATCTCGTGCATCTTCTATCTATATTCTGCACTGCTGACCTGAAATTCTGTGTAATAGGCCTCTTGCCTCTATCTTGTGTAAGTACACCAGCTGCTGGCCTCTTGCCTAAAAATACCTGATTCCTCTGTGGCTCACGGCTCTAATCCTGCTCAACCTTGCTCCACTGTCTTGGCTTTGTTCACACAGCTAAGTAGTTGCTTAAATCCATCAAATTTACCTGATACTGGATCTCAGGTTCTAGTCCAGTGATGAATCTACTAACCTTGGCCTCTTCACTCTCTTTTAGAGCATCAGGTAGAAATCTCATCAACCTGTGCAATTCTGACTCATATTCTTCCACTGTCATTTTTCCTTGCTGCAAAGTGTAATACTCTTGAAGCATTCTCTGCTTAACACTGTCAGGAAAGAATTCTCTGTAGAAGGCCTGCTAAAACATTTGCCATGTAATTATACCATTCATGTGTCTTCTAGTGCTCAACCACCAATTGTTGGCTCTCCCAGTCAGCAAATAGGAGGCATATTCCACTTTCTTGTTATCTGGAATATCTAGAGCAACAAATGTCTTCTCAACCTCTTCTATCCACAACTGTGCTTCGAGAGGCTTACCTGGTACTGGCTCAAACTTATGCACCAGGTCCACAAATTTGTTCAGACTAAGCACATCTGCATGCTTAGCTCCATTTCCTCCATTCCCATTTAACCTTTGTGTCTCCTATCTCCAAGCCTCGGCGTTTTCTTGGACCATCTGCATGTCTCTCCTCATATCTTGTTGCTGTTGACCAACTACTCCTAACAAAGCATTCACAGCTTGCATAAGTTATGCAGCATCGACCGGAATCTGCTGTCCGATAGGTGGAGGTTGTGGTAAGTCTTGATTCTGAGCCTTCCGCTCATCCTGCTGCTGCCCTAAATTCTCATTCTCCTCAGGAATTCTTCTTCTTGGAGGCATTCTAACACAAAAACACCACGAAATTAGAATAAGGGTATCCAACTCAAGATCAAAACTTAAATCTATAAGACAACATCAAACTTAACTAAACAACAAACCCATTATTCTACCCACTCCTCAAATCTCACCGTCCTAAGGAATAAAAACTTAAATCTATATGATTCAAAACCTATAGCTCTGATACCAAATAAGCTGTAATGCCCTAAAATAAGGCATTAACCCGCCACGTATCCCCTCTTATATAGGATACGCAAAGGCTCTATTATCCACAATAATACAATCATCACCTGTAAACACTCATAGGGTAACTCATAGGATACCAAACCTGTTAAAAATAAAAACTCATACTTCATAAAACATAAACTCCTTGTTCAAGCATAAAATCCAAGTTGACTTCACAAGTCAACAAATTCAACAAAAACTAAATACTGTTTACATTAAAATCTTTCATTTAAAACCAATAAAAATCTCAAAACCTATGATAAACATGTCTTTTCTTAGAAACTTGGTATATGAAGCCTAACTCTCGGCTGGGTAGTCAGGTCCACTATCGCCATCCCCGCTATCAAAGAATAATTCATAACCGGATAGATCATACACTATATCTTCTTCACCTGTACCTGAAATTTAAAAGAATGAGTGGCGACGCCCAGTACGATAACTCCAAAAAAACAAATGCATATGCACATACAAAAGGCATATAATTCATGCACTTAAACTAATGCAAACAATCATATTATTATCTTTCTTAAGCCAAAAACAACACAGTCCAGTATTAGGTATACACTAATCCTGAACTGGAGTTACTCAGACTCCATTAAAATCAAACAACTTTTTGAAAATAATAATCATATACATATATGGATGAGTGGGTACTCCCCAAACACCCCGAATCCAGAACACCTAATTCTACCGGAATCATATCAAGGCACGAGTCCACTAGGGACAACCTCACACCAAGATCATCAGGTGCCTCACCAGTATCACTTGCCAGGTCTTTACTGGTCAAAGCCAAGCACAACCAAAACATACAATTATTAAACCAAATAAAGATTAAGTTTATTAGGAAATTCTATTCCTACAAGCATTCAGTCAATACTAAGCTTACAGACAAAAACAGCAAGCAATGATTGGTTGTACCTTTCTCGGTTTCAGGAAATTTCAATATATATCTCCTAAAAAAATCATTTATCGACAACACTTAACCACAACCAAATCTCCCAAATCTCCACAATACTTCAGTCAATATTAACCAAAATTCCTGTAACAACATATATTTATATTTAACAAATAAAAACACAATATAAACAATTCCTAATGTACTATAACTCCCGAAATCCTAACCTGTAAAGATCACCCAGTTGTACGTCTAACCCTATCAATCTTCCACAACAATCTATAGAATTCGATAATCCTTCAAAACCCTAATATTATATGACAACAAGAACACATAATGATCATCTAATCACACATTATTCAACTTCATCAAAGAAAAGATGAAACTTACTGATTTAGATCACCAAAATCCAATTCACATCCATAAATTCGGATCTCAACCAAACCTAGGGTTTCCTTCATGCAAACAAATCACAAAATCCTTAGAATTTACATGAAATTCGTATAAATCTGATATGAGTACATTATACTTACTTGTTTTAATCACAACACTCACTTCTTATCCAACCGAGGCAGATCAAATCCAAGATCTAAATCTTTCCCACGTTTTTCCTTCAAGAACACAACAAAACCCTAAGCAAACTTATACAAATTCGTATTAAATCCATAAGAAAATATTAAAATCACTTATTTCGAATCATAAACACCTTCCTGACGATTCTCCAATTCTAGATCTCCAAGAACACTCCAAAACTCTCTTATACGAAGGAGAAAATGATGAAAGACAAATATGTTGAAACTGTCTTTCGCGTCTAGTATTTATATAATTTTGGAGGCCGGCGGCGTACGTGTAGATCTTGTCGGCGTACACCCTCTGGCAAAATTTACACGAGCACTGGCAGTGTTCATCGGGGCTTCGATTTCCCAGAACTTCGATTCTATTATATACGCTGGCAAATCCATGCCCTACGTTGGCGGCGTTCCCTATCGGCATTGAAAGAAACCCTAATGAACACCGGCGGCGTTCCTCCCAGCGTTAAGAAAAATGCTACTATTCCCATCCTACGCCATCTTTATGCCAGCGGCGTAGATTCTCTAGGAAGCGGCGTACAATCTGTCAACAAATTGCATAAATCTGAATTTTAATATTTTTCCTACAACCAAACTTAAACTTTTACAATTTACTTGTTTTGACCTTAAAATCATTCTATATTATCTCATGATTCATTATATTTTCATCTTTATTTCTGTATTTTACATATTACCTATGAAAACTAAACTTGAGAGAACTTTGAGAGAGAATTCTTGTAGAATTTTGAGAGAGTAATTTTAGTGTATGGAAGGTATGAAAGATGTGGAAGGAAAATGGGGTATTTATAAGAAAATATGGGAGGAAATTTGTGTTAATTAAGTAAACGAAAATTGAAACAAATTGAAGAGGGAGGAGGCATGGCCAATGCAAATTGAGTGTAGAGGGGAGAGAATTTTTCTTTTTTTTTTTTTGTATTTTGTTAATGAAAAGTAAGATATGAAAGATGTGAAGTTATATTGGAAATGAAAATTGTAAGAAAATAGAGGTATAGTTTGTAAAAGTAGGTTGTAAGAAAAAGTAGAGATAGGTAAATAGTGTAATGTAAAGTAGACATGATAATTTAAGTACCGGTAGTAAGAAAATACGTGTATAATTGTGATATCTGATATTTTTAATTACCGAAAAATTACGAAACTAATATTTTTGAAATCCTTATATTAAATCGGTCCGATTGGTGTTATTGGAATATTTTTATTATTCCGGGCTCCGGGACATGATTTTCGAGAACTGATCTCGTTTGAGTCCGAAGAACACTCGGATTTCACAAATCTGATATTTTTATATAACCTAAAGCTATTACGAATTATTATCACTAATTCTTCTAACTTCGTTTTCTAGGGCTAAAGAAAACGAGAATGTCGAATCTAAAATCTAGGGTTTGTACTAGACTTTTGTTGACCTTTAGGATTTCGGTTGACTTTTCATTCTAAGATCAAACTTAAAATTAACCGAAAATTTTAAGGGTTTACAACTATAATTATAAATAGAGGTGGGTATACAGGCCTAGTAGGTCGGGCTAGCCCATAAGTCAAACGGATTAGAATTTCTTAGGTCGCACCTAACCCGTTTTTGGCGCATGAGCTAAACTGGCCAAAGTCATTTTATTTTTTATTTTTTATGTTAATTTATATAGAAACTAGAGCATTTAAGTAATTTAGAGTTATATATATCCAAAAATAATTTTATTACTATTTTAATTATTTATATATAAAAATAATTTTTAAATAATTTATTGGTCATCATATTACATTTAAACTAATAAATATATACTTAAAAGGAATATTATAATGCATATAGTGTATGACTGATTTAAGCATATATAGTCTAGTATGCCATACCAAAATCTCAAACAATAATCTACATCTTGGCTGTTGTGTCCTCTGTTTTTGATACAAGAATTGTGTTATTTTCAACTATCAATTTATCCTAGCCATAACATTGTAGTATATGGGATTCTTTTCTTAAAACAAATCCGAACTACAATTCTTTCTGATTTATTACATCAATGAAATAAACTTATAGTATAGACGACAGCAATAGCCGTATAAACGTTTTTCAGATGATCTAAAGAAGAGGTGCAGCTAGTTGGGCCCTATATATCTAGATAACATCATATATGTGATGGGTTACGATGCCAAGGATCATCGCACTCGAGACTCTCTTTTTACTGGCCAAAGATAAAACGGGAACGTCATAATACACGCTATGTCCTGACATCATCGGTTCGTCATTTTTCAGCTGTCGTTCTCTATTTCTTTCTCTATTATTGTTAAAATTTTGAAGGATTGCCACATTCCAATATCTTCCTAAATTTCATGCGATAAAATTTTTACTAGTTCACAGTTCAGCATGGAATCAGCAATGTTCTTGTTGCTCTCATAGGAAGAGTAACGTGGCAAGAGTCAACTCTGTTGCATTGTTTATTTTGATTTCGTTGGTATTATATGGTTGTTATACCTACAAAGAAGAAAATGCTCTGGCCAATTCGTTGAATGACACAAGGACGGACGTACGTGATAGCATCGCATATATATATATATATATATATATATGTAAATCTATATATCGCACTTGTTATCATTTATAAATTTAATATCAAGCAATATGTTGATAATTTTATATTTATTTTTATATAATTAGTATTTTGACATTTTACTTTTTTTAAATAATAGTTGGCATATAATTTACCCTAGTGAGCGCATTATAATATAGTTATATTATTAGTACATAGTGCATGCCCTTTATAACTAGAAAAGTAGTATGTTCTACAATGACAAAGGGCTTGGCACACGATGGTTCTATTAGCTTAAATTCGAAAGACGCTGGTCACTAATCTAAACCAAAGAATACTTGATTTTATAAAAGTTATTTTAGTAATTCCCTTTTTCTTTAATTAAAGTCTTTTTTTTTTCCTATTTTCATAAAATCAAGATGTTATTTAATGAATATAAATTTCAATTTTATTAAATTACAATTTAAAGTAAAAAATTGTTTTTATTTTTTTCTATTAAGGCAACATGTTCATATCGCATTGTTTGATCAATTCTAACTTTATTTTTTATTGAGCCCAAAGAAAAAGAATAAGAGACGTGGAATTAACTCAAAAATAATTAATTAAGAATAAAATATTTTTTTATTTTATGGAATACACATATTAATATTCTTGGATTCTCCCTTTCCTTCCGGTTCCAATGTCAATCGGAATGGGACTTCCACATTTTCTAACGGCAACAAAGAATCTTCTCCTTATATGGACTCTTCCTAGTTTTTTTTTTTTCTCATGTCCAGTTATGGTTCTTTCGAACTATTTACCTATTCATTAAATAAATAGAACTCTATTTATCGATATGTGTGCTCTTAGATCATTAATAATAATTTTTCTTTAGAGTTTGATTACTTAATTGATCCGCTTACTTCCATTATTTAATATTAATTACCACTGCTGGAAGTATGGTTCTTTTTTAATGTGACAATTTTATGTCTCATGATCTAGGCTATTTAAGATTTTTGGCTTATATGAGTTTTTTCAATACTTCAATGTTAGGATTAGTTACTACTTCTAATTTGATATAAATTTATATTTTTTTGGGAATTAGTTGGAATGTGTTCTTATTTATTAATATGTTTTGATTCACACGGCTACTGCTTGTCAAAAAGTATTTGTAACTAACCGCTTAGAGGATTTTGGTTTATTATTAGGGATTTTAGGTCTTTATTGGATAATGGGTAGATTTGAAATTTGGAATTTAGCTAAAATGTTGAATAACTTGATTTATAATAATGAGGTTAATTTTTTAGTTCCCAAATCTTCAGTCTTAACTTGTCAAACATATTATATAACAGTGTATTTTTATTTTTATTGGGGTAAAGACAAAATACCATCAAATCCACAAATATTATGAAAAACATATAGTGTTAAATAATTGAGACAAGCCAATGAACATCTAATATTTCTATATAAATACAAAGTTATTACATAAACAAAAGTCTTCAAAAGATGACAACAAGCAACAACAATAACAGTATTTACTATTTCACAATATTCTTTTCTTGTTGAAATATTACTGTTTTTTTTTTCTTTTCTTTTTGTTGAAACGTTTGTCACAATATTACAAAAGAATTCTCATTTGTTTTTAGTCTTTATTTGTTTCCCACAAGGTTTGTATGTAATCCAAAATCCTCATGAATTGTCTTACGATACAAGCTTGGCTGATTTACACACTTTAGCATGGAAATTTGAATGCTCCTCCAACCTGTGAGGTCTAATCATGTTAATAAATGCTCCTTTTATGTTGTTATGGAAAGTACAATATTGCAAAAGAAAAATCATTGTATTTTTCCATTTTGATTTTGTCAACTTCATTGTGGTTGTTATATCTACAATAAAGTAGATGCATTTTCATATTGTTGATCAATCGGAGGATAAATCTTCTAATAAAAAATCTAATTTTTATTTAATTTAGCAAAATTTATATTAATATCCTTTTTCGAGGTGACAATTGTAATTTTATTTTGAAAACAATCAATCATTCTCCAATTATGATGTTGAGTAATCAAGATGAAGTGGGTTATAGTTGAGAGCTAAAATCACTTTAATTATACATAGAGGTAGGTATATAGGCATACTAGGATGGGCCAGCCCGCAGGTCAAACGAGAAAGAATTTCTTGCCTAAGCACAACCCACTTTGGTCCATGGCTAAACATGCCAAAGTGAATTTATTTTTTATTTTTATATTTTATGTCAATTTTTGTAGAAATTGGAGCATTTAAGTATTTTAGGGTTATATCAACGATAATTTTATCACTATTTTAATTATTTCTATATAAAAAAAGTTTTCAAATTAATTATTGGTTATCATATTATGTTTAAACAACAAATTTGTACTTATAAAGAATATATAATGCATATGTGTGTGACTGGTTTAAGCATATATAGTCTGGTATGCCACACCAAAATCTCAAATACTAATCCACGTCTTGGTTGTTACGTCCTTGGTTTTTGATACAAGAGTTGTGTTATTTTCAACTATCGATTTATGCTAGCCACAACATTGTAGTGTTTGGGATTCTTTTCTTAAAACAAATTAGAACTACAATTCATTCTGATTTATTTAATCAATGAATTAAACTTATGGTATTTGCTATAGATAATAATAATAATAATAATAACAATAATAATAATAATAATAATAATAATAAGGAAAAACAAATCATTTATAACTTCAAAATTGAAGATTTCGAGATATTAAAACTTGAAAACTATGATGTGAAATCTATTTATATATATATATATATTATATACTTTGGCCATGTGATGGGCTAGACTAAGAGCTTGGCACACGATGGTATCTATTATTATAAATTCGAAAGAAACTGGTGCTAATCTAAACCATAGGATACTGATTTTAGAAAAGTCATTTTAGTAATTCCCTTTTCTTTAATTAATGTCATTTTTTCCTTTTTCATAAAATCAAAATGTCACTTAATGGAATATTAAATTTCAATTTTATTAAATTCAATTTAAAAAATGATTTTTATTTTTTTTCTATTAAGGCAACATGGTCATATCAGATTGTTTGATCAATTCTAACTTCTTGTTTTTGGAAAGAAGAAAGCTTCACAATAATTAAGAATAGAAAATTCTATTTAAGTTTTCTATATCTTGATTTTTTATTGAGCCTAAAAACAATAGATAAGAGCGGAATTAACTCAAAAATAATTAATTAAGAGTAAAATAGTTTTTTATTTTATGGAATATACATATCAATATTCATGGATTCTCCCTTTCCTTCCATGTTCCAACGGTACTTCTACATTGTCCAACGACAACAAAGAATCTTCGCCTTATATGGACTTTTCCTAGTATTTTTTTTTTTATGTCCGGTTATGGATCTTTTGACCTATTTAGCCTTTCATTAAATAAATAGAACCTCTATTTATCGATATGTGTGCTCTTAGATCATTAATAATAATTTTCTTTAGAGTACCACTGCTATAAGTACGGTTCTTTTTTATACGACAATTATATGTCTCACAATCTAGGCTATTTCAAAATTTTTGGCTTATATGAGCTTTTTCAATACTTCAATGTTAGGATTAGTTACTAGATCAAATTAGATACAAATTTATATTTTTTTGAGAATTAGTTGGAATGTGCTCTTACTTATTAATATGGTTTTGGTTCACACGACCTATTGTAGCTACTCCTTGTCAAAAAGTATTTGTAACTAACTGATAGAGGATTTTGGTTTATTATTAGGCATTTTAGGTCTTTATTGAGTAATGGGTAGTTTTGAATTTTGGAATTTGGCTAAAATGTTGAATAACTTGATTTATAATAATGAGGTTAATTTTTCAGTGCCCAAATCTATAGTCTAAACTTGTCAAACATATTGTATAACCGTTTATTTATTTACTTTTATTGGGGTAAAGACAAGATACAACCAAATCCACAATTATTATGAAAAACATATAGTTTTGAATTTATTGAGATAAACCAATGAAAATCTGATATTTTATTTAAATATATAATTATTACATAACAAAAGTTTTTAAAAGATGATGACAACAACAACAACAACAATATTTACTGTTATCACAATATCCTTTTCTTGTTGAAATGTTGCTATTTTTTTTCTTTTTTTTTTTCTGTTGAAACGTTTGTCTTAGATGTTACAAAAGAATTCCCCTTTTTTTTGTCTTTATTTCATTTCCCATAAGGTTGTATTTATTCCAAAATCCTCATGAATTGTTTGAAGACACAAGCTTGGTTGATTCACACTTCAGCGTAGAAGTTTGAATGTTCCTCCAACCCGTGGGGTCTAATCATGTTAATTAATGCTCCTCTTACTATTGGTTGGAAAGGACAATTTTGCAAAAGTAAACATCATTGTATGGTTTCATTCTAATTTTGTCAACTTCATTTGGGTTGTTATACCGACAATAAAGTAGATGCTTTCTCATATTGTTGATCAAATTTGAGGGATAAATCTTCTTAATAAAAAAAATGCAATTATTATTTAATTTTGCAAAAGTTATAGTAATATCATTTTTTGGGGTGATAATTGTAATTTTATTGTAAAAACAATTAGTCGTTTTGCAATTAAGATGTTGTCTAATCAAGATGAAGTGGATGTAGTTGGGAGCTAAAATCACTTTAATTATACATAGAGGTAGGTATATATGCCTGCTAGGTTGGGCCCAGCCCCCAAGTCAAACGAGAAAGAATTGGTTGGCCCAAGCACAACCCACTTTGGCCCATGGGCTAAACATGCCAAAGTGAATTTATTTTTTATGTTAATTTGCGTGGAAATTGGAGCATTTAAGTATTTTGGGGTTATATCAGCTATTAATTTTATCGCTATTTTAATTATTTCTATATAAAAACAAGTTTCAAATAAATTATTGGTTATCATATTATGTTCAAACCAATAAATTTATACTTAAAAAGAATATTATAATGCATGTAGTGTGTGACTGGTTTAAGCATATATAGTCTAGTATGCCATACCAAAATCTCAAACACTAATCTACGTCTTTGTTGTTATGTACCTGGCTTTTTATGCAAGAGTTGTGTTATTTTCAACTATCGATTTATCCTAGCCATAACATTGTAGTGTTTGGGACTCTTTTCTTAGAATAAATCAGAACTACAATTCTTTCTGATTTATTACATCCATGAAATAAACTTATAGTATTTGCTATAGAGATTGAAGTAATAATAATAAAAAAAAAGGCAAACACAGATCATATATAAGTACAAAATAGAAGATTTAGAGATATTAAAACTCGAAAACAATGACATGAAATCAATTTATATATATATATATATATATTTTACACTTTGGCCTTTTGATGGGCTAGAGTAGGGGCTTGGCACACGATGGTATCCATTAGCATAAATTCGAAAGAAACTG